>OZ026574.1:11312303-11694803 GCA_964020215.1 Aurelia sp. 3 sensu Dawson et al. (2005)
GTTTGACGTTATGACGTGCTGAAAGCCATTGGTGCCACGTCGTATGGTAAGAGATCCAAGCATGAAAATCGTAGAAATTTAGTTACTAGCATGAGAAGTGTTAAAAGATTGACATGCTAAAAAGGACACGATGCAGCAAAAGCCTAAAAATGCCCCTTGAACTATCTTTAGACTGTTGGGCTATATAGAGACAAAGCCTTCTTGTATTCGTTATTGCGATAAATTTGTCTCAAAATTATAGCACCAACATGTATGTTTGTTATCCAGGGAAACTTGATTGGCTGAACAGATTTCGAAGTTGAATTTAAATTTGGAGAGAATTTCAAATTTTCAGAGTCTCATTCTTTGGGAGCTTTAGCAGCTTTAAATGGTACACATCGCATTGGCGTTAGTTTCAAGAAATGAATGGAAAGCCCGCTATTCCAGACGTTGTTTGTGATAAAGCGCAACTGAAATAACTTGTAGGCAAAAAAGAAACACCGCAGCGCCACGAAAACAGCAGCAAATATCTCAAAATTTATTGGTCATTTGTTTCAAATTTGTTGGCCCTACTATGCAAGACTTCTCCATGGCCGCTCTGCAATAGCTCTGTTAAAACGTAAACTCTGCTCTCCGCTCTAGTGAGCAGCGAGTTGTCGTTTTGCAACTCTCCTTAGAAAACAAGCAGTTTCTCCAATATCATTCTGCCTATCGACAAGTGATAAAATGGGTGTTGTTCAGTATAGTCTTTGCAATCCAAACAGATATAAATTGCAATGGTTCCGTTAACACTATTCAATTCGCAAATTCTTCTTCAAAACTTTAGGTTGATTTCAGAATATATGATTGTAAGACCACTTGAAAATCATTTTGTATTCTTTCGCTCGTGTTGGAAAGATCAGATCCAAATCAGATCAGATCAGATCAGATCAGATCAGATCGTGTTTTCCCATGGTACATATATAATCTATTCAACTCTTCACAAAATTGCTTGACAAACTTCTTCATTTACGTCCATTTCCCAAGAAACTAAACTCTCACATGACAAGAAAATTAAGAAAATTGGTACTGGAAAGATATTGGTCAAGAAACAGAGTAAATTTGACCAGTCGTTGCTGATTTGTAGGGCAAGATAGTCAAAATTACAGGTTGCCTCAAAACGCACATTCGAAGTCGGCTTTTTAAAGGGAGTACAAAGACCAGCAGCCTTTGCTATCATTTGTTTTTGTTTTTGTGAATTTCGTATAGTCCGTTATTCTGGAAGCTGTGTAGAGCAAGTCGCTGACTTGGCGCAAAGCATGCTGGTCTTTGTACTCCCTTTAAGGTGATTGGATTAATGTTTGTCTGACAATGATTTAATGAGTACTAACGGAGTGACTGCGTCGATTTTTGATTTGCATCAGCTTCGCTGAAAATTCCTTATGGCTAATATTTCCATTAACGGGAGGTGCGTTTGCGGCGTGAAATGGAATTGTGTGCATTTGATAATCAGCATCGCACGCCTAGAAATATTGTTACAGGCAGAATCGTGGTTGAAGAATTACCCCACTCAGCGCATCAAAGAATCTATCAGCAAGTATTATCCCTGATGCTGTTTGGGTACCGAGGGGAGGGGTATACTGTTTAGCAATAGTATCAGTAGCTTTTGATCAATACACCATATCACATTACATTGGACAGCCTGAAACAGGGGGGATAAAGACTAATATTATAAGGAGTTCCACATTGATTTCATTTGTCACACCCAGAAGTTTATCTGTGGCAATGCCACTTTCGTATCTTTTACTTAAGGAAACCGTGCGGTGGCGCAGTTCCCTTATTTCTTCTATGAAAAGACATGATGGCTACATCGACAACTGCGCGAATGATGTTGGAAAGCAACTTTTCAGTGACCCTTGCCTCTCGCAATGTTTCTTTTTGGCTTGCTATGGAGTCCTCCTGTCAAGATATTCTCAACAATTAAGCTGAATAAGGAAGGAAATTGTTGCATTAACCTATCATGATAACATGCCTTATTTTCATGCGATAAGGATATCATAATCTTCTTTAAAAGGCTCAAGAATTTATTTTAAATATTCAGTCAACTTTAGTCATGTAATAATATTCATTTGTGATTTTTGCTATTAGTTGTGAAATCAAATGACTCGCTAAGCAATGCTTCGACTCCTGAAATTTCGTGCTGTTTCCTGTTGTAATCTGTTGACTTATTGCAATACATGGTTCAACCACCGGGGGGGGGGGGGTTCTCGGCTGAATTTCGGGTAGGAGGGTGCCGCCCACAGTTTCAAAATGTAACCGTTGGCTAGACCAATTTTTGTGAAAATGATACCCTTGGCTAGACTGATTTTTCCTTCAGAACTGCTCTGAATTGGCATTTTCTCGGCAAAACTTGCCAAATTTTCGCATTTTCTGGACCAAAATTTTTAAAAAGTTGGGGTTTTTTATAAAAATTACCGAATTTTGACATCTCCTTGACCAAAATTCCCAAAAAGCATACCCTTGCCTAGACTTAACTCGACTAAAACTGCCAAAAAGTACACCCTTGGCTGGACTAGAAGTCCGAAAAAGTATACCCTCGCGGGCGGCACATCCCCAGGTACCTTTACTATGGAAGAACCCCCCGTGGGTTCAACTTACTTACCACACATGCAACGGCGTGCCTACAATATTTTATGGAATATTGATGATGGACTCGAACATTTATGTTGATAGTTTCCTTCGAGGGGCATTTCACTCCCAAAAATCTCGTGCACCTTGGGCAAAAATCCCCTTGCTTTTAAGAAAAATCCATAAAAAATCCGCAAAAATGCTTTGTTCTGAAGAAACTACCTACGCTTTTTCGAATGAATGGAATGCTTCTGTTTCCCATTAGGTTTTCCACTAGGCGTATTTTCCGCGCGCAGCGGAGCGGCTGTTGTTTTGCACGCCTACGGAAAAACATTCTCACTTTCCACTGGAGCAAAAAGACGCCTAAACGCACATAACGTTAGGCCTAGACATTCTTGAAAATGGACAAACGTCGAAGGCAGCTCCTGCTGAAGAAGCTTCAACTTTTAAAGCTATTACTCTCGGCACAGGAAGCCCAGGCAGTTAGGTAACTGAACAATGATAAGTTTACAATCTTAAAATCGTTAATTGTATAATACCTTTGTGTGTTATTTGTTGCACCTCTCCACAGCTGTGTTGTGTTTCATTGATTTCTGCATTGCACTGCATAATTGTTCGAATGCGAGAGTTCGATACGATGTACTTGCTGGTATTAGATAGAAACAAGGAGTGAAACTAATCTTCAAGCCAAATTCAATAAACTGTTTCGTCCTCGCTCGTAATCCGGCATCCATGCTCCAAATTGGCAACGCAACATATCAAAATATTCCTCAATCATCGAAGAATACTTTCCGATACTTTGTTTCTTCATCTGCAACGTATGAAATGCAACAATTTGCAACTTTTTGATGCATGTCTCGTCAGATAACGTTTCTCACTATGCTCGGGCCATCGAACGGTCCCAGAACGATCGAATTTCGAATGTTTTCGTCTGCCAACCTCGCTTAGCTTTACACAGAATGTACACAGGGATCCCCCGGTCCATCTGTTGATCGATTAAAACCGAAACTGCGCTCTATGGCATGCCAGGGGGTCCCTGTGTACATTCTGTGTAAAGCTAAGCGAGGTTGGCTGACGAAAACATTCGAAATTCGATCGCTCTGGGACCGTTCGATGGCCCGAGCATAGTGAGAAACGTTATCTGACGAGACATGCATCAAAAAGTTGCAAATTGTTGCATTTCATACGTTGCAGATGAAGACACAAAGTATCGGAAAGTATTCTTCGATGATTGAGGAATATTTTGATATGTTGCGTTGCCAATTTGGAGCATGGATGCCGGATTACGAGCGAGGACGAAACAGTTTATTGAATTTGGCTTGAAGATTAGTTTCACTCCTTGTTTCTATCTAATACCAGCAAGTACATCGTATCGAACTCTCGCATTCGAACAATTATGCAGTGCAATGCAGAAATCAATGAAACACAACACAGCTGTGGAGAGGTGCAACAAATAACACACAAAGGTATTATACAATTAACGATTTTAAGATTGTAAACTTATCATTGTTCAGTTACCTAACTGCCTGGGCTTCCTGTGCTCTCGGAAGACCAAAAAGCGAATAAAAAGTAGAAGGAGTAGTTTTCGGTTCGTCAGTGATGTCAAGCAAGAAAAGAAAAGGGATGATTTAATCTGCTGGTCAGTGACATGCCTTTCCCCGCCGTAGCTTTCCCCTCTCGTGGAAAACTGATGTCATGTGTCAGAGCTTTCGAGTAATTTGATTGGTTGGCGCCATCGGACGCGGCGGAAAAGTTGAAGTCAATCCGACTGTCAAGTACGTGTGTAGCGGAGCGACTAGACGCGACTATTGTTAGAAATAAACAATGCAAATACAATAGCCGCTCCGCTGCGCACGGAAAAATCCTCCTGGTGGAAAATCGGCTTTATTGAAACCTGCCTTGCATGGTGATTGCAACTGACCGAATCGGCTAAGGTTTGTTTTACCCATTACAAGTCTTGTGACCATACACTTGGGAAATCTTAGTATTATTCTACTCCTTTCATTCATGGCACAACTTTGCATAGCACGAAATATGTTAGAGAAACGAAAAGAAGTTTTTATCAAGAGACTGGTCACATGACTTGCAATGGGTGTAAACAAATGTTAGCCGATTTTGACAATAGTCTGGTTTTCGCACTTTGATTTACTTTTTCTGGATCGGGATAAATTTGTCACTTCAGTACTTTTAACTTAGTCTTGGTGTTATGAATTTTCAAAAGTGGGAACTTTTTTCTGGCTCACCCGGTATACTTTTTTGGGACACATGGTAGCGCACAGAGTAATTACTGTCCTGTTAATCTGTGCATAACATAAGAATACTGTGAGGTATGCAACTTCTTCACATAAATCAATCAGGGAACAGGATCTCAAGAGGATTTGTTTACAATCGCATCCTTTCCGTTGGGGTCGAGAAGTCGCCAGGTCAAATAATAATAATGATAATATTGATCTAATAATAAAACGAACAAACGAACATTTCACAATACGAACCTAGGGTACTCGCAGTCCCGTTTCCTGACATAACAACAAAACAATGGCTGTCCTGTCAATACGACGCAATAATAAAAGTGTGGTTTCAGATCTCGTGTTACCCTGGGTACCAGAGCCTCAAAATTTAAATGAAAGGAAATTGGTAAGAGGAAAAGAGAGAAGGAAGAAAGGAGGCTCTGGTCAAATGATAACACAACCTCGTTTTGGTGCTGATCAGCGTGATTATGAATCAATTCGATCACCTTTTGCGCAATGATTTTAATCAATAAACACCTTCATTCATAAACACCTAACTTCGTCTAACCACAATAACTGATTTCAACTGCTTCCAGCCTTTTGTAACTATCAACATGGAACTGAACTCTTTCTCGCGCGATTCAGGCAAAACATCCTAAATTCAGAACTACAGTACGAGTGATTTAACGTTTTTCGAAATAAGTATTTATCATAAAATATTGCATTGTACCGTCTGCGGTTGTCAATACACTTATGGGAAAACCAAGGCCAAGTCACTTATTGGATACCCTGGGTACCAGATACGGGGAAACCAAGAAGGCAAATCCAAATGTCATGTTGTGTTGGTATTTCTAAATTATATGATTGACAAATGTCTTTGCTCAAACAAACTTTTGAAAAGGCCTTGCCGCAACAAAAATCAGTTTCGCTGCGAAATGATCGATACAGGAAGTATTTCTTGGGTACCAGTAGGAAAAGTTTATCACAAGAAACTGGTTGAAGACAGATAATGTCACATTTCGAGAGGAATCAATCTGAAATCCAATTATTATCCTCGATATTTCAAGTAAACACAAATCATATCACATACAATAAGAAAGATAATAACGTTCCTACCAGTTTGGAATGCAGTCCTCATCAGCAAAGATTACTCTTTTGCCAGTGTGTCTATGATTTTCAGTGATAGCAATATCACGGCTAAATTCTCGAAACTGCTCTCCACGTCCCTAGCCTCAACTGGGCCTAAACCTTCAACCAACTTCACTGGGTGAATGAAAGCTCAACTGCAAACAGCAACGACTCTTCAGTGATCATGAAGTTATTGTCTCAAACAGTTGTGGAGTTAGGCTCCTATCTTTGCTGCAAAGTTTTCCAGTTCTCCACAGCTCCGCTCCCCTCAAAACATTCGCCATTGTTGTGAAGGCAAACTTGATCACAACCGTCTGAATCAACCTTTCTGACCACAATCGTAGTCTTGTCATGTGACTCACGCTATCCAATCAATTCTCACAGAATCTATATACCCGATCGGGTATATGGGCTTCTCATTGGTCAATTCCTACAATGGATGTCACCATTTGACCAGAGCCAACTTTCTTTCCTTCCTTATTTTTTTTTCTTTTTATTATTTTTTGGCTCTGGTACCCAGGGTAATCTCGTGTTAATTTGATAGACTGACGACGTGATTCCTTGTATTCGTTCAACATTTATAATCTGATGTTTTAATTTCACTCGTACAAAGGACTCACGACCAAACGGATTCTAAACAGGGACTAAAATCTTACAACTAGCAATAGTAAATACTATAGTGCCCCTTGCCTTCCCCAGTATTCGACTTGATCAGAGTGAAGTCATGAATGAGTTAAGAGAGATAAAACTTCTCTGCTTCCACTTTTCCACTTTTCTTTTTCAAGAGAAAACTATCCGAAAAGTTCCCCGGGCCTTGATTCCTCGATCCGATTGCAGTTTCATTTCCCGTTCCCCATTCCGTGTTTGAAGATCGCGAACCAAAGCAACCTCCTTTCATCGCAAGACAGTGTTGACGTCAGTGGCAACGAAGTACAAATACTTTTCTTATCAGCTAATTTCTTAAATATTTCTGTTGTGTAATTTCAGTTGGAAAGATATGATAGCCTTTGTTTCATGATCGAAAAGACAATACACCCTCACAATTGCTGCTCTCTGAGACTTCCTTTAGGAACTGGTCTGACCAGTTTCCAAAGCTATCATTGTATTACCTGAACCATGATTGGCCACTTAAGCGATGAAATTGAAAATTCAAGAAAAACTAGTTTTTCAGACTTGTTTTCTGATGGCAAACCGGCTGAAATTTCTCGAGATTTTGAGCCCACAGTACCTTTCATTCTCTTTACGTGCGTTGTTCTACATAAGCCCCGCTTCGGCGCGGGGCAAAAAATCAGAAGAAACTTAGAACATCTTTCATCCTACGAAAGTCGAAAGAAAAGTCGAACGTCCCTTCGAAGGTCATTTCGAGCGTCGCTTTGCTTCGAGAAGTCGAACGTTGAACTAATGAGCCAATCAAACGCTAAAACTAGGCACGTGGGTTGACCATATTAAGAAAGTAGTGATCTGATTGGTCGCGCCGTGAACGCAGCGGACCTGGCCTAATTAGTCCCTGTATTGAAGCGTAAGGACATAAGCATAAGTCCCTCAACTGAAGCGATAACAACAACAACAACAAGCGTAAGTTAGAGGGACTTATGTAATGTACTCTATTAATTTGATACCATATCAAATGTTATACAAGATGAACACAGGAATATTTTTTGTAGTGTATGTTTTTTTTTTGTTATACTAGATATTTCTGTAATATGTCGTTCGTAGTGGGAACTCGATGACCTTGTGTCCTTTCTCGCTGCGAACGACATGATTTTCCTTTATGTATTCTAGTTAAGCTGTTGTTGTTGTTTTTGTAGATGTTTGATATTTTAGGATGATAAAATAAACTTTATAGGGGTAGGCAAGATCTCCTAACTCCATTGCTCGTTAGCTACACAAGCACATCCTCCGTTGCTGTGGTCAGCGGCCGTTGCCATGGCAAGTAAACAAGATTTACGGTAAGTTGGACTGCAGATCAGCATATGAAAATACGAAGAACTATTTCCCGTTTATAATCAAACGGTATTTGTTCAGAACTAGAATTCACAAACTTCTACGAACTGCTTATTCGTACCTCAGGGGGGGGGGGGATACTCAGCACATACGCATACGGGAGGGTCAGTCCAAGAAATTTTCAAGCAACCCAAAAATGTCACTTCAGCTTGATTGAAACCCAAAAATATCAGCTCACCGATTCCGTGTGGGTTTCTAGTCTGCCGCGGGAAAGTAAGACTGTTTGAAAGATCACTATAAAGCTCCATCAGCAAAATTTTCCACCACTCGGTATTATGACGTAAAACAATTCAGGGCTTTGTTCGTATGTTTTCATGCGATCCAGAGCTCATTGACAGTCGATTTCATGACAATTGACATTGTACCAGTCAACAAACAAGCGTTTGTCTGGGTCTTCACAAAACTTCCGTTTTCTTGAATTGCCAGGGCTTTGACATTTTGATTAGGGCTTTGTTTACCATGGAGGCTTCCATGAGAAAGACCTCGCAGGAAGTCCGCCTAGGTATACAAGGGCAGAACCAGTGTTCTGATCTCGCTGCAAACTGACCAGGAAGGTTGAATTAGGCCAAAATTCCAAGTATCTCCCTGTTGAATCAAAAGAGGAGCTTGGTCTCCAACAACAATGCGAGAGTATTTTTCGCTGTCTGTGATTTCGTGAACATTTCAAAACAAAGTTTTTAGCAGCCCTTCCAATTTTTCCTAATGTGATTCAGGCTTGCTCTGAAGCGATGAAGCATGGACATTAGTTGGCGATAGCCAGGGCCGTCACGACGTGGGGGTGTGGGGGTGTGACACCCCCCCCCCTGAAAAAAGCATCAGTCGGCAAATGAACCCTCAAACCTGCATTTTTCGGCAAATTGGTAAAATTTGGGCAATTCTCTGCTCAGCAATAATTAGTCGGCGTTCTCCACAAATTGTTCACAGAACAGTGAGTTATTGTATGACTAATAAAGTTAGAACAGAATTAAATCACAAAAGCAGTGTAAACTATTGTTTGCAATCTTTGGTAAAATAAATAGTTTCTTTGATCTTATTCCCAAAACAAAATTATTTTTACGACAGAAAGGAAATGAGTAACGAGGGAATCAAAGTGTTTGCGCCTCATAAGAATGTGTCATATTTCGACAATGATGTTCAAGCACAGGATACGTCTTTCTTGTTGTTCTTTGTCTTGAAATTCTTACTTGCCAACTTGACGATATTTAGGCCCCGTTTACACGAGATCGGATCCAAATGGATCCGTACCCAAACTGTAACGGGTAGGCCTTGCGTTTACACGGGACTCAACGGATCCGAACCCATTTGGATCTGCTATCCGTACCCAAACGGGATCACTTTCGAAAGTGATCCCGTTTGGATCCGATACCAAAAAGGTCTCGTGTAAACGGGTGGGATCGGATCCAAACTGGTACGGATAGGAAGTTACACTTCCTAAAATCCTTTGTTGACATTTCGAAGAGGGGAATCAGAGATGTAACAAAGTCTATTAGAGTGCAAAATTTCAAAGGATCGGACTGAAATAAGAGAAAAGGTTTACTAGAGCGCTGCTAAGAGTTCATAAAATTCAAATGGATCCGATACCGTGTAAACGCCAACAGTTCTGGATCCGATCCCGTGTAAACGCCCCTCAAAAAGTGGATCGGATCCAAATGGATCCGATTCCATTTGGATCCGATCCCGTGTAAAGGCAAAAGGGGGAAAAATATCCAAAGAAGAGATCAATTACAATCCTAAATGTTAACTGCCAAAGTCTTCATGCAAAGAGGGAACCATTCCATCTGATGGTAAATCGTATCAAACCTGACTTAGTAATTGGCACTGAATCTTGGCTGAAAGAAGGTGACACAGATGCCTCTGTTTTTCCGACAACAGACTATGAGATCCTAAGGAAGGACAGGAAAACAGATGCTCATGGAGGTGTCTTTATAATGGCAAAGAAAGATCTTATCCTTGTAAGAGAAGAAAAGCTAGAGACTAACTGTGAATTACTGTGGGGTAGATTAAATTTATATGGATCAAAAATGCTACATTTATGTGCATATTATAGGCCAAAAGAAAGTGATGAGGAGAGCCTCCTGGAGCTAGAAAATTCCCTTGCAAAACTGAGAAGCAAACATGAAAATGTTATCATTGCAGGTGACTTTAACCTGCCTGGATGGGACTGGAAGAATAAACTAGTAAAGAGTGACTGTAACTATAGATCCCTACATTACAAATTTGGTGAGATCATGGATAATAACAGCCTGCAACAACTAGTTGAAGAACCTACTAGAGGGAAGAACACGTTGGATCTCTTTGCTACAAATGCTCCATCAAAAATCATAAAGGTTGAAGTTCTCCCAGGTATTTCTGACCACGATATAGTAGCAATTGAAGTAGATATTATCCCCAAGAGAAGAAAGCAAAAACCAAGGAAGATACACCTATATAGCAAAGCGCAGTGGAGTGAGTTTGAAGAGAAAGTTAATGAGCTAGCTGATGAGTTATTAAGCAAATTTGAATCAAATTCTGTTGATGACCTGTGGGAAACGTTCAAAGGCACACTACATTCCCTCATTGAAAAATTTGTTCCTTGTAAATCAGCAAAGAGCAAAGACATGCTTCCATACATTACACCTGAAATTAACAGGCTTATCAAGAAAAGAGACCGACTGTTTAAGAAAAGGAGACAGGCACAAAGAAACTTTGAAAATTCCACATTATACTACAAAATCTTGAAAGAAAACACAAGGAATTAAACAACCTGGTTCCAAGGGCCAGCTTCCTACGTCAGTACTGACCCTGGTACCGGTCAGGTCCAATTCGCTATTTGATTGGCTATTCGATAACAAAAGGCTCACTAATTATTCCAAAGAGTAATTGCTTGGCTTTGGCGAGAAATTGGTCAACTTTGGATCGCTGTCACGGGAAAACAGGACAAAGGATTGAAAAAAGGATTGTTGGTATACTTAAATGTCATGTATGTGCCCCAGTTGACGGAGTTTGAGCCCTATCCGTCAGCACATGCGGGAGAAATTAGTTATATTTGGTCATTTTGGGGACCATTCCTATTGATTCCCATTCAAAAATGGTCCTATTTCAAATGGTTATTGAGAAAAATATGCTTTATGTGTAGGGCTGATGAGGAGTTGAAAAGGGGTAATGGACCATGGAGATTTCGAATTTTGGGGTTTCAAGAAAGTTGAGGGTCATTATGACGTCATAAATGGGGGTCAAAGAAAAAAAGGTTTTTTTTCGACCTGAGGTTACGTTTGGAGTTGATGCTCGATGGTTGCACAACCGATTTGAAAACGGAAAAAAGATTTCAAGAGACCGATCGTCTGGGAGTCGTTTGCCACCATTTGGGGTACGATACTGCCCCTGGGGGCTTTGTGAGGGGGGCTCAAAAATGGGGCAAAACTTTTGCCCACACCTCTTTGCGCGCTAACTCCATTTTGCGCCGGACAAACTTCTTCGGGATGTCAAAAATCGACGTAAAACCATATTCTTTACCCATAACTGCTTTAATTTCCCATTTATTTCCAAAATTCAGAGAATAAAGAGCCATTCTTTTTCGGAAGCTGCGGTGAAAGTTCCTCAATTTTCCGACTTAGGCCCATTTTCACTCCAAAGAAATCGTGCTCGTTTTCCTATTAAATGCACTTGCTAACCTCGGATTATTGTCTAAACACCTTAAAAAAGGTTAAACGAAGGTCCTCAAAGAATTTTTTCTTAGTTTCTCGCAATATATACTGCTGCATGGGTGGAAGTAGATCAGTCATTTTTCGTCTTATTTTCATACTTCCTCCATTTTTGTGTGGACTTACTACATAGTATGTTATGCATCAAAATCTATTGGCATATGTTTCATGCTGTTCAACTCATTTTGACTATAGAGATTATAAGAGAGTTTGTAATGAGTCTGCAAGTGATAATTTATGCAAAACAAAATGGCGCCCAAATGGCCACTTTTGCGGCAACCGGTACCAGGGCCGACATCGATGACCTAAGGAAGACAATGGCGGCCCTGGGAACGAGGTTGGGAATTAAAAGCAACTATCCAAAGAAAACTAAGACAAGCCTACTGGTCCCATGTTGAAGATGTTATTACTCCCCTTGAAGAAGAAAATAAATATGTTGGTCTAAAGCGCTTCTGGGGCTTTATCAAAAGAGTCAAGAAAGACTACGAGAGTGTGAGTTCATTGAAGAATGATGGTAAGATACTCACAGAAGCCGAGGAAAAGGCTAATCTCCTGAATAGGCAATTCGAATCAGTTTTTACCAAAGAAAACCCTATACCTACCCAATTACTAAGTGACTCAAAATATTCCCAAATGCCTGAGATAAATTTTACCACACAAGGTATACAAAAGTTACTGGAAGGTTTAAAGGAGCACAAAGCTCCCGGGCCAGATAAAATCAGCCCCAAGGTCTTAAAACAACTTGCAAAAAGTATTGCCCCAATATTAACACTTATATTCAGGAAGTCATATGATACAGGGTCAGTGCCACAGGATTGGCAGAAGGCTAACGTTGTGCCAGTGTACAAGAAAGGGAAAAAGTCAATGGCCAGTAATTATCGCCCTATCTCTCTTACCTGTATTGTTTGCAAGATCATGGAGCATGTTATTGTTAGAAACATAATGGCTCATGCTTCCTCGCATTCCATTCTTTACAATCTACAACATGGATTCAGGGACAAACGTTCATGTGAAACACAGCTCTTAGAATTTCAAGAAGATGTGTTAAGAAATCTAAAAGGAAGGAAGCAAACAGATGTGCTAATAATGGATTTTTCCAAAGCATTTGATAAGGTGGGACACTTGAGGCTGTTAGAAAAGTTGAAATATTATGGAATCAGAGGTAAAACTAATGCATGGATTAACAGTTTTCTTATGAGCAGAAAACAAACAGAGTTGTTAGATGGGGAATGCTCATACGAGGCAGATGTCATATCTGGGGTCCCCCAAGGCTCCGTGCTTGGTCCATGTTTATTCCTGATTTACATAAATGACCTGCCTGAGACACTTAATTCGACAGTGAGACTCTTTGCGGATGACACGATAGCGTACCTAGCAATTAATTCGGAAACAGATTCAATAAGCCTTCAAAATGATCTTGAAAAGATGGCACAATGGGAAGAGAAGTGGCAAATGGAATTCCATCCAGAGAAATGTCAAATCCTCACTATATCAATAAGCAGGAGCCCAATCATATATGACTACACCCTCCATGGGCAAAGTCTGAGCCATGTTAGCTCTGCCAAATACCTAGGAGTAACACTGTCCAAGGATCTAAGCTGGAATCAACATATCAGCCACACAGCTTGTAAAGGCACAAGATCCCTTAACTTTCTCAAAAGGAATTTTCGCATAAACTCGCCTGAGTTGAAATCAAAAGCCTACAAAGCAATCGTACGACCAGTTGTGGAATATGCTACAACAGTCTGGGATCCATACACAAAAAAGAATATCCACACCCTTGAAATGGTACAAAGAAGAGCAGCTCGTTACGTCCTAAATAGACATGATAGATTCGCAAGTGTAACTGATATGATTTCAGAATTGAAATGGGAAACCCTGGAGGAAAGGAGAACAAAACAGAGACTTGCTATGTTTTATAAAATCCATCATGGTCTGGTAGCAGTTGACAAAAATAAATATATCAAACAATCTTCAAGAGTTTCTAGACATAGCCATAACCAAGCATATGAAATCCCAAAAACTGGACCAGATTATTATAACTTTTCCTTCTTTCCCCGTACGATTAATGACTGGAACAGGTTGCCACAGTCAGTGATAGACTCCAAAACAATTGACTCTTTTAAAAATGCTATTGTTTAACTTAATGAAAAAAAATCGTATATGTAAAAACTAAAAAAAATGGCAAGAATTGATAAATAGGGAGGGTTGCAGAGCAGTTTTTAATGTGAGCCGATGTGTTACTAAGAACCATGAGAATAAACTATCACAATCGCATAATCCATAGGTTTAACTCACCATTGCAAATGTGCTATTATTGCTGCTCAGTTGCCAAACCTATTTATCAATATCTTTTCTTCCTCTCTAGCAATTAAATCTTCTTTTATTTTCACATTATTATTATTATTGTTATTTATTTTTTATTTTTTTTTCCTTTTTACATCAACAGAGCCTTCATTATTGAAGTAGTTGATTAAATTCGTAGAAGTAGAAGTTAATTTCTGGTCGATGTTCGGGCTGATTTTGTTGGGCAAAAGTCAGAAGGAGCAAAATGAGTGGCAGTACTACTACCGATGTCACCAGAAAACGAAAACGTGTGAAACTGAAATGTCTTGTGTATGGTAGAGCTTTCGACGACAACCATAGAAAAGATGACAACGAGAGATTCCACCCAGAATATGAAAGGGAAAACAGGTTGGTGCCGTTCGAAACATTGGGAACAGCAATTGGAAATCAACAGACTATTTGCAATTTGCTTTAATTCTGAAAGCTAGTATCTAAGCAAAAGATCTTCTTCATGTATACCAAGTAGAGCATGGTGTAAAAATCGAGTTAAGAGAGCTGAGAACCAATTAATAAAGACACTTCTCAGACATGACTAGTTCTAATGACCACACCCAATGACCACGCCCTTTGTCGGCAAATTTAGACCATTACACCCCCTTGCAAAGCTTCCTTCGCGACGGCCCTGGCGATAGCTACTTCTAGTATACTTAGAAACTTGTATCCACAGAAATATATGTCAACAGAAATATACTCAAGTTGACTCTACTATACATTCACACAACCGGTCGACTAAATTAAGCCAAATGTAACTAAGCCACCACACCATGTTCATTTTTGTAACGTTCCCCTATCATAGAGTCTCGTTTCTCTGTTCCATTGTTCGTAATAGTTTCTTGCAATTGTATATTTAGTTGTAGTTTTAGATTAATTTTCTTCATGTGGATGGCCCTGGGGTAGTCATGATCTTTTGCTCCCTTTGGTATCGTTTTGTGGTATTGTATAGTAGATCGTTCGTAGTCGCAGGTAATTCGTAAATTGTAAATTTCTATATTTAATTTATATAAAAAAAAACTTGTTTCCAAAACAATGCAAATGGAAGTCAGGATTGCTTCAAGCGAACCTAGAAATATCAGTTCAACGATGTTTGGTGTCAAAAAATATCATGAACATAGTTCAAAATTTGGACCCAAAAACGTCACTTTTGGCAATATTCTGACTCAACAATATCGGACTTAAATCCCCGTATGTGCATGTGCTGAGTGCCCCCCCCCCCTGGGATTCGTGCTACTACATTTTGATTTGCGTTGCAGCGCAAACAAATAAATGTTCAGATTGACAGCATGTTTTTGAGATCGAAGGGTAGCAGAAGCGGGAGAGAATGAATCCATTAGGGGGAAATTAGCAATGTCATGTGTAGCAATGTCACTTTCAAAATAAAAGATACTCGCATTTGCTATGTAGCTTTGCTGATTTGCGCCATGCAATATTTCTTGGATAAAACTACTTCCCTGAGCCATTTTAAATCAAATGGACATTCAGAGTAATTTACTACTATTTTGAGGGGAATAACATCCTTAAACAACTCGAAGGAGAGCTGGGGTGGCTTGGCAGGCCTCGATTAAAACATCACGAGATCCCATGGAGAAAATATTGGTAAGACCCTCTGTTGACCTGAGTAAATATGATCATAGTCATATGAGTTACGAAACAAAGTTCGAAGGGTCATTCCAGTTGTTTAGTACTTTTGTCACCTGAAGTGTTTGTTGTATTAATGTTTTTTCCAGTTCTTTAGCGGCGGCTACCTGTTTCTTTGCCTTCATCAAGTAATCTGAATAGCTTATCACAGCCTGATTTGGGTCTTGAGGTGCTGCAATGCCGCCCACTAGCTCTGGTGAGAACGTTGAAACCATCATAGTTTGATCCGCAGAGGCAATTGCCAGATTCTGAAAATCAAATAATCAATACCTAAGAAAGTAAGTAAGATTTCAATTACCTAAACTCAGTACAAAGCGTTGGCGACGACTGTGAATACGTTGTTAAGGCTGCTCTCCAGGGAATGTTTGAAAAAGTCTAAACCAAATATGTACGCGGATGACACGAGCATTTCTTATGCCTCCAATGAGATCAACGAGCTTTTTAATGAGATAAAGGGCGAACTTGATCTTGTTTCATCCTGGATGAGGCAAAACAAACTTAGCCTAAATGCTGAAAAAAGCGAATTTATGTTGATAGGGCATCCAAAACAACTGAACAAAGCCAAAGATTTCCCTGACCTCGAAGTAGAAGATCAAAAATTATGCAGAGCTCAAAAAACAAAATATCTTGGTGTCATAATAGACGAAAGTATGAATTGGGAAGAACAACTCAAAACCATAAAGCGAAAGATAAAAAACGGATTAGGGGCGATGTTTAAACTCAAAAACATCCTCTCCCAGAAACAATTGGCTACTGTTTATCGAGCATTAATTGAAAGCCATCTGAGATATTGCAGTGTCATTTGGGGATGTCTGTCAAACACAAAACTGGAATCCCTACAGAGGCTGCAAAACAGGGCACGCAGACTAATTGAATGCGCAAGGCACAAAGATGGCTGGGTATGCGATTGGCTCGATGTACGCAATCTAATAAAATATGACCAGCTAATTACTACATACAAGATAAAAAATGGACTCTGCCCAGAGAACCTCAAAAATAAATTCACTCCTAGGTCGAATATTTCGAAATATAACACAAGAAAAATTGATGATTTCAAAATTCCTCGGCTTCGTCTTGAGTACTGCAAAAAGTCTTTTGGATACCAGGGAGCAAGTGCCTGGAACGAGATCCCAAAGCAAATACGAGACTCTGCCTCATTGAGCTCCTTCAAAGTAAGACTGAGGGAGTTCTTGAGGTAGAGGGACACAAACACAACCCCTTGGAAGAGCAGCTTTATTTTTTCATGATATTATCAACATTTATATTTACTTTGTTATGCTGATAGGGTATTGTGTATAAATAAGAATAAAATAAAAAATACAGCGTTTTGAGCGCGCGGGCGCTGCGACCAAGATTGATTTCTTCGGTAGCGATCGCAAGCTCCCGCGATGGGAGTTGAACTCGTTCCTACTCCCAAAGCGCCAAAAAGTTGGTCGCTTGCGATCAGATTTATTGCTAAAGTTTTATCAACTGCGCATGCTCCTATTTGGTCGCAGCGCCCGCGCGCTCAAAACGCTGGATATGGAGAGCAGCCTTTAGTCAAACATTCACCATCAAAGCTAAATCTACTAAGGCATGAGCACGAAGGATGTGCACGATCTGGCGTCTCCCGGACCTCTGAAGCATGTGTCTTGGATCTTTAAAAGATAGTTGTAAAAGTCTATGACAAATTTCACTAAATGGTTGACAGAAATTTAAGCTACTTGTTTATAATTTTAGCGTTATTCACTTTGTCATCTTAATCCAATCAGATTCATAAATAAACATTTAGCCGGAGGCAGAATGGATGCAGGCTAAAATACTTTTAGTTCAGCACTTTTTCTAGGTTTAGGTACATTCCGTAGCCAAAGGGGGTGAAGACAATGATTAAAACGTGTACTTACCAACCAAATTTGAATTTGATCACAAATATTATGGAAATCTTCTACAATTTTAATGAAACCTTGAATCTGTGCAGGGAGCTCGTTCTTCCTGAAACATAAGGAATACTAATTGCAACTGAAATGAATTTTGCACCTATGATTCTATGGCATGCCGAAGAGTTTACCATCTGTCTAAATCGCATATCTCATCCGAAAAGTTATGAGCAATTCCTAAGATCAATCTATTCTGAATACTTATAGAAACGGCTCAAACCCTCGATGACTGCACCGTATAACAGCGTATTTCATCACAACTTGTATGTGGTCCTTTTTCGTTTGCCCGAGGAAGTACTTTATTCTTTTGTGATCGCTGTTTGGTACAATTGTTGCAAAAAAGGATAAGTTTTGAAAGTGGTTAGCTTTGCACTATGGCTCATAATTTCGCAAAGAAATGTCCAGTTTTAGGAAGAGCAAGCCTTTGTACATAATTCAGGACCCTGGCTATTTAGCAGAGCAATTTTGATAATTTTGATATTTTGATTATGCGGCACATGATTACGTTCGCACGACTTGAAACATACTAATGCTAAATTATTTGGTTTAGACAGTATTTCCAGCTTTTTTCGTAAAGTTTGAATGCCTATTTTGGCTCCTTCATGGAGCCAAATTTTCAACCTATCCATGTCTAAAGGCCTATTTCAAGATGACTGGAAATTAAAAGGGTTGCACCAATTCACAAGGATGGTCTAACTGACTTGGATTCAAATTATCGACCTATCTCGGTACTTCCAGTAATCTCACGCTTATTTGAGAAACTAATCTGTGATCAACTCTATTCTTTCCTCATTGAGCAACGACATCTGTTTTCAAAACAATCACGATTTCAAGAGCTGTCACCTTAAAGAAGGCTGTAGACACAGTTGAGCACCCAATATTGATAAAAAAGCTCGGTGTTCATGGAGTTGCTGGGAAGAAGTTGCGTTGGTTCAAATCCTGCATCCATAATCGTAAGCAGTGTTGCAGGGCTAATGGTCAAATTTCAAGCACGGTATAAATTCAGTGCGGAGTACTCCAAGGTTCTTGCTTTGGACCTTTACTATTTCTGATATATTTTAATGACCTTCCCCTCTCACTGAAGTTTGGGGAGGCTGATATGTATGCAGATGACATCAGCATTTCCAACTCGTCACTGTCACAAATATCAATGATGCTGTCAGCGAAGACACATATCGCCTTAAGAACTGGTTGGAGAGCAATAAGTTATCACTAAATGTAGCGAAAATACAGAGCATGCTAAGTGTTTGCCGAAACAGGCTCAAAAGGATCGGCCAATCGGAAAACCCGGAGCCAGCCCTAGAAATAGGAGAGTAGTTCCACACCCCCTTACGCAAATGGGAAAACGATCCTACGGCCCTCATTTCAATGGAAGTAATGTTTATGAAATCCGACTATTCTGGGGTGATCTCAGTGCCAAATTCTACCGAATTTTTCTGCAAATTTTTGAAAACTGATGCACAGGATTTTGAAACTTTGAAAATAAATTCCTCGACAGTCAGTGGTCGAATTTCAAAACTGTTTCTACTTTTTGATGCCTTATGATCTCATCTTTTAGAAGAATGCAATGAAATACAAGTCTGAAAACTTCGCATTTTTCCATTTATTCCATGATTTTGCCCATCTGGATCACTGTGAAAAATGCACAATGGCTGAAAACGATGGTGACTTGCTTGCTTCCGGATAGTTCATAATGCATAGTCGGAAATCGCTGGTAATGAGTCCTGTTCCAAAATAGATGGCAAGCAGTCTACACTTATCGTTGTTTTTAAATAGTTTGTTTTCGGTAAAAGAAGAAAAAAGTCAACTATCTTGTCAGACATGGGAGCGAGATTTTACTTCAGCAAATGCTGCAGCATGTAATAAACAAGCTAGAATCTCACCGAGTAGCACCTTGTCAAACCCATGCAAAAAGAAGCAAACTTTTCCAAAAATCGAATGCCTGTGTTACTATGAATAAGCAACATCACAAATATCAGTAGATGTTTAGTTCTCATTTTTTTGTTTCGTCCTTCAAACTTCCAAGTTTGCGGGATTTCGCACGGTGCAATGTTCGCTTAAACGGAACTTGCAACACTACAGGCAGTCCCCGCATGTATCAAACTAACAAATTTTAATCAGGCTGTCGTTGCTTATACCTGACAAGAAACTCTCCTTTTATATGGGATGTTCGATGAATTTAGTATTTTCCAACCTTAAAAAGTTCGGATGAATTGAATGTTGAAAGATCTAAATAATTATATATCATTTCATATGGTATATCATCAAAGATGAAAAATGGCAGACAATACCACTGAACAAAAGTACGACCAAAAACTGTATTTGATAAATTTTTTTTCGATGCCATTTTGGCTCTATTTGCTTGATAGTAAAAGCTAAGGTCCTTTTCGAAAGAGGATGAGAATTGTAATACTTTCATGAAACAATTTCCAATTTAAACTCGTAGACGGAGGCTGAAGTCGAGCCCATCTTTCAAAGAAGTCGGCATCACTTGACACGAGAAAGTGACCTTGAGTTAAACTCCCTTGAGATAATCTTTCATGTCCGATAAAGTCTCACTGTGATAAAGTCCATGTTTTTCATCCAATATAAAAATTTACAAGAACGAAATTACCAGTAACAACATTTATAAACTATTTTACTACACTACAAGGACGATGCCATGAGAAGCAGAAGACCATGACTACCGATGGCCATAACGTAAATACTAATACAAAAAGGCAAGGCGTCAGTTTAGTGTTGCGTTGCATGGACGCTAAATTTTTACTGAAATTTTAAATTAAAGTGTGATTTATTTGTTGTTGTGGTTAACAGACCTTTAGCTATTCTGAAAAGAATCAGAATCGAACGACATTTTGATACATTTTGTAGAAGTTTCGAATGTGCACAATAGTGATAGAAGCTCTAACGCCACTCGATCGAACATCGAGTATAAAATTGTATACAAATAAAGCTAAATGGTCTATTGTTGCTTCCCCCGTTATATAGAATACCAGATTTACCAAAATTTGCTAACCCTCGGTCATTTGTTCGTATATAAACAAAACTCCATTGGGTTGACAAATAAACGGAACACTGATCTGGATACAGATGGAGCTTTTTATCCATATAGTTTTCACTTCGACGTTTCTGCGTAGGCCAAGAGATGCCTCTCTGGAGGCGCGAATTCAATCTCCGTCTACAAGCTTCGAAATTGATTCATAAAAATGTTACACTTCTCATCCTCCTTCGAAAGAATCCTTAGCTTTAACCATTAAGCAAATACAGCCGAAACGGCACCGAAAACAAATGTTGCTCAACATAGTTTTTGATCGTACTGTAGTCTCGCCATTTATAAGAAAGTAGGCTGTCGAGTCTTAAAGGTCTAATATCACCATTTTCGATAAGTTGTAATATGGACGTCCTCTGACAGCTGAATTCGATAACATCACTCAAATCGCAATATTTTGCCTACAAGTGCCCCTAAAAGCCCCCCAAAGTTGCGAATTTGCGGAAATTTTTCAAAATTACCGCGCAGAGAAAAGAAGACTGGTAACGAGCGCTGCAACGTCACGGCAGGAACGCATGAAAGAATCACAGCACAGGCCTTCATTGAAAACACTACGACAAGGTTGCATCTTGTTTCTTCCCGCAAAACTGTTTTTTCAGCCATGCCTGAGAGATGTATGGTTTATGGTTCCAGCAATTACCTATGACAAAGAGTTGGGTATTTCAGTCCATAAACTGGCTTCTTCGGAGATGACAAGCCTGAAGCGAAGGAACGAAGGAAGCAGTGACGGATGAGAGAGAGAGAAGGCAAAATGAACCGAAAAGAAGCACTCCGTCATTTGCGCGAAGCATTTCTTTTTCATACAAGAAGAGATCGATACAGTGTGCCTCTGTTCCCGGGATGGAGTTATCATGCAGAAGAAGTTTGACATCAGATGACATCGGGGTTTAAAGCTAGCCTAAAAGTCGCGCTAAAGGTACAGGATAATCACATAGGCCAGGTGAAAGCTTTCCCTTCAATACAAGAACCGTTTCCCTAAAGACTATATCTGGCGTTCCGCAGAGAAGAGAGAATTCTCCGGGGTAACATTGAAAGCTGAAGGAAACAATAATCATGTATGAATAGCTCAAAGAATCTTCTTTCGAATGGTGTCAAATGTTAATATATCTTACACTAAAATTTGCGGTTATTATGGGCGTGCAGTCAGCAGGTCATCTTGTGCGATCTGGCTTTCGATCATGAGAGTTCCCAAGGACAAGAGTCTTGACGATTTATCAATAAAAATTTTTTAGGAATTACAACTCATACATTGAGTTTAGTGATGTCTTATCATCTGCAGAAGTACTTTTGAGGAGGGCAAAGCGGAACGTTGGGAAGCGTTGAGGAACTCTGTGCCGTTTCGTAGAAGCATAAATTTTGGCTTGTTCTTGGAGAACCCGTGGTGAATCTTATTATTTGGCCGCGAACTCAGCATTGCCGCTGCAAAGTGAGGTAAGAGCCTTCATATTAAAATCAGTTGTGGGTTTCTTGTCATTTTAGCATGCTTTAGTCATTTGTTTATCCATTGCTCGTCGGCAACAGTGTCATCTTGACATAGATCTTTTATGTGCAAGGCTGGGTCTAAGCACAATGTGAAGTTTGCCGTACTACGGTCATTGCTCACTGTTGCTGCTTGGTTTTTTTCTTCAGCAACATATTCTTCGACGTTGTAGCAGAATACCACGCATCATTTGATTTCCAAGATGATTCAGACAATGTTTGCGACATTTTTGAAGATCTAGTTCGTTTGTTCCCACGGTTTATCCACACGCTTCAAAATTCCTCAATAAAGCATTGGATACTTGCGCGTGGCGTGGTTCCTGTTGTTACGTCACAAACACTCGACCCAGTCTCTTTCTTTGCGCGGTAATTTTTCAGACCACCCCATCTTTCAGGGGCTTTTAGGGGCACTTCTTGTCAAAATATCACGATTTGAGTGATGGTATCGAATTCAGCGATGATAGAATGTCCATATTACAAATTTTCAGAAATGGTGATATTAGACCTTTAAAAAGGAGAAAATATTCACAATGATGGCAGGCTACGTATTCTCATATCTCCATTTTTTAAGAGATCATCGTTGAACAGAGCCTTCAGTTCCCACAAAGCTGTGTATTGTTTATCATGATCAACTAACAGAGTTCTTGATACAGTTTAAAGAATACTGTATTACCTTGTTGCGTCTGGGGAAGTATTGTGTAGAATGTAAACTGCATGCTGAACAACATTCTAGAATGAAAGCAATCAACAATCACCACTCAAATATTTCACACATATTTGCCTGTTTCAAACAAACTACGCTTTGGTTACAAAGTCTCTTGTGCAAGCTGTAAGTCTTGCTATGTCGGTGAACTAGAGGGGTATCGCCCTGGTTGAGGGCAAACGCGTTTTGACCGATTTTAACTCTCTTGCGTCTGTTGCTGAATAACAGGCGTTTGGGCCTAGTTAAAACCAAAAAGTTTGCAAAAATATCTTGGTGACTCCATTTGCTTAACATTTCTTTGTTTGTGTTTCTTACAACTCCGTCCACAAACAGAGGGAGAAGTGCACAAAGAAGCTCACCTAAGATGTAACTTTAAGCATCCGCCATTTTTCCTTTCACATTTTGTTGCACAATTTTCTTTTTGCTTGGTTTCTTGACGTTGTTAAAACTTTCACAGCAAACAAATGGCCTCTTGCCAAGCTCCACTTGTCCAGAATAAGTACTTAACGTAAATTCAGAGATATGGCATCCGCTTCCGCCACGACGGGCTACTTTTTGCACCCCGTCTGATTGGCCTAAAGTCGCCCTGGTTGAGGGTACTGTGGTATCTTCCGGTTCTTGAACGAAATCTTCATTGTCAACGCATGACAGGCGACTACTATTTGCTGTAAAAGGACATATCATGGAGCAAAAACAGGATTGTTCTATCAGTGGACTGTAAAAACTATTTTTTTAAATCATAAATTGATTTAAGCATCGTTAAGTTCACCGAAGGAGGAAAACTTGATGTCAGCTTGCTTGAAAAGTCTTTGAACGAAGGCGGCAACAAAGGTAAGTGTTTAGGATAACGAAACACAGCAAGCACAATCAGAAAACATTGATAAACAACAAAAACTCTTTAATCGTTGATATGCTGCTAATTTTCGCATCAAGTTATCTTACATTTACCTGAAACCATGTGAAAATTTGGATACCCTCAATTAGGGCGACGTTGGAAATTTAGGCCCTCTCGACCACTCTGTTCTCGAGTAGCTCGCTCTTAAAGACAGCATCACCAATGACAAATATATTCTATATCAACAACGGTGAAGAGTTTACGAAGGTGTTCATGGTAAGTTTCGTTCTGAAAATTTTTTCGTTCAACAGGAATATTCTACCAACGTGAAATACCCTCAATCAGGGCGACACCCCTCTATACTAAATATCTAAAAAAAAATAAATTTTCAAAACTGGCTCCAATTTCATGTTTTCAACTTGTTAGGTCTCACCATGTATATGTCTTCCAACTGATATATTCATATTTATATTTATATTTTATATTATATTTAATTCTTTTAAGGAGAGTTGCCCTTCAACAAGTTGATTTTCAAGGGGCCCTCCGATAAAAACGTTAATTACAATATAATATAGAAATAAAAAGCTACTAATCAAATCAAACTATGAAACCCTATTTACAATGTTTTTTTTTTATATGTGGGGGCGTAGGGGCTGACGGTTTGCGGTTTCTAGCTGTTTTTGGAACGGTTTAACGGTTTTTGGCCGTAACCATGACGGTTTTACGGTTTCTCTCTTTCTCAATGGTTTCCAGATTTGTTCACAAAATATGATTCGAGAAGTCAAATTATCACAAAATTAACGATAAAAGCTAAGAATGATTGTTCAGTGTCATATAATTTTTTGAACATAACATTCTACATTCTACTGATTTTCACATTTTCCAGCGGATTTAAGGCACAAGAATTAGCTTTCCCCTTTTGGGTCATAACAATGATAACGAGGCAGTCTTCTGCAGCACATAACCGAGGCGGTACATCCAAATTGTGGAAAAATGTTATGACGGTTTTAACTGAATTTTGCGGCGGTTTTTCGGTTTCTCTGAAAAATTTTGGCGGTTTTACTGTTTTCGGTGACTCCCTACGGCCCCCACTTATATCAATGTTTATCAAAAACTAAAAAAAATACAGTACAATATTCTGTGCCATTCATAGCAGAAATAGACATGTCGTCATCTGGTTCTGGCTATGAACGGCACTTAACAAACTCTTTAACAACAATAAAAAAAAAACAAACAAGAAAAGCAAAGCAAAAGAAAGGAACTTAAGCACTCTGTGCACCATGACATCTCCCTGCCTCCCGCCTTGATAAGCGCTAGTATGCGCTATCCCGGGTGGTTGATTTTATGTGAAAGAAAAACTGCACCGGCAAAGCCTGTGTTAAGATGGTTGAAATCTAGGTTGCCAATGGGTGATGCCATGGCTCACAAAGAGCTCACCTAAACCCACTCTGAACACAAGAGAGCAATAGGTCGCTGATCGTTCGGTCTTCAAAGAACTCCCCAAGGGAAAACCTTGCAAACCAAAGATGCCCCAGACCGCAGAGCCGCCAACCCACCGTCGTGCAGCGCAAACCCGACACCGCCCAAAAGAGCCCAGTGAGCGGAGCCCGGACCCCGCAGAGGCCACAGCCACCACAGGATCCCGGACCAACCCAGAAAGCTCCCCCGAGCGACACCCAGCCCGCAGCAACCCGGCAATGAAAATAGCAGCCCCACGGCCAAGGGGCACCGTCAGTCCACAGAATCCCCGGGAGCTCTTTAGTTAACCCTTTCATTCCCACCGTTGCCATTTGGCAACACACATTTCAAGGTATTCCACGACTCCCTAGCTTCCTTGGTCCGGAATTTGCTCCTTGTATTACTGTAAAGGAGCCATTGTTATTTTAGAATGCGGCAAATGTTTGATGTTTGACAGCCTTTTCATAACAAATATTGAGCATTGAAAACGAGAGGAATCTCTGTGCTGCTATTTTACGGAAATGGTCGCTGGATAGTGATCTAGATAACGTTGAGTGAAAATTGAAAAATATGTGTCATAGGTTTATTCCCAAGCTGAAACCTGTCGGTTGAAGCACATTAAATCAAATTTTTCTTATGCCTTGCTCAGCACCGCAAAACTTGTCACAAATATTTGCGTTGCCATTTGGCAACTATGGGAATGTAGATAAAATCAATAGGAAATTTGTATTGGAAAATAGTTAAGGTGGACAAACATGCAAAAAAATCATGCTGTTTTTTTCTCGAAAATGAGTTATTTTATGGGAAAATATGATAAAAAGTGCAGAAAAAAATTTTTTTGACAAGTTTTTCAATATTTGGGAATGAAAGGGTTAAGCCTGTTTGTTGCTTTAATATATGGATGCCTCTAAAACAATTCTGTTTTCAGTTACTTTGAATTTTGGACTGCCGTAAAGAAGCAAATTGAGTAAGGCTTGTGGATCTATATTACTTAAATCTAGTCTTGGAAGGTGTGAAAGTTGGCCAAGCAGATCATTGCGCATAGGAACAAACAAAGGGCAGTGCAGAAAAAAGTGCGCATTATCTTCAACTCCAGTATTGCAAGCACACATCGGACTCGTACACTGAAAATTATGTCGGAATTTATGCTCATTTAACGTGCTAAATTCAAGTCTAAGCATTGTCAGATGTTTTACACCTTTGACATGAAATAATCCAAACAAGGACTTTTTCAACGGTCTTATAAGAGTAAGCAATTTACGTTTAAACTCGGCTATTGTCGCAGAATTTCTAACATTTACATCAAGCATATTCCATTCATGCAAAACATTCGTGAAGTATGTATTTGAAGAGCGCTTTGTCTTACTGAAAGGTAGGTCATAGTCACGTTTGCCTCTTAGCCCATAATGAGGCGTTCTTTCAGTTGGCAACTCTGCAAAAATATAAGGAGGAGCACCTGTTTTCCTTAGGTTGAAAAAGTGACACAGACGTCTGAACCATCTTCGCTGGTATAGACTTTCCCAACCAAGTTCGTTATAGAGCTTTTGTCTATTAGTTCCTCTCCAGACATCTGCAACAGCAAGCGCTGCTGAATACTGAGTTTGCTCGATTCTTTTTGTGAAGTTTAGTATCATTTCAGGATCGTGTCTGTGATAAATAATATCACCATAATCCAGATGTGGGCGAACGTATAGCTTATAGACCTGATCAAGGAAATCCCGAGATACATATTTAGATAGATATTTTATCATTCCTATCCCTCGTCTCGCCTTCAATATAGCTTATCTAATATGACTTTTAAAGTCGAGCTTAGAATCAAGAATTAGCCCAAGATGCTTGTTATCGTCCTTCCGTGCGACTTTATCCAAACCCAACTTCAAAGATGGATGCTCTGTTTCAGACCTTTTGACTGAAAAGATCACCTCTTCTGTTTTATCACAATTAAACTGCATCTTCCGGGGCATTTACAATGTTTAAAAGTTATGTACAAAAATATTCAAAATTTACAATAAAGAAAAAAATGAAAGGAATAGAGGTTCTGTTTCTAAATAGTTTTCTTGAAGCCATACAGAGAGGTTGCTTGCTTCGACTCGGTTGACTGGCTATTCCATAGCATAGCACCTCTATAAGAGAAACAAATCTGGCCATTTGCTGACTTCTTCATCGGTAACCTTAAGTTACCTATCCCAACACAATCAAGAGAGTCTAATACACTCACCCGGTTTAAAAATGGGCTAAAGAATCATTTTCTAAGCTGAAAAAAACAAATTATATATATATATTGTATATATTGTATTGTATATATATATATCCTGGTTGCTCGCTAGCTGTTGAATATTTATATAATACGCTGCTTGAAAAAGGCGAAAGCCGAAAGCAACCCATAAGGTGCTAAAATCGAGAAAATTAAGACGTGCCACGGTAGCCTAAAGGTTAAGGCGCTTGCCCGGAAAGCAGGAGATCCGTGGTTCGATTCCCGGCTGTGGCGCATTTTAATTTTCTCGATTTTCCTGAGAATTTTAAAATAATGTTTCCGTTTGCACCGAAAAAGGAGAAATCCTGGTTGCTCGCTAGCTGTTGAATATTTATATAATACGCTGCTTGAAAAAGGCGAAAGCCGAAAGCAACCCATAAGGTGCTAAAATCGAGAAAATTAAGACGTGCCACGGTAGCCTAAAGGTTAAGGCGCTTGCCCGGAAAGCAGGAGATCCGTGGTTCGATTCCCGGCTGTGGCGCATTTTAATTTTCTCGATTTTCCTGAGAATTTTAAAATAATGTTTCCGTTTGCACCGAAAAAGGAGAAATCCTGGTTGCTCGCTAGCTGTTGAATATTTATATAATACGCTGCTTGAAAAAGGCGAAAGCCGAAAGCAACCCATAAGGTGCTAAAATCGAGAAAATTAAGACGTGCCACGGTAGCCTAAAGGTTAAGGCGCTTGCCCGGAAAGCAGGAGATCCGTGGTTCGATTCCCGGCTGTGGCGCATTTTAATTTTCTCGATTTTCCTGAGAATTTTAAAATAATGTTTCCGTTTGCACCGAAAAAGGAGAAATCCTGGTTGCTCGCTAGCTGTTGAATATTTATATAATACGCTGCTTGAAAAAGGCGAAAGCCGAAAGCAACCCATAAGGTGCTAAAATCGAGAAAATTAAGACGTGCCACGGTAGCCTAAAGGTTAAGGCGCTTGCCCGGAAAGCAGGAGATCCGTGGTTCGATTCCCGGCTGTGGCGCATTTTAATTTTCTCGATTTTCCTGAGAATTTTAAAATAATGTTTCCGTTTGCACCGAAAAAGGAGAAATCCTGGTTGCTCGCTAGCTGTTGAATATTTATATAATACGCTGCTTGAAAAAGGCGAAAGCCGAAAGCAACCCATAAGGTGCTAAAATCGAGAAAATTAAGACGTGCCACGGTAGCCTAAAGGTTAAGGCGCTTGCCCGGAAAGCAGGAGATCCGTAGTTCGATTCCCGGCTGTGGCGCATTTTAATTTTCTCGATTTTCCTGAGAATTTTAAAATAATGTTTCCGTTTGCACCGAAAAAGGAGAAATCCTGGTTGCTCGCTAGCTGTTGAATATTTATATATATATATATATATATGTATATATATATATATATATATATATATATATATATATATACATATATATATATATATATATATATATATATATATATGTATATATATATATATATATATATATATATACAGAGAGGTTGCTTGCTTCGACTCGGTTGACTGGCTATTCCATAGCATAGCACCTCTATAAGAGAAACAAATTTGGCCATTTGCTGACTTCTTCATCGGTAACCTTAAGTTACCTATCCCAACACAATTAAGAGAGTCTAATACACTCACCCGGTTTAAAAATGGGCTAAAGAATCATTTTCTAAGCTGAAAAAAACAAATTATATATATATATTGTATATATTGTATTGTATATATATATATATGTATATGTTATATATGTATATATATATAAAAACTCATAAAAAACACATTCTTTAAACGTTTCGGCGAAAGCCTTCATCAGTAATAACTGTTCTTTTAATCAGACAGAGCATACATATCAATCTCAAAATCCAGAAACAATACAAAAACAATAACCTAAGCGGGACCTACCAACATACAATGAGTACCAATAAGGTGTAAAAGTAGCGGCTGATAGCAGAGGCGGTGGAGAAAGATCAAAGAAAGCGCAGAATTAAGAACTGCTGAAGTCGGTGGCTATGTCTGTCTCGCCGGAGCTGAGAGAAGCCTGTGCTAAAATAAAACAAACAATATGAAGATCCAAGAGCGGATGGGCAGAAAGAGTTTACTTAAAAAAACAGCGTGTGTCCCTAACGAAAAGCTGAGCGCAAAAATCAAAACAACACAACAACCAAAATGCAAACAAAAATGAAATCTATGTATCTACCTGCCTAGTGTTTAAACCCTTAGGGGCAAAGCAATCTAGCCGATATTGCCAGAAGCTTTCCCGCATCCTATTTCCCCCCGTTAGCCTATCAATTATCTTGACACTAATATCCTTCAGAAACCCGTGGTGGCCTTCTTCAGTAAAATGCCTGAAGAATTCCACCTGGGGTACTGAGGCCCCCGAATTAAACTTACGACTACACGCCTTGTAATTATTAAACCTAAGCCTAAAAGGCGTGCAGGTGCTACCGACATATTGTACACCACAAACAGTACATTCCAACAAATACACAACATTTGACGAGTCACAGTTAAACGAATAGTTTATCCTATATTCCCGGCTATCTATGTTCGAATGAAAATGCTATGTAAATATTCAACAGCTAGCGAGCAACCAGGATTTCTCCTTTTTCGGTGCAAACGGAAACAATTTCTAAAATTCTCAGGAAAATCGAGAAAATTAAAATGCGCCACAGCCGGGAATCGAACCACGGATCTCCTGCTTTCCGGGCAAGCGCCTTAACCTTTAGGCTACCGTGGCACGTTTTAATTTTCTCGATTTTAGCACCTTATGGGTTGCTTTCGGCTTTCGCCTTTTTCAAGCAGCTTATTTTATAAATATTCAACAGCTAGCGAGCAACCAGGATTTCTCCTTTTTCGGTGCAAACGGAAACAATTTTTAAAATTCTCAGGAAAATCGAGAAAATTAAAATGCGCCACAGCCGGGAATCGAACCACGGATCTCCTGCTTTCCGGGCAAGCGCCTTAACCTTTAGGCTACCGTGGCACGTTTTAATTTTCTCGATTTTAGCACCTTATGGGTTGCTTTCGGCTTTCGCCTTTTTCAAGTAGCTTATTTTATAAATATTCAACAGCTAGCGAGCAACCAGCAACCACCAACGAGCAACTATATACATATTCTCAAAAGCTCATTCTCAAAGATGCTTTAAACATACAAAAGATATTCAAAGAAAAACACTTCTGGTAAACGTTTCGGCCAAAGCCTTCATCAGTATAACTTTTCAAAATCAGATGGAGCATACATATAGATAATGAATTACAAAAACAATACAAAACAATAGCCTAAGCGGGTCCTACCTATTACAATGCGTAATAAAAATGTGTAAAAGCAGCTGGTAATACAAAAGTGGCGAGAGAAAGATCAAAGAAAGCGCAGAGTTAAGAACTGCTGAAGTCGGTGGCTGTGTCTGTCTCGCCGAAGCTGAAAAAGATCGCATGCTACAACAAAACAAACAATAGAAAGATCCGAGAGCGGATTGGCAGAACAGAAAACCCTAAAAAAACAGCGTGTGTCCCTTACGAAAAGCTCAGTGCTAAAATCAAAACAACACAACAACCAAAATTATAACAAAAATGAAATCTATGTATCAACCTGCCTAGTGTTTAAACCCTTAGGGGCAAAGCAATCCAGCCGATATTGCCAGAAGCTTTCCCGCATCCTATTTCCCCCCGTTAGCCTATCGATTATCTTTACGCTAATATCCTTCAGAAACCCGTGGTGGCCTTCTTCAGTAAAATGTCTGAAGAATTCCACCTGGGGTACTGAGGCCCCCGAATTAAACTTACGACTACACGCCTTGTAATTATTAAACCTAAGCCTAAAAGGCGTGCAGGTGCTACCGACATATTGTACACCACAAACAGTACATTCCAACAAATACACAACATTTGACGGGTCACAATTAAACGAATAATTTATCCTATATTCCCGGCTATCTATGTTCGAATGAAAATGCTCACTATTGCTCATGACATTACACACTTGACAACGAGATTTACCACAACGAGAACATCCCTTCTTATCAGTCCCCCCATTTCCCTCATTATTCAGCCTAGCCCTAACGAGTATGTCCTTAAGGTTCTTACATCTCCTAAATGCTATTAAAGGTGGCTCAGGAAACACCTTCCCATGCTCCTCCGAATTTGTGAGCATAGGATGGAGTCTCCCGGCCACCTTCCCCAAACCATTGAGTGCTGGATGGTATGTCGCAACAAGTGGTACCCTTTCCCCCCTCCCTTGGGTATTGGTCCTATTTCCCGAATTTGCTAGAAGAGTCGTCCTATCCAACCTACGTACCCTATCTATTTGCTCATTAACTAAAGACTCTTCGTAGCCCCTATCCTTAAGCCATCCAGCTAACTCGCCTACTCTCTCCTGAAACTGGCGATCCTCCGAACATATCCTACGAAACCTAAGTGCCTGACCATAGGGGATCGCCTTCTTGGTGTGCCAGGGGTGACAAGACTTCTTATGCAAGTACTGATGTGTATCAGTTGGCTTGCAGAACAAGTCTGTCGAAAGGACTCCCCCCTCCCCCACGCTAACCTGAACATCTAAGAAACTAATACTATCCCGTGATTGCTCGCTAGTTAACTTAATGGTTTCATGGCTACTGTTGAGATGATTGATGAAAGACTTCAACTTTTCTTCCCCATGAGGCCAGATAAAGAATACATCATCGATGAATCTCATCCAGACCAGGGGCTTGTCAGTTGAAGCCTCCAACAACCTCTCTTCCAACCGGGTCATGAAGAGATTAGCATAGGCCGGAGCGAACTTCGTGCCTATAGCCGTGCCCAATTTCTGCCTATAAATCCTATCATTGAATTCAAAATAATTACTCTTCAAGACCAAGGACGCCAATCCCACTAGGGTATCAGTAGCCACGCCCGGGTTTTCCCTTCTATCCAGCGCCTCCCTGATGGCCTCTAAACCCTCCCCGTGTGGAATGCTGGGATAGAGTCCCACAACATCAACCGTACACAACATAGCCCCCTCTGGTATCTTTCCTAACTTACTTAGCCTAGATAGAAAGTGGTTAGTGTCCTTAACATACGACCTACTTTGGCTAACCAACGTGTTAAGGTGGTGGTCTAAATATTCTGAAATATGTTCTGTTATTGTACCGCAATTGGAAATGACTGGTCTCCCCTTAACACTACTAAGACCCTTGTGGATCTTAGGCAACAAGTAAAATCTACCTAACTTAGAATCCTTAACCTCCAAATACTCAGTCACTTCCTCTAATCCCGGGTCCTCCTCCCTCAACTCATTCAACCTAGAATTAATGGTCTTACACAAGTCTACCGTGGGGTCCACCTCTATTTCTTCATAAACCTGCCTATCGTCTAATTGTCGGTTAGCCTCACTTATGTAGTCCCCCCTATCCCATACTACAACTGCTGATCCCTTGTCCGCTTCCTTGATCACTATGTTCCTATCAGATTTAAGTTGCTTTAAAGAAAGTTGTTCAGAAGAAGAAAGATTACTAAAGTTCTTACCCTCCGGCGAGACAGACATTACCTCCTTCTCCAGCAGCGAAAGGTAGTTTTCAAGAACAGGGTCGTCCTTAGGGGGCTGCCACGTGGATTTAGGTCTAAAATTAGCGTTCTCGTCTGGTACAAATTCCTCTTCATTGTTTCTGAAATGCCATTTCAATCGCATCCTTCGCTTGTAAGCCTCCAAATCCTCTTTTAGCTTTGCTTTGTCGATGTCAGTGGGAGTGGGTGAAAACTTCAGGCCTTTCGAAAGAAGACTCACGTCTTCCTCCGAAAGTTCCCTCCGTGATAGATTCACCCCACTCCCACTGACAAATCGTCCAACCAATCTGCCATTTTCATCCTCTTCTACTCTTTGTACCGTCGCTGGTACTTCCTCTTCAACATTGACGTTTTCCCTTATCTCCGGTCTCCTTTCCACCTCCAAATTGTCCTGGCCTATCGCACGGGTGGCGACTCTGTTCGGCAGGTCCGTTCCGTTAAACAAACAATTTCTGTGATGGCTGGTGGTGCTTAGCTGTGCTGCTCTGTTACGTGTCCATTCAAGTCCTGCCTTCCTACATAAATTAGAGGCCTTTGACACCCATGTCCTATGAAGGGCCTCATTCGTCTCCTGTATCCTGTCCCTGATGTGTTCCAATTCCTCCCTTGTAAGATCCGGTCTAAACTGCTGCAAAATGTCATAGGCTGCTTTCTGAGCTCCTGGCAGCCGGTCTCGATACTGCAGTAGAAGCAAGGTCAATAGCTGTGACTGGGCAGTTTCCAATATCTGTCTCCAACATTCACCAAAGTCTTCCGATGCCAATCCAAAAAGTGACGGAGATTTCTTTAGCTGCAACCCAAGTGGAACGATGTCCGCGTTCTTGCAAAATTCCAGGAAATTGTGATGATGCTCTAATTTACTTAAATTAATAAATGTATTAATGATTGATATCGTACGCTCCATTTGATTATCTTTCGATTCCTATTCCTAGCAAAAATTATTACATATTCTCAAAAGCTCATTCTCAAAGATGCTTTAAACATAAAAAAGATATTCAAAGAAAAACACTTCTGGTAAACGTTTCGGCCAAAGCCTTCATCAGTATAACTTTTCAAAATCAGATGGAGCATACATATAGATAATGAATTACAAAAACAATACAAAACAATAGCCTAAGCGGGTCCTACCTATTACAATGCGTAATAAAAATGTGTAAAAGCAGCTGGTAATACAAAAGTGGCGGGAGAAAGATCAAAGAAAGCGCAGAGTTAAGAACTGCTGAAGTCGGTGGCTGTGTCTGTCTCGCCGAAGCTGAAAAAGATCGCATGCTACAACAAAACAAACAATAGAAAGATCCGAGAGCGGATTGGCAGAACAGAAAACCCTAAAAAAACAGCGTGTGTCCCTTACGAAAAGCTAAGTGCTAAAATCAAAACAACACAACAACCAAAATTATAACAAAAATGAAATCTATGTATCAACCTGCCTAGTGTTTAAACCCTTAGGGGCAAAGCAATCCAGCCGATATTGCCAGAAGCTTTCCCGCAACCTAGTTCCCCCCGTTAGCCTATCGATTATCTTTACGCTATGAAGAGTGATTTGTACCAGACGAGAACGCTAATTTTAGACCTAAATCCACGTGGCAGCCCCCTAAGGACGACCCTGTTCTTGAAAACTACCTTTCGCTGCTGGAGAAGGAGGTAATGTCTGTCTCGCCGGAGGGTAAGAACTTTAGTAATCTTTCTTCTTCTGAACAACCTTCTTTAAAGCAACTTAAATCTGATAGGAACATAGTGATCAAGGAAGCGGACAAGGGATCAGCGGTTGTAGTATGGGATAGGGGGGACTACATAAGTGAGGCTAACCGACAATTAGACGATAGGCAGGTTTATGAAGAAATAGAGGTGGACCCCACGGTAGACTTGGGTAAGACCATTAATTCTAGGTTGAATGAGTTGAGGGAGGAGGACCCGGGATTAGAGGAAGTGACTGAGTATTTGGAGGTTAAGGATTCTAAGTTAGGTAGATTTTACTTGTTGCCTAAGATCCACAAGGGTCTTAGTAGTGTTAAGGGGAGACCAGTCATTTCCAATTGCGGTACAATAACAGAACATATTTCAGAATATTTAGACCACCACCTTAACACGTTGGTTAGCCAAAGTAGGTCGTATGTTAAGGACACTAACCACTTTCTATCTAGGCTAAGTAAGTTAGGAAAGATACCAGAGGGGGCTATGTTGTGTACGGTTGATGTTGTGGGACTCTATCCCAGCATTCCACACGGGGAGGGTTTAGAGGCCATCAGGGAGGCGCTGGATAGAAGGGAAAACCCGGGCGTGGCTACTGATACCCTAGTGGGATTGGCGTCCTTGGTCTTGAAGAGTAATTATTTTGAATTCAATGATAGGATTTATAGGCAGAAATTGGGCACGGCTATAGGCACGAAGTTCGCTCCGGCCTATGCTAATCTCTTCATGACCCGGTTGGAAGAGAGGTTGTTGGAGGCTTCAACTGACAAGCCCCTGGTCTGGATGAGATTCATCGATGATGTATTCTTTATCTGGCCTCATGGGGAAGAAAAGTTGAAGTCTTTCATCAATCATCTCAACAGTAGCCATGAAACCATTAAGTTAACTAGCGAGCAATCACGGGATAGTATTAGTTTCTTAGATGTTCAGGTTAGCGTGGGGGAGGGGGGAGTCCTTTCGACAGACTTGTTCTGCAAGCCAACTGATACACATCAGTACTTGCATAAGAAGTCTTGTCACCCCTGGCACACCAAGAAGGCGATCCCCTATGGTCAGGCACTTAGGTTTCGTAGGATATGTTCGGAGGATCGCCAGTTTCAGGAGAGAGTAGGCGAGTTAGCTGGATGGCTTAAGGATAGGGGCTACGAAGAGTCTTTAGTTAATGAGCAAATAGATAGGGTACGTAGGTTGGATAGGACGACTCTTCTAGCAAATTCGGGAAATAGGACCAATACCCAAGGGAGGGGGGAAAGGGTACCACTTGTTGCGACATACCATCCAGCACTCAATGGTTTGGGGAAGGTGGCCGGGAGACTCCATCCTATGCTCACAAATTCGGAGGAGCATGGGAAGGTGTTTCCTGAGCCACCTTTAATAGCATTTAGGAGATGTAAGAACCTTAAGGACATACTCGTTAGGGCTAGGCTGAATAATGAGGGAAATGGGGGGACTGATAAGAAGGGATGTTCTCGTTGTGGTAAATCTCGTTGTCAAGTGTGTAATGTCATGAGCAATAGTGAGCATTTTCATTCGAACATAGATAGCCGGGAATATAGGATAAATTATTCGTTTAATTGTGACCCGTCAAATGTTGTGTATTTGTTGGAATGTACTGTTTGTGGTGTACAATATGTCGGTAGCACCTGCACGCCTTTTAGGCTTAGGTTTAATAATTACAAGGCGTGTAGTCGTAAGTTTAATTCGGGGGCCTCAGTACCCCAGGTGGAATTCTTCAGACATTTTACTGAAGAAGGCCACCACGGGTTTCTGAAGGATATTAGCGTAAAGATAATCGATAGGCTAACGGGGGGAACTAGGTTGCGGGAAAGCTTCTGGCAATATCGGCTGGATTGCTTTGCCCCTAAGGGTTTAAACACTAGGCAGGTTGATACATAGATTTCATTTTTGTTATAATTTTGGTTGTTGTGTTGTTTTGATTTTAGCACTGAGCTTTTCGTAAGGGACACACGCTGTTTTTTTTAGGGTTTTCTGTTCTGCCAATCCGCTCTCGGATCTTTCTATTGTTTGTTTTGTTGTAGCATGCGATCTTTTTCAGCTTCGGCGAGACAGACACAGCCACCGACTTCAGCAGTTCTTAACTCTGCGCTTTCTTTGATCTTTCTCCCGCCACTTTTGTATTACCAGCTGCTTTTACACATTTCTATTACGCATTGTAATAGGTAGGACCCGCTTAGGCTATTGTTTTGTATTGTTTTTGTAATTCATTATCTATATGTATGCTCCATCTGATTTTGAAAAGTTATACTGATGAAGGCTTTGGCCGAAACGTTTACCAGAAGTTTTTTCTTTGAATATCTATATATATACATACATATACATACATATACATATACATACATATATACGTACATATATATACATGTTGGTCATTACTGATATTTCAGTACATATCGATACTTCAGTACATATTGGTCATTACTGATGAAGGCTTACGCCGAAACGTTTACAAGAATGTGTTTTTTTCTGAGTTTATATATGTATATGTATATATAGTCCTTGTTTGGTATATATGTATATGTATATGGAAAAACATTCGAGGTAGAAAGACAAAAAGAAGGCGTTATAAGTACGGAACGCGTTTCATCCTTTCAGTGAGGAATCTTCAGCCTAAAGATAATTACAACAAGTTACGATCTTATATACAACAAATTTACATTTGACGTCAAATCAGTCAGCAAATACACAAGTTACGTCTGTACAGCCTCGCTTTTACTTCATCGATCTCGATTTAGTTCTGGGCGAAACTTTCTTATGAAATGTTGCTCAATTTCTTCGCGATATGTTTTGTCGCCACGGTTGATTGAGAAAAAAGGTGTTATTTGGAACAAGGTAGGTTTACCAATAGCGCAATGCGCTATATGATGATTCACATATAAGGGACGTAGACGTGGATCTAATGTTTGTTGTTTATGGACTCTAACTCTTGCTCGTAGGTTTGATATATTCTTTATCACAGCCTGTACATCTTATCAGATATACAATATCCATAGCTGTGCAGTCCATTCTAGATTTAATTATGAATGGTTTGTCTGAGTTTTTAAACTTTATTTCATTACATTCAAAGATCAGAGAACAAGTGCCACATCTTTTGTTATTGCATTTTGTAACTTTTAAATTATTATCATTATTGTGAGTTGGTAAATTTGCGGTATTTGAGACAAACCTGGCTTTAGTTAGCATTTGTTTTATGCTAGGGGGTTGGCGTTTGCTGTTGATTAGTTGTACTTTTTCCATGGCCCTTTTCATTTTTGGACTGGCATCTAGAAGTGAAATTGTGTTTTTAATGACTTTAAACATATCCGGATTACGAGGATTATGTGTAGTGACAAAAGCTAATGGTTGAGTTGTGTTTTCTTTTTGTTTTGTTTGGCGTAGTTCTTCCAAAGGTATGCTCTTAGCTTTCTGAATTCCACTATCTACAAGTCTACTGGGATAACCTTGCTTTATCAGCACTGATTTTAGGCTTTTCAGTTTTTCATTTTTGGACAGATCTTTTTCTATTATAGTGCAATAGCGTCGGGCAAGGTTAAAGGGGATGTTTCTTTTTGTGTGCGAGGGATGGCAGGATTTAAAATGAACATATTGTTGGCTATCTGTCGGTTTTTGGTAGAGATCTGTTACTATTTTATTGTCTTCTATAATTATTTTGATGTCAAGGAAGCTAATTTCTTTTTTGCTCTCTTCGGCAATAAATTTGATGCTTCGATGAAGGCCTTATAAAATTGATAACAAATTTCTGATGAATCAATTCGTGTGTCCCAAATAAGGAAGCAATCATCTAGATATCTCCACCATTTATTTACAAATTGTGTCTTTATGTCTATGCCATATTTTTCCTCGATTTGTTTGTACAACTTAATTTCTAAGAATCCCATGACTAAAGTAGCGTACGTTGGGGCAACCTTTGTACCCATTGCTGTTCCACGTATTTGGATGTAGTTTTTGGTATCGAATGTGAATGCATTGCATTCAAGAACTATGGCCAATGCTTTAATGATGAATTCTTTTGAGATGTTTCTTAATAATTGGTTAGGATGATTAGTCACCCAGTATGTTATAGCTTCTTTTCCTAACTCATTGTCAATATTAGTATACATGCTAGTCACATCGAAAGTTAACAGAGTTTCTGAGACGTTAATGTCTCGTTGAATTTTGTCCAGGAAATCAATATCGTCTCTTATATAACTTTTAATAAGTACCACATACGGTTTTAGGAGTATGTCTAGGAAATCACTCAGTCTACTTGTGATACAGACTGGGCCAGCTATTATTGGTCTAAAGCTTAAATCTTGTGGCTGTGCGACTGAAATGTATTCAGTTTTAGTTTTTTGGATTTGTTCATTTATTCTCTTACTCTTATGTACTTTTGGTAGACCATATAGCTGACTTGTTTTGCAACTGAAATTAGTTAGGTAGTTGATTTCTTTCTCAGTTAATTCTTCCTCGTGTGTTTTAGTTAGGTTCTCGATCTTTTTCAATATTTGCTTATCTATGTTAGTATCTAATTTTTTGTAAGTATCTTTATCTTCCAAAATCTGTTGCATCTTAGAACAATAAAATCCTGCGTCCATAATGACGCAAGCTCCACCCTTGTCACTTTCTTTTATTACAAGATCGTTATTCTTTTTAAGATTTTTTATTCCGATCCACTCTAATTTCGTTAAATTATATCTTACGTTTTCTATTTGCTTAGCTTTTTCCTCTAGGGGATATTTTAACAAGAAGTCTATGTATGTGTCCAATATTAGATCACGATTTCTGTTGGGGCAAAATGTGCTTTCTGGTTTTACGAGACTGGTATCTTCTGTAATTGGTTTTTCAGCGAAAAACTCTATCAGACGTAACTTTCGACAAAATTTTCGGATATCTGTTCTCAGTTCAATTAAATTACTTTGAGGTATCGGTGTAAATTTCAGACCGATACCTCAAAGTAATTTAATTGAACTGATAACAGATATCCGAAAACTTTGTCGAAAGTTACGTCTGATAGAGTTTTTCGCTGAAAAACCAATTACAGAAGATACCAGTCTCGTAAAACCAGAAAGCACATTTTGCCCCAACAGAAATCGTGATCTAATATTGGACACATACATAGACTTCTTGTTAAAATATCCCCTAGAGGAAAAAGCTAAGCAAATAGAAAACGTAAGATATAATTTAACGAAATTAGAGTGGATCGGAATAAAAAATCTTAAAAAGAATAACGATCTTGTAATAAAAGAAAGTGACAAGGGTGGAGCTTGCGTCATTATGGACGCAGGATTTTATTGTTCTAAGATGCAACAGATTTTGGAAGATAAAGATACTTACAAAAAATTAGATACTAACATAGATAAGCAAATATTGAAAAAGATCGAGAACCTAACTAAAACACACGAGGAAGAATTAACTGAGAAAGAAATCAACTACCTAACTAATTTCAGTTGCAAAACAAGTCAGCTATATGGTCTACCAAAAGTACATAAGAGTAAGAGAATAAATGAACAAATCCAAAAAACTAAAACTGAATACATTTCAGTCGCACAGCCACAAGATTTAAGCTTTAGACCAATAATAGCTGGCCCAGTCTGTATCACAAGTAGACTGAGTGATTTCCTAGACATACTCCTAAAACCGTACGTGGTACTTATTAAAAGTTATATAAGAGACGATATTGATTTCCTGGACAAAATTCAACGAGACATTAACGTCTCAGAAACTCTGTTAACTTTCGATGTGACTAGCATGTATACTAATATTGACAATGAGTTAGGAAAAGAAGCTATAACATACTGGGTGACTAATCATCCTAACCAATTATTAAGAAACATCTCAAAAGAATTCATCATTAAAGCATTGGCCATAGTTCTTGAATGCAATGCATTCACATTCGATACCAAAAACTACATCCAAATACGTGGAACAGCAATGGGTACAAAGGTTGCCCCAACGTACGCTACTTTAGTCATGGGATTCTTAGAAATTAAGTTGTACAAACAAATCGAGGAAAAATATGGCATAGACATAAAGACACAATTTGTAAATAAATGGTGGAGATATCTAGATGATTGCTTCCTTATTTGGGACACACGAATTGATTCATCAGAAAATTTGTTATCAATTTTATAAGGCCTTCATCGAAGCATCAAATTTATTGCCGAAGAGAGCAAAAAAGAAATTAGCTTCCTTGACATCAAAATAATTATAGAAGACAATAAAATAGTAACAGATCTCTACCAAAAACCGACAGATAGCCAACAATATGTTCATTTTAAATCCTGCCATTCCTCGCACACAAAAGGAAACATCCCCTTTAACCTTGCCCGACGCTATTGCACTATAATAGAAAAAGATCTGTCCAAAAATGAAAAACTGAAAAGCCTAAAATCAGTGCTGATAAAGCAAGGTTATCCCAGTAGACTTGTAGATAGTGGAATTCAGAAAGCTAAGAGCATACCTTTGGAAGAACTACGCCAAACAAAACAAAAAGAAAACACAACTCAACCATTAGCTTTTGTCACTACACATAATCCTCGTAATCCGGATATGTTTAAAGTCATTAAAAACACAATTTCACTTCTAGATGCCAGTCCAAAAATGAAAAGGGCCATGGAAAAAGTACAACTAATCAACAGCAAACGCCAACCCCCTAGCATAAAACAAATGCTAACTAAAGCCAGGTTTGTCTCAAATACCGCAAATTTACCAACTCACAATAATGATAATAATTTAAAAGTTACAAAATGCAATAACAAAAGATGTGGCACTTGTTCTCTGATCTTTGAATGTAATGAAATAAAGTTTAAAAACTCAGACAAACCATTCATAATTAAATCTAGAATGGACTGCACAGCTATGGATATTGTATATCTGATAAGATGTACAGGCTGTGATAAAGAATATATCAAACCTACGAGCAAGAGTTAGAGTCCATAAACAACAAACATTAGATCCACGTCTACGTCCCTTATATGTGAATCATCATATAGCGCATTGCGCTATTGGTAAAACCTACCTTGTTCCAAATAACACCTTTTTTCTCAATCAACCGTGGCGACAAAACATATCGCGAAGAAATTGAGCAACATTTCATAAGAAAGTTTCGCCCAGAACTAAATCGAGATCGATGAAGTAAAAGCGAGGCTGTACAGACGTAACTTGTGTATTTGCTGACTGATTTGACGTCAAATGTAAATTGTTGTATATAAGATCGTAACTTGTTGTAATTATCTTTAGGCTGAAGATTCCTCACTGAAAGGATGAAACGCGTTCCGTACTTATAACGCCTTCTTTTTGTCTTTCTACCTCGAATGTTTTTCCGTTTATTACTACTGCTCTTTGCGACATTAATACTTAAAAATATATGTATATGTATATATATGTATCAATTGTATATATATATATATCCATATTCAGAAATACGTTCACTAGTGGATGGCTATGGGTGAAAATAGGCCAGTTCGAAGACTTTCATCGAAGACATTAACGCAGGCACTGCGAGCTTTCGTCGTACCGGAAGTAACAAGATCGCATTTGGTTGTCTCCATCAGGGCACTGTGGAGCACAAGACCCTGCGATGAGACGGTCACTGAAAATTTGCTGCCAGTCAAGCGCAGGCAATTGGAGTTGATACTTCGAGATCACAATAACATACACCTCATTGTATCATGCATAACTGGAATTGAAGTGAAGAAAACCAAGAAGAAAAGGGAGAAAAGGGACGAAAACCAAGGCCATGGAGAAGCTGGAGAGGAAGGAAATGAAGACGGAGAAGTCGAAGAGATCGATGTGAAGCCAGGGGTTAGCTTTTGGATGGCCATCGATGCCCCCTCAAATTCCCTACACATGGTAGAAACTCAGGTAGGAATTGATCTTGAATTTGATTCTGCTGCCATAGAAGCCTATTTTGTAAGAATCTTTCCCACACGCCTGAATTTGACTATGCACAACGCAGCATCACCAAAATGCATCAGTTCTGATGTCGATCGATTCACTTTGTCTCGATATCACTCAGCTTCGCTTTGAAACTTGAATTCCTTATTCAACCTTGTGCACATCTTGTTAAACTCTCATCATTGCTGGTTCTTTATTCTTTCATCATGTCATTGACTCAGGTTTTTATTAATTGTGAATAACTAAATTCCTGATAAACACTTCACTTAATTGCACTATTTCAATTTTAGATAATGCAGATAATGCTGTCTGCCGGGCTTGAAATCGATGAATGCAAGCCGATATGCCCACGCGGAAAAGAAGGCACACAGGATTATGTAACAGGCTCATTGTGTATCGCTATCAAGGACCACAATAGCAACTACGCAAGGAAATTGGCTGGTGAATCGTCACAACAGTTTGCTTCCCTGTACGTGCGAGCCGTCTCTGGAGTGAACGTAGCGCCGGAAGAACTGCATAAGAGTCCTGAATTCGGCATTCATCCGGTAAGGATAACGCTAACACGTCAATGCAGCCAAAGGTTCAGGGAGTCAATAAAGGGAGCACTTGATAACATCAATTACACTGGTTTTCAATATGATCTTGTTGCAGTTGATGATCAGAAAGCCATCAGCAAGGCATCTTCAAGTTCGAATTTGCCAGAGCGACCCACAAGCAAAATATGCGTGGCTGTAGATGGCGTGAGACGGGCCATGGAGAAAATGAGCTGCAAATTACGTGGTGGTTATGTGTATACGAAAGTGCCCCAAGGGAAGTACACCTTTGTGAAATCATGCAGCGTTCATCAGTTCCTGCATTCGTTGCTAAGAAACAGCCAATTAGCGGAGCTCATTGCCCCAAATATGGCTGCCATCTCTGGAATTCTGTCCTTCAAAGGTTAGTACGTGAATTTCTTAAAGCTCTCACAACCAAATTGATGAACTTTTTGTTGTTGGTTCAGTTATATTCTTCCAAGTAGACAGTCGATTAACAAGGATGAATAACCGTGAAAATTAATGAAAAAGGAGTGCACAAGAGACCAGAAGAGGGCACAAGGTAGCCCCATTACGGTGCGACCTAATCAAAAGGGAGCCCATCTTTGTTGACTCTTATCCATGCGTTGTTTACTATTGTTCGCACTTGTTACCCTTAATTCACCGAATCCGAGTAGGAGAAAATATTCTCATGTCGGTACACTTCCATTTCAGGCTGCCAGATTATCAAGCCAATAGCCATCGACTACAACCTCGTTGAGGTAAAGCCATTTGGCATGTGCTTCAGTTTCAAAGAAAAATGCTTCAAGCAGGGTGCAATTGATAGCGAAAAGATCGGCGAAGTGACACCACGAACGTTGTGAGCTACACGGTGAAAGAAGATGAAGTTCCTCAGCCACGGCTGTTTATTGACAGCCTGAAGAATAGCATGCCAGACGAAGAGACGCTGACAAGATTCCTGCAGAAATGGTACCAGCTCGCTCTGAAAGATTTATTCCCACAGAAGACGAAGAAGCTCTGTTGCGTCGGGGAGGCCGATTCCGGGAAGACGAGCTGGTTTGCACCATACGAAGGCATCATCTCCCATGATAATCTGGCCTCGGTTACTCGGGATCGGCACTTCTCGGCAAGTATGCTAAGTGCAGAGACGGAGTGCTTGTTCGTTGATGAATGGCCTCCCGATTCAATGACAGCTGATGATGCAAAACGAGTCCTGCAAGGAGGGTACATCGCCATTCCCCAGAAGCATAAAGAAGCTGTGCAATTCGTCTACAAATCAGGAATCTACATCACCTGCAACGAGATACCAAAGTTCACTGCTATCGACGACGCAGCCATCGAAGCAAGACTGGAGATATTTCAGGCGAAATCCTTGAAAGAGAAAAACCCGACAGCAACAAACTGGCTTCGGCAGAATTGTATGCAGTGTTTCCACTGGACAGCGGCAAAGCTACACAATGTTCCCTTGTGGACTGACGAGGACGTGAGTCTCTCAGACAGCACTAATGGAGATGAAGGAGCAATATTCAACGACTTCACGGAGCAACGAGCCGCCCAGTTGATAGATATGACAGAAATCGAGTCAATGCAATTCTCTCAAGACTTCCGAGAAGCGATTGCAGCAGCGAAGAACGACGCTCACGCGATTGACGAGGTGGTGCCAAAGGAAGTCACCGACAGAGCCATAACGGACTTTGAGGACATGGAAGAAGGCTGGAAAAGAGAAGAAAGTGAATACTTCATTGCTCATGGGAACATAAACGAGTTTCGCTACCACAAAGCAGTGTATTTGCTGACCATAAGTGAGGGGAAATGGCAGGCACTTGAACCTTCGGACGAGGACCTAGCCAGATTTCAAAGACGGCGAAGAGTTAACTGGAAAGAAGCTGACTCCATGTATGATGCGTGGCTGATGATTGAAGGCACGCCACGAGCTTCGTTTGACCTTGATGAGTTTAAAGAAACTTTTCCAAAGTGGGAAGATCAAATGAAACAGAAATATGGCAACGATAGGACCTCAAAGGTCATTGACAATGCTGATATGGACGAGGATAGTGATAACAGTAATGAGGAGATTTCGTCAGCGCAGCGACCACGACGAAGACCTCGCACAATGGTAGTGAGGAGAAGAAAACGAGTAAGACTTTTGATCAGTGACAATGAGGAAGAAAACTAAACTGAATACATCATAGCTAGTTAGTTGGTAGGATTGTGTTTATACTGCATGAAGAAAATGTTGTTATTTCTGCGTGTCATTTCTCCTTTTAGCACTCTGCAGTGTGACATCATGATTTACAGCCTTACCAACTGGAAATATAAGCTCAACAGATAGAATTTCTTTATCAACACAACCAAATTTGTCTCAACTAAAAGTAAATGAACTATGGGTAATAACTGTGAACAGCAGTGCACAACGCGTGAATAAGGCTGAACAAGGCTGTGAGATTTTGGATCGAGGCTGCACGGAAACGAGGCTTCCTTGTGCACTATTGCACACTTCTTATACACCGTTGTTCATGCTTATTCCTTCTTATTCATCAAAGATCCAACAGGATAAAGTATCTCTCCAGCAACAGCAACAGCAATAATTACGATTGACCTGGAAATTGTTAAGTTAGATTTGGTCACGTGCAAAATGAGGTTGAGACGTCACACACAGTTGCTGTTGTTGTCATCACAAAAACCTTTTTCTCAACTAAAGTTAAATGAACTATGGGTAATAACTGTGAACAGCAGTGCACAACGCATGAATAAGGCTGAACAAGGCTGTGAGATTTTGGATCGAGGCTGCACGGTAACGAGGCTTCCTTGTGCACTCTTGTGCACTTCTTATTCACCGTTGTTCATGCTTATTCCTTCTTCTTCATCAAAGATCCAACAGGATAAAGTATCTTTGAAGCAACAGCTACAACAACAATAATGATTGACTTGGAAATGGTTAAGTTAGATTTGGTCACGTGCAAAATGAGCTTGAAACGTCACACACAGTTGCTGTTGTTGTCATCACAAAAACCTTTTTCTCAACTACAGGTAAATGAACTATGGGTAATAACTGTGAACAGCAGTGCACAACGCATGAATAAGGCTGAACAAGGCTGTGAGATTTTGGATCGAGGCTGCACGGTAACGAGGCTTCCTTGTGCACTCTTGTGCACTTCTTATTCACCGTTGCTCATGCTTATTCCTTCTTATTCATCAAAGATCCAACAGGATAAAGTATCTTTGAAGCAACAGCTACAACAACAATAATGATTGACTTGGAAATGGTTAAGTTAGATTTGGTCACGTGCAAAATGAGCTTGAAACGTCACACACAGTTGCTGTTGTTGTCATCACAAAAACCTTTTTCTCAACTAAAGGTAAATGAACTATGGGTAATAACTGTGAACAGCAGTGCACAACGCATGAATAAGGCTGAACAAGGCTGTGAGATTTTGGATCGAGGCTGCACGGTAACGAGGCTTCCTTGTGCACTATTGCACACTTCTTATACACCGTTGTTCATGCTTATTCCTTCTTATTCATCAAAGATCCAACAGGATAAAGTATCTCTCCAGCAACAGCAACAGCAATAATTACGATTGACCTGGAAATTGTTAAGTTAGATTTGGTCACGTGCAAAATGAGCTTGAAACGTCACACACAGTTGCTGTTGTTGTCATCACAAAGACCTTTTTCTCAACTAAAGGTAAATGAACTATGGGTAATAACTGTGAACAGCAGTGCACAACGCATGAATAAGGCTGAACAAGGCTGTGAGATTTTGGATCGAGGCTGCACGGTAACGAGGCTTCCTTGTGCACTCTTGTGCACTTCTTATTCACCGTTGCTCATGCTTATTCCTTCTTATTCATCAAAGATCCAACAGGATACAGTATCTCTCCAGCAACAGCTACAACAACAATAATGATTGACTTGGAAATTGTTAAGTTAGATTTGGTCACGTGCAAAATGAGCTTGAAACGTCACACACAGTTGCTGTTGTTGTCATCACAAAAACCTTTTTCTCGACTAAAGGTAAATGAACTATGGGTAATAACTGTGAACAGCAGTGCACAACGCGTGAATAAGGCTGATCAAGGCTAAGAGATTTTGGATTGAGGCTGGACCGAAACGAGGCCTTCCTGTGCACGGTTGTACACTCCTTACACACTGTTGTTCACGCGTTTTCCTTCTTATTCATCAAAGATCTAACAGGATAAAATATCTGTGAAGCAACAGCAACAACAAAGATAACAAATTAAATGAAGAAACCTTAATCATCATTGAAAAAATTAAGTGCTACAAAAGTGTTTGAAGTGTCATTTTCTTGCTAAAATTTCTGCGCGTTTCTTGAGAGAGTCTGGCGTTCTTTTCTCGTGAAACTTGAATCGCGGGTCACGCAGCATACAAGTCCATTTGCCAAGCCCATAAATCTTTAAGCATTTTCTTAAAAAATAGTCCTCTTCAGGGGTGAATGGTACTCTTGCACTTACGACAGGTTTAAGTTTTTTCTTGCTTGCTTTTCTCACGGGTGGTTGGTAAGATGTGATACTCTCACTATCGAGTGTATCATCTCCCAGAGCTATGTGCTTTGTCAAACAAGTATCTCCTTGAGTAGCACAGTCAACCACTTCATGTGAGTCTTCGACACTTTTTGTAGCATCTTCACTGCCCGATGAACTATCGCTTACAAACGCTAATTTCTTCAACTCTTTGTCAACTTCCCTGTTTTGTAATTTTTTCATCGCCAGTTTTGCATTCGCTGCAATTTCGCGGGAAGTTCGTTTTTGATAATAGGTTTTTGCCACTTGCGAACTGTGCTTTTGATCGCGGCTAACCACTTCCTGTTCCTCCGCAGTGAGTTTTCGTGAGCTCTCCGTTTCCAAAATTTGTCGATACCTCGTCGGGTGAACGTATTTGCCAATAGCAGCGAAAACGATCTTTGACATGAGACTACTGAAGTTCTTTATCTGTGTACCACTCCTCGTTACAAGAACATAGTCGCATTGAGGGTTTAGTAGAGGTCTTATATGCATAATGTAGTCATCAATTATCCGAGTGCTCGTCTCGTCGAAAATCAGAGAATCAAACGCGTACTGTTGAGCAGTTTTAAATTCGGTCTGATCTACGAAGCCACCGTTCTCTTTTGATTTCTCCAACATTCCTATTGTCAGATACTGGTACGTCATTGGTCGAGACCCTTTCACTCTCGTAAATAGGTATACGGCTACGAAGCGAGTGGCGAACGCCAAATCAGCAGCATTCACGCTTGTCAGTGGGTATCCCTTGCACTTTGATAAAACCTCCTTATAATGTGGCAAATGATGCGGGATTACTTTCTCCATTTCGTCCATTGTCGCCCATTGATTCGTTGCAGCGAGAACTTCGACAGACAGGTTCTTTGACCACTCGGATATCTTTCTTCTCGCTAAGGCCCTCTTTCCTCTGTTAATGTAGACTTCGGATACCGCTAAATTCCCGAGCACTGCTGCCGACAATCCACTTGACTTGCGAAAATCAATTAAGTCTGTGATCGCTTGTAGGTACCCAAACTGCGCAGAGCTGCCTAAGCCCCATTCTTTCCCAATATGTTCGATAAAGTTGCAAATGTGTTGAGCAGATCCAATACAGTAGTCTATGTGTTCTTCAGTGAGCTCCTCCTCATCATCCTCGCTGCAATGTTTCAGAAATTTCATCACTCGTATTCCATTTTGTGCCGCCTGTGATTCCAATATCCCCCCTCCGCAAACAGCACAAAGCCATTCAATGTACTTCTTTCCAATTCCACTGGATATTGAGTAATAAGGCCTCTTTGTTGTATCTGCACGCTTTTTCAGCCCATCTCCAAATTTTGAAGCCCCAGAGGCGCTTTGTTGTTGCTTGATGCCCTTTTCGATCAATCTCTCGCTTGGCTTCTCATCAAAGTAATAGTACAAATGATGGTGTTGAGGATACAGAACACTTTTTGTTGCTCTGCCCGTCTTTTGATGATCAACGAAGAGATCTTCTCGCTGGAATTGAAGAATTATTACGACCTTTTGTGCAAATCGCTAACCTTTCAAATGATGCTTTGACACAGCTCTTGCTATATGGCGATAAAGACCTTTCTTATGAAATGAACAGTGACATTCTTAGATTGACTATACGTTTCATTCGTGAAACTGGTCGGTTTGATTGAGATCTTATTGAAGCTTCAGCTGTGTACAAAGCAACCACCAAGTCCCTTTGCGTAAATGTTCTTGTTACTTCCCTTGTAAATTCTGTTTCATATTAGATGTCAGATCCCTTAGTCATCTAAAACCATGACGAGCTTCCGCTCGCGACTTTTCCATATTTTCTCATCCGAACCCTGATCCAACATTTAATATGAGACAGAACCCTAGTAGTGTATCCTGTAGTCTTAGCTTAATGTTGTGTGTCTCTATGTTTTTGGCCTTGGGGTAGTCGTTGTTTTTTCCGCTCCCCTTGGTATCGTCTCTGTGGTGTCGTCTAGTAGTTTTGGATAGGTATAGTAGAACGTATAAATTGTTTGTAAATTATTTTATATGAATATATAAAAAAAAAAAAAAAAAAAAGTAATAGTACCATCTGTGCTTGGTGTCCACATGTTTTCTGCAGCCCCTCTTGCTAAAAAAAGTTCGATTCTCACAACACTTCACTGGACAAATGTAAGTTTTGTCTTTTGATTCTCTGAGAATTAACGTTCTCTTCTGCTGCCTCGCGCCATCGACCTTTGACCAGTCCATGTCTGTCTTCACTTCAGTTGTTTGCAAACAGATCTCTTTTTATGCAAAAGCGCGATAAATTCCTTCGCGAAAGTGCCGCTCTTAAGCAATATCAGGGCCCCTGATTGGCCAAAATTGAATTTGAAATTGAATTGAACGTAGCTGAAATAATAAATTCTATTGTTAAATAAAGTATTTTGTATTTTTCTAACATAAGAGAAAGAGAAAGAACTTAGAGGAGAATAAGAAGGAATGCTACAAGAAGTGCACTTTTACAATTCCCAAGGGAACTCTGTGGAGACAGGGCATCTAGACTGATCATGTAGGACATTGCATGATGAACGCAGCGTTCCATGTGATCAAAACGATCAACGTGATCCCAGAGGACCTTTTCGACCAATCACAGTGATCAGAGAACATAGAGTTCCCTGCATTTCAGTTCCCTACGAAGAGGAAAACTAAGTTCCCTTTCCAATAAAAGGTCACTAGGGTTATCTGAATTCACTGGGGTCAGAGTCCAAACATTTGTTCCCTTCCCACTGAGAATTGGGGGAAGTGAAAAAAGCATGGGGTTTGGGTCTAATCTATTATACTCAGAAGTCTATAAGCATATATATAATCCCCTTGAATATATCTATTGAATCTTTTATATAAAAGCGCAAGCATAAACAAGCCTCACCGTCAGTGAACAGTATAATGAGCTACAGAGATATACATATATATATATATATATATATATATATGTGTATAGGTGTACGTATATATTTTTATATGTGTATGTATATGTGTACAGGTTATATATGTATATATATATTTACGCACGAATCCATGGAAGAACAGTACTGGCTTTTAATATAGGTTTATTAGGTTTGCTAGAAATATCTATTACTCTCATCTGGAAATAAGTAATTTTAAATTTTACTGAGTGGATGTCGTGGATAAATAAATAAATGAATGAATGAATGAGTCGGTCCCCGTATTACGCAGACTGTAAGATGAGCAGAGCGAGTTTGTGGTGAAGAGGTCACAGAGGTATTGTGGGGCCAGCTCATTCAGGGACTTGAAGACCATTGTCTTAGATTCACCAGTAATCAGTTCGTCAACGGTCTTCCATCCCAACAGTTCAATAAGAGGTCTCCTTGGGGCATCGAAGCTGCTATTCGTTATTATCCTAGCAGCACGTTTTTGAAGTTTTTGTAACTGATTGATATCCGTAGAACCAGCGCAGCCCCAGATAGAACAGCAGTATAGAAAGTGGGGCTCCACAATACCCGCATTGAGAGTTTGCAAAGCTTCTTTCGGAAGAAAAGACTTGGCATGCTTTAGAAATCCAACTGCCCTGGAGACCTTGGCAGAAACTGCCTTGATCTGTTCTTTCCAATCCAAAGAGGAGTCAATTTGAAAACCATTCCATTCAAAACCACCTCTCCTGAAAAACCTCTGAGCGAATCAATTCGAAGGTTTTATTTTCAATCAGATTAATGAACAAGCGCAAGAGCGCTTACAACATTAAATTTTATATGTATGTATATGTATATATAATATCTGACCACAAGTAGCAGCGTATGGTTGTACACAACAAACAGAACAACGATAAGGAAGAAAACAAACGTTGGTTTGATATTTTACTTTTACAATTACCACAACCATACACTGCTACCTGTCCTCAAATGACATGAGTCACATCCATTTCATTTTTAACTATTTGCAAATGTTTATCAATCGGTAACATGGTTTCTTTCAGATATAAAACTGTTTTTGTACGTGCGGCTATAACAACCAGTGAATACATGAATTTCGTTAAATAAAGAATATAGCCTAGAGCTTGAATTTCTATACGTTGCGGGCTTGACCCTTCATCGGTAGTAACGAGAAAAAGTATGTATAAACCATAATCTCCCTGGTATAAACACAGGAAGCCCAGGCAGTTGCCAACCTTGTTTAGCTTTTCACAGAGTGTACACAGGGATCCCCCGGTCAATCTGTCGATCGATTTAAACCAAAAACGGCACTCTATGGCATACCATGTCTCTGTGTACACTCTGTGAAAAGCTAAGCAAGGTTGGCTGACGAAACATTCGAAATTCGATCGCTCTGTTACCGTTCGATGGCCGGAGCATGGGGAGAAAGCAGATCTGACGAGACCTGCATCAAGAAGCTACAAATTGTTGTACTTCAGACATTGCAGATGAAGAAACAAAGTATCGGAAAGTATAGTTCAATGATTTGGGAATATTTTCATATGTTATGTTGCGAATTTGGAGCATGGATGCAGAATTACGAGCGAGGACAAAACAGTTAATTGAATTTGGCTTGAAGATAAGTTTCACTCCTTGTTTACCAATAGAGGATTGCGCTAAAGATGGCGGCGAGGAATTTTTTACCGAGCTGCATTGCGTTCGAATTACAAATCTTTACGGATTCTATAGGAATTCGATTAAATAACGCAGTGCATCTCGGTAAAAAATTCCTCGCCGCCATCTTTAGCGCAATCGTCTAATAGAATACCAGCAAGTTACATCGTATCGAACTCTCGCATTCGAACAATTACACAGTGCAATGCTGAAGTAAATGAAACACAACACAGCTGTGGAGAGGTGCAACAAATAACACACAAAGGTATTATACAATTAACGATTTTAAGATTGTAAACTTTTCAGTTAAATTAACTGTCTGGGCTTCCTGTGGTATAAACTAAAGAAGCAGAGAAAGAACAACGATTGATAGAATAGTGTATTAATAGAATGGAGAAGAGAATGCGACGCAAGAATACAACGTCAAAGATCGAGAGTGAGATTCGAAAAGGAAAACCTAATAGCAGATGATAAGTGGAGAAGCTATGATATAAATGAGAAGCGTCCTTGTGGTATCAAGTTCCCAATTTAAGATAATTCGCTTTTCCAAAGTCTTTCGTTTTCGACTGTCTTTTTCTGCGAATAAAAGTCCCTGAACGACCATATCTCCTGCTGAATGGCCTTCCGAATTGATATGTCTCGAAACATTCGTGTCGGAATGTTCGACCTTTTGTTCCTTCTCGTGTGACTTATTTTCGACGTTACGTAAATGTCCACCAATTCAGCTGACGACATGTCTCTCCAATAAATATGGCTTGGCATCTGGTATATCGAATGCAATAGATAAGACAGGATGAGCAGCAGGTGAAGGACTGGCGCACAGAAAAGTTTCCAGATAGTTTAGAGATCTTAGTATCACAACTGACATGATCACACGTTCTGCAATTAGAGCGGCCATAGGCTATTGTACCGGGGTGTTCATTGTCGTTGTGCAGCTTGGATCTAACAAGTGTATCTCTCAGGTTGGAATCTCGTCTGTAAGCCATAAGTGGTGGGGCTGAGAAAATTTGTCACGTTTTTGCATTAGAAGAAAGGATACCAACATTATCGTGGATGATTTTTTTGATTGGAATTGCCAGAAAGTGGTATGTGAGTATCAAAGGAATTCTCTCTGTTACCATTGAAGACACCATTGTTCACGAAAAACGTGCTCATTTCTGTTGCCTTCTCTCTAAAATCAGGATCCTTAGAGCAGAGCTTCCGACGACGTAGGAAATGAGAAAAAGGGATAGAGTTTTGGTTTTGATGGGATGTGATGAGGAGTAGTTAAGAAAACTGTGAGCGTCTGTATCCTTATGATAGATGGATGTGGAGATGAAATTATTACATATAAACAACAGGATGTCGAGGAATGGCAGCTGAGTCATAATGATATCAAATGTAAACTTGAGGGCCGGATGAAGATTGCAAACATAGTCAATGAAATTTTGCAGTCGATGTAATGGCAGAGATGTAGCACCAACAATGTCATCGACGTAACGTTTGATCAGATGTGGAAATGGACCTTCATATTGTTGACTGATAAGGTGTTGTTAAGTCCTTGTGGTATTAAAGTTCCCAATGAGAGGCATGTCTCTCATGAGAGACACTGATGAAGGGTAAGAAAGATATATATTTTTGTCTTATTGATTACAGCAAAGCATTTGGCTGTGTGGACCATAACAATATGTAGTTTGTGATGAGAAAGATTGGAATTCCAGAATATCTAATAATCTTGATTAAGAATCTTTACCATAAACAAGAAGCGCATGTACGAACAATGTATGGGCCAACAGATTGGTTTCAAATCAGCAAAGGAGTGAGAAAACGCTGTACTCTATCTCCGTATTTGTTTAATTTATATGCTGAAATTATCATGAGAAATGCAGGGCTATATGATAACAACATCGGAATCAAAGTCCATAGTAGAAGGTATGCAGATGACACGACCCTGATTGCCGAAACCAAAGAAGATCTGGAAGAACTTATCAGAAATGTTAAGAAGGCAAGCAAAGATTCAGGACTACTACTAAATTAAAAAAATGACGACGGCAGAAATGACCAACTTTGAAGAAGATGGGGAATCCATCGAGGTAGTACAGGAATTCAATTTTCCTGGCTGTACATTAACCAGAACCTCTGATCATACAAAAGAATTAGAAGGAGGCTAGTGCTCGGTAGGAAGGCTATGACCAATTTGACAAAGACAAAGATGGAAGACAAAAACATCACACTAACTTAAATACCAAGGTAAGAATCACCGAAGCACTGGTATTTCCCGTTGTTACATATGGAAGTTAGACATGGGTAATAAGAAAAGCAGAAATTGAGAAGAGTGAAGCCTTTAAACTTTTGGTATGGAGAAGACGCCTAAGGGTTTCATGGACATCGAGAAGAATGAATGAATGGGTGTTAGGCCAAATAAAAACAGACAGATTTTTTTTTTCTATCCAATATAAAAATTTACAATAACGATATTACCTAAAACAGCACTTACAAACTACTGTACTACACTACAAGAACGATGCCATGAGGAGCAGAAGACCATGACTACCCCATGGCCATAACATAGAGACAGGTAATTAAAACTAAGTCTAAATATACAATTAAATATACAAAAACTAAGTACAAACAAGTTCGACTGACAAATACTAAAGTCGGGTTCACATTGGATGTCGGCAATTGCTGTGTTTTGGATGTATCCGCTAAGTGATTACGTGGGATGGACGCTAAATTTTACTGAAAAATTGAGATTAAAATGAGTTAGGTTGGCGTCGGAATTCCATAACACTGAATTCCCAACATCCATTGTGAAACAGGCATAAACAAGTGAACAATAAAAACAAGAGAAGGGATTTTAGTGGCTGAGTGGAGTAAACAAACTTTTCAGATCAAACCGACCTGTATTGTGGATGAAAACTAGTGTCAGTTCGAGTATACTTTTGTTGATTTCATTCGAAAGGTTTTTGTCACCATACAATAGAATCTGAACAAGAACGTCGTTGGGGAGGCTGTTTATTTCAACAAATTGTTGTAATAGTACCGAAACTCCAGCGAGAAGATGTGATCTGATTGATTTGATTTTATAATATTTATACAGGGTAAAACATTCAGTTACACTGTTTTACAATGTACCCTGTTAAAATAATTTACAAAAGAAAATATATAATTTTACACGTAAATCGAAAAAGAAATAAGATCTATACAGCTATTAACAAAGTGTATAAAAATTTAGGTATGATCATTCATCTAGTAGATATGATGTAAGAGAGAATTAGTTAAATGCATGGTTTGCTATGCTTTTTTTGAAAGTTTTCAATGTCGGGGACAATTTTGATTCTTGGCTTAGCCTATTCCACATTGTCGCACCTTTATATGAGAAGCATTTTGGCCATTCGCAGATTTTCGCATGGGAATTTCTAAATCAGATCTAGTATTGCGTAATTCTCTCTTACTTGAATCCGAGAGTCTTGAGAACATTTCTGTAAGGTAAGTGGGAGCCAGATCATTGATAGATTTGTATACCATACTCAAAGTCTCCATTTGAATCATTTCACTAACAGTGTGCCATCCAAGTTTCTTGATGATAGGCTTTGCAGAAGCATCATATCTACTATTAATAACTATTCTTGCAGCCCGATTTTGGAGTTTTTGTAGTTCGTTTATTGCTGTGGAGCCACAGATTCCCCATACAGGGCAGCAATATCTAAGATATGGTTCCACAAGACTTTTATACATGCTTTGTATTGTGAGAAGAGGGAGAAACTTTTTGGAGTATTTCAACATCCCTATTCCTCTAGAAACTTTTTTCTTGATGGTAGTAATTTGTTCTTTCCAGTTCAAGTGTTGATCGACCATTACTCCCAGATATTTTGCCTCCCTCATGATAGAAACTGTTTCTTCCCCTACATTAAATTGAGGCTTTACACCCCCTACCTTTTCTAAGTCGTTCAAACGCTTGCTACCACCTATCACGAGACTTTGTGTCTTGGTCACATTGAGGGACAATTTGTTTGCATTAAGCCAAGATTTAAGGTATTCAAGATCCTCATTGACGCATTCATTTATCAATTGAATGGACTTTGAAGAGAAAGAAAGGCTTGTATCATGTCGTCGTTGAACGTCAAATGAAGGGCAAAGCAGCAAAAAGTGCTCCGTGTCCTCAATACCGTCATTCGTCGGACACATAGGGTTAACTGTGTCCCTAAAATTATGCTTGAATTTGTGAAAATTTAGTCTGCTGAGACCGAACCTTATTTGGGATAGATATGAAAGGCCTGTTGGGTCATGAATACCAAAGACGGGTTTTGCAGGGGGGCGAATTATTGAGAGTAGCTTTGTCTTAAAAACAGCAAGAGACGGTGCTAGCCTGATTTCAGGATCAAGTTTATTCCATTCAGAGGTGCAGTTAGGATAGAAGCTGGACTGAAATTTTTCTGTTCTTGCCTCTATTCGTCCAATAGCATCCTGATTGCGAAGAGAGTAGCTCGACTGATGAAGAGGTGGGATTGGCTCCTTTGTGTACAAGGGGGTGAGGTTGTTTATAATCTTATAGAACAAAGTAAGTCGTCTACTCCACCTACGAGAACTTAGTGATTCCCAGCCAAGCTCTGCATACAGTTTTGCGCGCGATGTTCCCCTCCATGTCCCTGTCACTGCAAGAGCAGCTGAATACTGAACAGACTCTATTTTTTCCATTAGATTTGGTAAAACGATATTTTGACTAAATTCATACACTTTAGCTGGAATATGATAGATAACATCCCCGTAGTCCAGGTGGGGCCGCACATAAAGCTTATATAATTCATTTAGAGTATGCCTTGGCAGATACTTGGAGAGATATTTTAGCAGACCAATGCCCCGTCTCGGTTTTGAGATAGCAGATTTAGTATGAGCTGAGAAAGAAAGCTTCGAGTCCAGGATAATACCGAGATGTTTATGCTCAGTTACCTTTTTCACGGGTGAGTTATTAAAGAGAATAACAGGATGATCTATTTCATGCCTTTTCTTCGAAAGAAGTAGTTCGACGGCTTGTTTTTGCGGATCGGGATTAAATGACATCCTCCAATCGTGGGCTCATCGGCTTATCAACTCCAGGTCATGGTTCATGTCCTCCGCAGCTGCATTTGGTTCTTGAACAACCGTAAACAAGGATGTATCATCGGCAAAAAGCTTAACGTTACAATTCAAGTCAGTGGTAAGATCGTTGATATACACAAGAAAACAGAAAGATCATTATTAAACACCATTAGAAAGAGGCGATTGACCATTATGGCCACATAAATAGAGCAGACAACAGCTTAGAAGAACTGATAATGCAAGGAAGAATTGAAGGGAAAAGAGGGAGAGGAAGACTTGCAACAAAGTGGTTTGACAACATTAAGACAATGACAACAAGAAATGTTTATCAGCTCAAGAAAGACACTAAAGATAGAGCTGAATGGAGACGGCATGTTCATAGCATCACCAGGGGTCGAACAACCTGAAGGACGACAACAACAACAACAACAACAACAAGGTCTTCTTGGCAGCCAACAAAGAGACAAGCATAGCTAGGTCCAAGTTTTCTACCCATGGCTACTCCGCCCACTTGAACAAAGTATTTGTCATCAAACATACCGTTTGTGTTGAGTACCATATGTAGGTAACAATAGGTAACAATATTTGCCGGTGAAATAGAAGTTTTTGAAGATTCTGAGAGCATGAGATGTATATTGAACATATGTAGGAAGCTGTTTAACTATGTGTGTGAGAATGGAGTCAAGAAATGAAGTGATGTGAGTTTTTGGAAGAATTGCTCGAAGATTTTTCTGTTCAATTTCATTGTCTATATATAGCTTGGATGATGGTTTTGTTGAACAAGCTTGTTTGTAGAAGAGATTTGTATTAAAAAGAAGGATACTCTCAACTCAGAGATAATGCTGACTTCTACCAGCAGCAGCGAAAAGATCTAACAAGCTCGTTCAACAAAACCTTCTAAATGTTGCATACTGCTGCTGAAACAACTAATTGATGTCAAGATAACAAGGTAGAGTAAATGAAAGAGGACAGAAATTCTTGAATTCAACAAAAACAATGATATAATTCTTTCAATCAAATCAGCACTATATCATCAGCAATAGCAAGTGTATTGTGTTTCTACAGTCTATGCACTTTTATGCCTGACGCTCAATATAGCGGGGGACTTTGAGAGTACTAGATCCTCCAAACCCGGCCAAAATAAGCAAGAACCCGAAACCCCCGAGCAAAACAGCCAAAAACCTGAATCTAAACAGCCAAGCAAAATTCTTCAATTTTGTCAGTAATCTTTGATTATTTCAAACATTTTTCACTTTCATTGACTCTCTGAGCCTCGTTTTAATCATTTGAAAGCTGGTTTTTCAATCTCAGTTAACTACATGGACTGTATGACTTTGAAAACTTGAAAAAAATGGGAAGTTTGAATGAAATACCCGAAACCCAAGCACCAAAAATGGCCAAACCTGCAACCTACAACAAATCTCAAAACCTGAAAAAATCCCAAAACCTGGGGACTAAAGTTGGCCAAACCCGCAGCATGTGAAACCACCAAGCGAAAAATTGCATGCCTTGGACATTTTTCAGGAGTGTGTTGAGGCCTGTGCGTGCGATCGCACACCTAATATTACCAGAACTGCAACAGGCTTCTTTTTGCACGCTGTCTGATTGGCCTAAAGTTGTCCTGGTTGAGGGTACTGTGGTACCTTCTGGATCTAGAATGAAGTCTCTACTGCCAGGACATGATAGGCCACTACTATTTGCTGTAAAAGGACATATTACAGTGCAAAAACAGGTTTGTTCTATCAGAGGATTGTAAAAATTATCTTTTTAAATCATCAATTGATCTAAACATCTTTCAGTTCACCGAACAAAGGAGGAAAACTTGATATCAGCTTGTTTAATAAGTCTTTGAACGAAAGAGGCAACAATAGGTCAGTGTTCGGGATAATGATGAAACACAGCAAATACAATCAGAAAACATTTGATAGCAACAACAACCCTTTAATTGTTGATATGCTGCTAATTTTCACATCAAGTTATCTTAAATTTATCTGAAACCATATGAAAGTTTGGATATCCTTAACCAGGGCGACGTTGGAGGCTTTTTCGACCATTTTGTTCTCGAGTAGCTCGCTCTTAAGACAAACAGTATCACCAATGACAAATACAATTTTATATCAACGACAGTGAAGAGTTTACGACGGTGTTCATGGTAAGTTTCGTTCTGAAAACTTTTTGGTTCAGCAGGAACATAATCGGCCAACTTTTTGCTTATGGCATTACTTTGACTTGGCGCAAGGAAGCTCAGGGAAGCCCATTCTAAAGTAAATTTTGGCGCTTCTTAGGGTTGGGTTTTTTTTGTAAATTTCATAAAAAAACTGGGGACAAATGCACTTTGGTGGGCACAGCTTTCAAGGAAAACAGAGATTGAATTGAATTTGATAGTTGCAACTGATTTCTGATTGGTTTTCTAAACAATAGTGATAGAAATCCTATCATCAGATTGGATAATGCAGAATTCGAACATGATTTGACTAATTTGCCCTTGCTTGAGGAGTGTCAAAATGACCTAAATATGGCCTAAATATGGCATAGATCTGCAGCAGAAACTCGCAATCAGAATAGAGTCTTTTGGTTACCAATATTTGGGGGCTGCCACCCCCAAAAGCCCCCGCTAATTCAGTTGATATACTTTGATCTTAGTACTGACACATTTTTCCATCAAAAGCTGGTACAAAACTCGAAAAAAGGAGAAATGCTGAAAATGTGTCCGTTAAAGTGCAAACTGGCCAAAAACTGCTACAAATGGTGTTATTACAGGGTTATGGCACGGCAGCGCAGCTGGGAAAAGTCGAAGTGGCGCGAAGATCTCCCCGCGCACTACAAGGAATGCAGAGGTACCGAATGCTACGGTGGCCCACAAGTGCACACCGAATTCAAATTCACCACACCAAATTCAAATTGCTCACACCGAATTTAAATTCACCACACCAAATTCAAATTGCTCACACCGAATTTAAATTAACCACACCAAATTCAAATTGCTCACACCGAATTTAAATTCACCACACCAAATTCAAATTGCTCACACCGAATTCAAATTAACCACACCAAATTAAAATTCACGACACCAAATTCAAATTTGCCATACAAAATTCAAATTCAAAAATGGGCCCCCCTTTCACAAGAAAGGGACCCTTTTGCAGGGTACAGATAGGCTTGCTTGAAGAGTTTCGAGCATCAATGAGAAATAAACAAGGTTACTCAACAGTTTGAGAGTTTACGGTTTTAGAAATGAAAACATCATTCATCGCTTGCTCATAATGATGAAGGGATGTCAAAATTGCTTGCATTAAAGGAAGTTGAAACTCTGACAGAAGTTATATGATTTCATATAAAGATATTTATTGATCACGCTATACTTTTGTGCCTTAGTTCCAAACAAAGTCATGTTAGCTTTTGCTATGGCACAGACTTTACGTTCATAGATGTAGGAACCGGGAGGGGGGCACTGGGGGCATGTGCCCCCCGAGATTTTGCAATAAACAAAGAAGTGCCCTCTTCATTTTTAGAAAATGACCCCTTTCTCTTAAGGAAAAAGTGCCCTCGAAGTGTCGTGCCCCCTATGTTTGAGATGCTTCCTACGTCCCTGGTTACGTTGGTAAGAAATCGAGGAATTGCAGCGAAACTTTCCCTTGACTAAAGTGGCGTTGCCATGGGTGGTGTAGATATTGCCACCCCCATTTCTGTCAAAAGATGTCCCCTGAGCTAAGTTCAATGACGAGGAAAAGGTAATGCGAAAATGTTTCCGAGAAGACATTGGAAGTGGCTGGCAGAGCCATTCTAAGCCAAAGTAAAGGTTGTCATTTTAAAAATTTTCCTGGTGGAGACAAACCATTCGACAAGGCCTCCATCTTGGGGCAGGCAAACAATGGATTGTGCGAAGTGCTCCAAGTAAAAGTAAAGGTTATTGAACTAAGCTCAGGGTCCATCTTTTGAAAGAATTGGGGTGGCAAAATCCACACCCATGGCAAGCCATTTTAGTCAAGGGAAATTTCGCTGCAATTCCTAGATCTCTTACCAACGTAACGTCTGTGCCATAGAAAAAGCTAACTGTTTGGAAAAAGGCACGAAATTGTAACGTCATCAATAAATATCTTTATACGAAATCATATAACTTCTGTCAGAGTTTCAATTTCCTTCTATGGAAGCAATTTCGAGATCCTTTCATTATCAAGAGCAAGCAATGAATGATGTTTTCATTTCTAAAACCGTATACTCTCAAACTGCGTCAAACTGTTGACTAACCTTGTTCATTTCTCATTGATGCTCAAAGCCCTTCAAGCAAGCCTATCTTTTCAAATGTACTCTGCAAAAGGGACCAGCCAAAAGGAGGCCCTTTTTACCAAATTTTGAGGGGGGCCCACCGGCCATGGACAGGTGTGCCAGTCCGCCACTGATCACAATTGAAAATTCTCGTTTGAATGTAAAAGGATCAATTTTCTATCAAAATTCTTGGAATAATTGGGAAGAATTGGAATTAGAATTTGGTGTGGTGAATTTGAGTTTGTGTGGTGAACTTGAATTCGGTGTGAGCAATTTGAATTTGGTGTGGTGAATTTCAATTCGGTGTGAGCAATTTGAATTCGGTGTGGTGAATTTGAATTCGGTGTGAGCAATTTGAATTCAGTGTGGTGAATTTGAATTCGGTGTGAGCAACTTGAATTTGGTGTGGTGAATTTGAATTCGGTGTGAGCAATTTGAATTTGGTGTGGTGAATTGGAATTCAGTGTGAGCAATTTGAATTTGGTGTGGTGAATTTGAATTCAGTGTGAGCAATTTGAATTTAGTGTGATGAATTTGAATTCGGTGTGAGCAATTTGAATTTGGTGTGGTGAATTGGAATTCGGTGTGAGCAATTTGAATTTGGTGTAGTGAATTTGAATTCAGTGTGAGCAATTTGAATTTGGTGTGGTGAATTGGAATTCGGTGTGAGCAATTTTAATTTGGTGTGGTGAATTTGAATTCAGTGTGAGCAATTTGAATTTGGTGTGCACTTGTGGGCCACCGTTGCAGACACTGCTGATGACTCGTCATATGAACGAACAGTTTGTGTGCGCCACACTAAAAAAATAAAATAGAGTCTTTCTGAATAGAACCTCAACTTCACCTTCGACTTACCTTGACAGATTCTCTTAAAATTGGCAGTAGAGAATTAAATTTGACCATTGGATCGGGATCTAAGCTCAGAGCTTGTGAAGAAGATGACTGTTGTTGATTCGACATTTTGACATTGCTAAATTGGCCTATTGCAGCAACGACAACAACCAGAAAAATCACAACAACAACGACATTTTTATTTCTGCTCAAAACCTGGCCAATCCATGCCAATCTGGCACCCGGGGGGGGGGGGGTACTCCCATTGTGGCCTAACAGGGGGATCCAGTCAGTTTGAGGGTCTTACCAATTGGCTACCAAATGGCCCTTTTTGTCAACCACATACTACCAATTAGGGGTATTCTAAGATTCGTAGCCATTTATTATGTTTCAACCCGGTACGCTCCTCCACACGCCAATTTAGTCATTACAGGATCAATAATAAATGGGATTTTGAAAAATTTCTTGCTTTGTTCCATCAGTTTTGCAATAAAACATCTTGAAAACCGTAGACGATTTTCATCTCTAAATGCTACCAAGAGACCTAGTTTTCAGGTTCATGAACTACCATGTGAGGGTTTTTGTAAAAAGATACTACCATTTGAGGGTATTTTTCAAAATTTTTGCTTTCTATTTCTATTTCTAATTCTTTATACACCGAGACCCTTCAGCAACAAAATAACTTTAGCTAAAAAAAACACAAATCTAATTACAATCTTTTTTAAACAGAAAACAAACTACAGCTGATCTTCCAGGGGGCCGTGTTTGCATTGGTTTTCAGCTCATCAAATGACTTTTCAACTGTTTTCTATATTGATACAAGGTAGGGAGCTCCCTAATATTCATAGGAATCTCGTTCCAATCTTTCAGAGCTGTGTAAGAAAATTTCTTTTTAGAATATTCCAGATTATACTTTGGGATTTGAAGGTTCTCACAAAATCTAGTATCATAGTTAGAGTAATGAGATCTCCGTTGAAATTTATTCCAAAGGTTTTCTGGACATAGCCCGTTCATGATCTTATATGTCATGACTGATCGATCAAACGTAATGAGTTGTTTAACTTGTAAAAAATTCTTCGACCAGTCATCCTTTATCCTGGCAGTGTCAATTATCGAAATGGCCCTGTCTTGAAAACGCTGTAATGATTCCATCTCGGAGTTGGATACACTACCCCATATGACATAAACTGCAAGACAGACTTGATTTTTAAATGTACATTAAATGATTATTTTCAGTATTTGCTTTATCTCGCCATTTCATGTGTAGCATCAAGGGCGGCGAGGCCCACCGAGGCACCGAGAAAGCGTCCCGGTGGCTCCTCAAAATGATGCACATATGGGCCCCCTGAAGCAAAGCTGGCAGAAAATTATAAGTGCACGTACTTTTTGCAAGAGTGTAAGACGATTAGAATTTAAGATATGCACTATTGAGTCATTTGCCCCACCAGGTCATCTTGCTGTCCCGCCACTAAAATAGCCCCTCCAGTTGCTGTGCCAAATTGAAAAAATTAAACTTTATGACCATTGGGCAAGACCAAGAAATTCGTTTGACACACAAAGCAATGATCGCTGCTTTGCACCAGCCTCCATACTTCAAACCACGCTAGCGAACCTATACGCACTACTGTGGTGGATACGCCATACAGAGGCGGGGTATTATGCTAACGTGGTGGGGTATTACGCTTAATGTGGTGGACACGTAATACAGAGGCGGAGCATAATGCCCCACCACGTAAGCATAATACCCCGCCTCTGTATGGCGTATACACCACATCAAGCATAATATCCCACCACGTTAGCATAATACCCCGCCTCCGTATGGCGTATCAACCACATCAAGCATAATACCCCGCCTCTGTATGGCGTATCCACCACAGTAGTGTGTATAGGTTCGCTAGTGTGCTCTCTCACAGCCGTTGCTTTGCTTGAGCACAGTCTTTGGTCTCTGTTCAGAGTTTTCTGAGCCATTTCTTAAATCTTCGGTTTTTTTGTCTGATCTTCACTGATTCAGAAACTGGAGTGAGACGGAAGGTACACCGGTAGCTGCAGAGCCCAGGGGGGGACTTGGTAGTTCAAGGTAACGTACCCGTTGCAAAATTTAGGGTCTCGAAAGCTGCGATTTACTACCTCTTAGGGTCAAAAAATTTTCAAATTTACTACCGCGAAGGGTTGTGAAGCTTGATATGATAAGTTGATGGAAATCTAAGAAAAGGTTGATGAACTGAATTGCTGTTTGCAAGATTCTGTAACGACAGAGATCAACAACAGTCTCCTCACGTTATGCAAACCTATCAAAACAAATTTCTGATCAATGATGGACCATTGCATTGACAATACTGTCATTTACTCACACTTGGAGAAGGTCCTCCCATCCTAATCCTACCTTTACTTCTACACCTGTATTATTTCAAAGTAAATAGAAGTTGTTTTCTTTCTCGTGTCTGTAATATAATAGCAGCATTGCTGCTGGAACGATGAACCTATTGTTATTGGTGCATACGGAAGCCAAAAGCTACTACCGCTTAGGCTAAAAGCTACTACCACTAAGGGTTTAGGGTTTTGCAACATTTTGCAACGGATACGTCACCTTGAACTACCAAGTCCCCCCCCCCTGGGCTGCAGAGTCAAGGCTTGCGATAATTGATTGTTCATAATGGTGCAATGGGGACTCTTGTGCCTTCCAATTTGACGGAGCACTGTATATTTAATTGAAGTTGAGTGAAACTTCTTGGTTCCTCGAAACTCTTGCAACTACACATAAACAATAAACAGATCAGGGTAGTCAATACCGTGAAACTATTGGGAATTACAGTTGACTCAAAGTTAAAATTTGATCAACATGCAAGCGTCATCAGCAAAAAAGCGAATTCGAAAATTCGTGCCTTCTCGCGCGTTTCATGCTACCTAGAACAGCCCAAGGCCAAGATGTTGTATAATACCTTTATAATGTCTTGCTTCAATTATTCACCCCTTATCTGGATGTTCTGTGGAAAGACTGCGAGCAGAGAAATTGACAGGATCCACAAGAGAGCTCTCAGACTTGTTCTGAATGATTTTGATTCTCCGTTTGAAACTCTCCTTTGTAAGGCAAATGAATGTACTGTTCACCAAAGAAATCTCCAAAAATTGATGCTGGAGATATATAAATGCCTTCATTTTGAAAATCCATCTTTTATGTGGGAGTTTTTCGAGAAAAAAGATCTCACGTACAACTTGAGAACCCAAAATTTACTAAGACTACCACCTACACGAACCGAAACCTATGGTTCAAATTCATTGTCATTTCGGGGCAGCATCCTCTGGAACTATCTTCCTGATGACACGAAAAATGCACAGTCAATACAATTATTCAAAAATGCAATTAGAAACTGGAAAGGGGAAAGATGCTTGTGCAAAAACTGTAAATAGAAGCACAGATCTCAACTTGTGTCCTTTTTTTACTATTCTTGATGAACTGGCATTTTCTTTTTCTGTATATTTTGTAATTAGATAGTTTGTTTTAATTAGATCTCTTATAGAACTATTTTTTGTGTATACCAACTGTAAATAATATAATAATAATAATAATAATCTTGCGTTCCTTCATCTTGTTCATGCAGAACCATAAGTAGTGGCATGGCCTTAGGTGGGGATGGGGAAATGCCTGCCCATTCCACTTCTGTTAAAAGATGGGTCTCGAGATTCTTTCAGAAAGAGAAGAAAGTAGTCAAAGCTGGGTAAAGGTAAAGGGCAAGAATGCTTCCTAAAGATGCTTAACGTGACCTGTAGAGTCGTTCTAAGCCAAATTACTCTCGAGTACCAAATCCTCGTCCCCCCAGCTTATCAATTTTTGAAAAATTTAAACTCCCCCCCCCCGCTTTTATTCCAACCCCCTCCCCAGAAATATATAAAAGATACGTGTTTAGCTAAGAATACGACTATTTTCTATTTCTCCAAACACTTTGTTCCAACCCTCCAGATTATTGCTACATCAAACCATTTCCACCCCCCTCCATTATTCTCACCCGCCCCTGTTCATTCAGTACTCGAGAGCAACAGCTAGCGTTTTTAAAGATATCCCTTGGCAAACCTCGTCAAGGGTTCTAACAAACGTCCAAAGACAAAGAAAGAGGTATTTCCACAAAAGCTGATTGTGACAGGAAACTGTTGCAGTACTACCAATATAGCTCTGGTAAAGAAGGGATGAAGATAGCTTGGTAATAGCTTGAAAATGCACTCACTAATCTAATAGCTTGGTAGCATGAAGGTTGATTGATTGTGTCGCAATCTGTTGTCAGACCATTAAAGTATCAATCTTCTCAAAGAGCTGAAGCATATAACTCTCCGTGACAAAAACTTGAACGCTATAATGGATATACTTGTCCCGGAATAAAGACACAAAAGGTCTAATCCTTTCCCTGAATTTTCAGCCGAAACTGAGACCCTGTTTGCCAGGTGCACCACCGGGTGGTCACTGCATTAAGTAGACCCTCCTCTGGGGTATACAGTGAAATGAATATTTATGATAATAATGACAATGTAGTTGATAACACAAGGCTAATTAATTCCAACCATAATTGATACAACAGCATGAATAAGTAAAGCCAATTGATATCATAGAGCCTAAGGTAACCATGCCCTCATACCCCGCGAACTGCAAGAACCCGCCCCACGAAGCGTTTCCCGCGTTTCCCACGTTTTCCGAGAGTCTGAAGGGCGTGGCCGCAAGAAATTTTCCTGGGGGCTAGGCCCCCAGACCCCCATGTCTGTTTCATAATGGCCCTCTCCAAACTCCAAGGCTGGATCCGCCCCTGACTCTAGAGGACTTGGAAAGAGTTTGTTGTAGTGAAGGATCACACTCAAAGGGGGCCCTTACTTTCAGTTTCACGAGATAATTCTATGCTTGGTATGTTGTGTTGGCTGGAAAGAAGTATAGCTGAAAATGTCTGGGTATACCTTCATATCAACCAGTCTGAAAAGCTTTGACTTCAATAACCTTAATTTTGTCTGGAACTCTTCCAAACGACAACATAACATACAATATTCCATCCATCAGACAACCTGATAAGTTCAGAAAACCTGCTCCATTGCACAAAGCAATTGGAATGACGGTGAAATTTTTTGTGTGAATTTTCATTGGCCGTAATGGGGCACCGTAGCTTTGATGTTGGAAGTTTGGGAAACTTTAGTTGATCTATTTGCCACGTCAGTGGACCCCTGTATAGCCAAATTGCTAAGGGCCCCGAGCTGCTCCGTTAAGCCACTGCAAGGAGGGCCGAAGTTTCTGTTGTTTCTCTTTGTAGGTTCTTTAATTTAACTGCTTAAGTCTAAAGGATTGATAGACATCATTACAAAGTTTTATATGATTTTGGAACCCAAGGCTCTAACTTGTGGGAAGAGTTCTCCGTTTTCATTTTCGGTAGTTTTTACTACAACCAAACATGGAAGTAAAGTACGTATGGAATTTTTTACGGAATACGAAGTATATTCCTGGGTTCAGGAGACTATTAGTTATCGTTAAACATAGACACAATCGTTTAAACCAAGTCAGCTGCAGACTATGGCCAGCAGCATAACATAGCCTGTAAACTGCTAACGGTGTCCATAGGAGTACAAACGAAACAACTGCCAAAATGCAAAGGAATGATGTTTGCTGCAGTTCACGGTTCTTTATTACCATGAAGTTGTATTCTTTGTTAGATTTATGCTTCCTTCTTTCTGACATATTCGGTTTGACTATCGTGGACAATTCGAAGCTCTCAGCTAAGTCACTATTTGTAAAAGCCCAATCAGTACTGCTGGCTGCCGTGTCACTGGCAAGGCTTTGCTTCGAGATGGCTTTTTTCTTCAATTGCATCACTACTTTTCCTTTCACGTATTTTCTGACGCCTCGATACAACACGATATTTGAAACAACAAGAGTTGTGGCTCCAATCCCAAAGATCACTGACAGTAACATGCCTCTTACCTTTAGCTCGTTGCCACTTTTTGTCACAACGTAAATGACTGTCTGCTGGATGTTTATTAACACTGGTATTACCCATGTGGCAATGATCATTTTCAAATTCATGCGCTTGTAGTCAGTTGTTCCATATAAGTGAGGTCTCTTTAATGCAATCAACCTGTCGATAGTCAGTATGGAAAGTGAGCCGACAGAAGCAAACATCGAGCTAAACAAAGGAATGTTTCCTGCAAGCTTATAATAAACCCTTGGGCTTTTATTGAATAGCAATATTCCAAGGGTTGTTCCAAAGCATCCAACTAACGCATCCGCAAAAGACATTGAGCAAAGTATTCGATTGTGAGTATTTGCTGTAAGGAGTTTTTTTCTAAATTTGACGAACACAGTAAATGTCATAAAATTGATTATTCCCGTGCACGCTGACAAAATTGTCAAGCAACTCTGGAATGCCAGCGTTGCCTGATCTCCAGACATTTTAAGGACAATGTGGGAGGTTGACTTTTAAGTTATGTTCATCGACATGGTAATATCGTTTTCTGTTTTCCAGCTGTTGCCGCAAAGCACCTCATTCTGATTGGACATATGCAATGGGACTGTTTAAGTAGATTTCAAGCAAAGCTTCCGGTCTTTAGCTACTTGTGTAGGTATCCTTTTCGCCAGTCGTAAAAATCATTGTTAATCAACTGTCTCAAGTCTGCCTATCCTGTGAAGCAAGTATCTTAAAACACCCTACTATCTAAGGCGTGCCATAAATTTGATTATTCCAATGCTTCTGTTCTATAAAATGTGCTTTTTATACTTCCATGTCGACTGTGATGCACCATGCATTCAACATCGAAACAATCTTATAAAACTGTCTGCGGGCAGCGATAGATGTCATTAGCTTTCAAAATCCAAATATCTCATCTCTTAAGTTACTTTTCCAGCTCGGCAATTGTCAATCAGTTGTGTATTTAGGACAGGTGTCAATATTCAGCAGAATATTCAATTACAGTACAGTAAAACTTCCTTTTGTCCTTGTTTTTCTAATTTCCCAAGCTCATTCAAAGATATTTGAAATCATTTCTGCTGTAGTGCAATTACCGTATGGGTTTGATAAAGAGCACCACTGAACACCATCTGCATCAGGCATATTTTGTAAACTGACTTTGCAGAAATAAGACGTTATCGTTTCCCCTTGTTTTGTTATAAGATAGGCTCGCTTTATAACCTTATTCATAATTGATGGCAATAATATACAAAATGTCAAGTTTCTAGGCAAGTTTGCAGGAAATAACACTAGAAATAAACTAGCTTCACTCAGTAGTTCTCCATTTCCCAACTCTCCCGCTTCATCACACCAGAACTCAGGCGCATGCCCAACAGAACACTAAAACGAGGCTAATGACGTCACACACAATGTTACACACAATATCAATTTGACCAAAATATTTAATTTTAGTTTCTCATTTTAATTACTAGCCACTTTGGCAACTTGGAAGTAAATAAATTATTCAGGGCAGGCAAAACTGCTGATATTTTTGGGCAAGGGGGCATTTTTCACCCTTTGATTATTTCCGAGTTGGAAGGTGGTAATACATTGAAACTTTCAGCATAGGTAAAATGACCTTTTGCAACTATAATGGCTGCATTGTTTTATTTATAGTTCTGTGACCGGTCGCAACGCAAACTATTGAACGGAAGACATGTACCGAAATAAATACACACACATACGTAAGCGTGAGTTGGCAGTATTGACAAGGCCAATGCACTTTACTTTTGTTCTCTTGTTTACGCTGCAATTTTCCCAGCAATTTAGTATCGTAGCTTCCTGGTTCCTTTTGTTTGCCTTATATGTTTTAATAACGTTAGCAAGTCATTATATGTCGAGTTGATGTAGGGTTCGTGTCATCGTATGAAGTAACTTTAGGGTCAAAAATACTCGGACCCTTATCGAGCTCGATTGAACGCTAAACGAGCTCGATTGAGCTTCAAACGAGCTCTATCTACGGGTACAGAAACAACGAGCTCGTTCTACGGTACTGATACCCTGGGTACCAGAGCCTCAAAATTTAAATGAAAAAGCGATAAGGAAGAAAGGAGGCTCTGGTCAAATGATAATGATAACACAACCTCGTTTTGGTGCTGATCAGAGTGATTATGAATCAATTCGATCACCTTTTGCGCAATATTGTAATCAACAAACACGTTCGTCATTCATGGTATTAATCACATATTTTGCTGTTATCTGAGCTTTATTGTTTTCCTGAACGATTGATGATCTGATTCGAATGGCGAGAAAAGTTTCACTGTTGTTGAGCTGGATATTTACTGAAAGCTTCCCGTAATGCTAAATTCGTCTAACCACAATGACTGATTTCAACTGCTTCCCAGTCCTTTGTAACTATCAACATGGATTTGTAGCTTTGTAACTGTCCCACGCGATTCAGGCAAAACATCCTAAATTCGGAACTGCAGTACGAGTGAATTAACGTTTTTCGAAATAAGTATTTATCATAAAATATTGCACTGTAACGTCTGCGGTTGTTAAAACACTTATGAGAAAACCAAAGTCAAGTCAATTATGGGATACCCTGGGTATCTTAACATCGTGTTGTGTTTGGTATTTGTAAATTATGATTGAGAAATGTCTTTGCTCAAACGAACTTTTGAACAACTAAAAATTGCTGAAATGGATGATGCGAAAACAAAGCTATCCTTGATATCTCCCAGTCTCCGATAGAATGCGGCCTTGCCACTAACAAAAAGTTTCGCTGTGAAATGACCGATAAAGGAAGTATTTCTCGGATACGAGTATGAAAAGTTTATCGCAAGGAACCGGTTGAAGACAGAGAATGGCACATTTCGACAGGAATCAATCTGAAATCCAAAATCTGGTCAACGATGCGACGATCATCTTACGAGACTTATCCTCGATATTTCACGACAATATTTCACGATATTTCTCGATATTTCAAGTAAACACAAATCATATCACATACAATAAGAAAGACAATAACGTTCCTACCAGCTTGGGATGCAGCCCTCATCAGCAACGATTACTCGTGTCCATGATTTTCAGTGATAGCATGACAATCACAATATCACGACGTCTAAATTCTCGAAACTGCACTCCACTTCTTGTCCCTCGCCTCAACTGGGCCTAAACCTTCAACCAAGTTCACTGAGCGAAAGAAAGCTCAACTTCAAACAGCAACGATTTTTCCGTGATCATGAAGTTATTGTCTCAATCTGTTGTTGAGTTAAGTTCCTATTTTTGTTGAAAAGCATTCCTGTTACTAACTCCACAGCCCTCCACAGCTCGCCATTGTTATGAAAGCAAACGTGATCACAACCGTCTGAATCAATTTTTCTGACCACAATCGTAGTCTTGTCATGTGACTCACGCTATCCAATCAAATCTCACCAAATCTATATACCCGATTGGGTATATAGGCTTCTCATTGGTCAGTTCCTACAATGGATGTCACCATTTGACCAGAGCCAACTTTCTTTCCTTCTTCATTTTTTTCTTTTTATTATTTTTTGGCTCTGGTACCCAGGGTACGGTACTGACCGAGTTCGATTTCACCAAACGTATACGTTTGAAAAAAACGACCTCGTTTGAAAAAATGCATCGTGCTCGTTTGACGGTATCTTAGAACGAGCTCGTTTAAAGGCAGGAGTCTGTAAACTGACTCGTTTCAAATCGAGTACGTTCAACGGGGGTTATTTGACTCGATTACGAACGAGTACGTTCTACGGGGTCATTCAATCGAGCTCATTATAGTGGATTTATCATTCTTGAAATTGTTCATCCGAGATGGTACCTCTATTGAGTTGAACGATGTCTCTTGCATCGTGCACGTTCATTAAATGCTTGTTGGCAATTTCAGTTAAAAAAATGTCAAACTTTGGTAATTCCTGTAAAGAAACCCAAATTTTTTCAAAATTTGGTCCACAGAATGCAAAAAATTGGCAATTTTTTCTAAAAAACGCCAACTCAGGGCACTTTTGATGAAGAAATTAGTCTAGCCAAGGGTATCATTTTCATAAAAATTGGTCTAGCCAACGGTGCCATTTTGAAACTGTGGGCGGCACCAGAGCGTCAGAAAAATTTTTATTTCCTGCGGACGAAAACTTTTTGCTATAAAATTTCCTGTCAGTTCTCCATCACAACAAGTGAATCGATCAACATGAAAAACGATCAGACATTGGATCAAAAGCCTGGATTAATGTTTTTAGACGAACTTTTGCAATTATACCGGGAATGAGCCAGAAAAAAGTTCCCACTTTTGAAAATTCATAGCACAAAGATTACTTCACCGATTTGGATAATTCAAATTCTAGTTAAAAGCCGAAAGATCGAAGTATTTTTGTGATTTTTATTGCTGCCTTTGCAGCACAAGAAGTATAGGTAGATTCAAGTTTATCAGAATTTCATGTTTGCAAAATGACTGGAAAAGGGCCTAAAACATCGATCAAATCATGGAGGACTCATAGCACGGAACAACAAAGAAAATGACATTTTCTCAAGGATGAGAGCTATCCTTGGTACGTTTATTGCCATGGGATTGAAGAAATCTTCAGTATTTACTTGAAAATAATGTCTTATAACTTTCGAGAAAGGTGACACGCCCATTTCTTATCGCTCTGTGTGAAGAGAGTCCTTATGATTTGATAAATGTTTTAGACCCTTTTTAGCCATTTTGTAGCCATAAATTTTTGTAGAGTGGAATTTTCTCTTATTTCTAGTCCTGGTGAGAAGGTGAAATTTTCTTGATACTGTGAATTTTCAAAAGTGGGACATTTCCTGGCTCATCCAGTTTATTCTATTTTGACAAAACAGAGAAATGTCCCATCCCCTCACTTGGCAACTCCGCTGGTAAAACTTCTGTTGACGGAAAGTGCGTAAATCTGCAATAAAAGTGACACATCCATTTTCGATTACAGTTCATCAACACGCTGTCCATTCATTTAGAGTGAGAAATCATGCAGGCACGGGGCCCCTTGGTCATTTCATTATAGCAACAGCACCCCGGGAGGACTGGTCATTTCATTATGGCAACAGCACCACGGGAGGACTGGAAAATAGCGCGTATTGCACCAATCTTCAAGAGTGGAGCAAGGGACGACAGGTCCAACTATCGGCCAATATCTGTCCTTCCTTTCATATCTAGACTATTTGAGGAATTGATTTTTAATCAGTTTTATGAATACCTGGACGCAAATAAATCACTATACGAGCATCAGTCTGGTTTTAGACTCTTACACTCGGTTACTACAGCCCTTATGGCTAGCACCAATGACAGGTACATGAATATAGATAAAGGAAAATACACTGGCCTAATCTTTATTGACATAAAGAAGGCCTTCGACACGGTCGATCATGAAATCCTGTCAGATAAACTGAAAATGTATGGAGTGAATGGCCTGGAACATGACTGGTTTACATCGTACTTGGATAATCGTAAGCAATTTTGTAGGATAAATGGCTCTTCTTCTGATGTGAAGGGAATAAACTGTGGAGTTCCTCAAGGCTCTTGTCTTGGCCCACTTTTGTTCCTGATCTGCATCAATGACCTGCCCTTTTCCCTGCAAAAGTCTCATGTCAGCATGTATGCTGATGATACGACCATTTCGATCTCTTCAAAAAGTATTGGTGACCTGCAAAATGACTTAAATTTAGATCTTCTGAAGCTGCAGGATTGGCTGCATGCAAACAAACTTTCTTTGAACGTTGTGAAAACGCAATCGCTTATTATAGGCTCTGGTCCAAACATCCGTAAGATAGAAACCCAGCCTGATGCTCAACCATCTTTTTCAATCGGTGATCAGGAAATTGAAATGATTGCTAATACAAAATACTTAGGTGTTCAAGTAGATAGTCAACTAAACTGGGACAAACATGTCGGTACTATCAAGACCAAGGCTAATCGAGCCCTTGGACTTATTAAATATTCTAAGAAATATCTTCCATCTGATGTGCTCAACAAAATGTACAGGGGCATTGTCGAGCCCCAGTTGAGCTACTGTTGCTCCGTCTGGGGTTGCTGTAGTGAATCAAAAATTAACGCCTTGCAAAAAATCCAAAACAGAGCTGCAAGAATCGTAACTAATAGCTCATACGATGCCTCTGCTGCTTCACTAATTCAGAATCTCGGCTGGCCGACTATCAGTAATCTTATAAGAAAAGAAACCGCCACGCTAACATATAAGTCTTTGAATTCGCTTGCCCCAGTCTACATGAGAAATCTATTTACTAAGTATTCAGATGATAGAGAAAGATCTTTGCGTTCAACAGAAACTGATCTTAGGTTATCGTTATTAAAAACTGTCAATGGCCAAAAGGCTTTTTCATATCGCGGTGCAAAACTTTGGAACAGTTTAGAAAGAGAAGCAAAATTGGCACCTTCCCTGAAATCTTTCAAGGAACGACTATGGAGGGCGGTACAACTTTACTTTCTTGTTCTTTTTCATATCCATTGTATTTTATTGTAAATTAGGTATTTTAGCATATTATATTGTAAATTAGGTGTATGAATTTCTTTTGTTGTTGTTGTTGTTGTATCTTTATTTTACATCGATTGATTTTTATCTAGTCTGCTATGTATATACATATATACACGAAAACTAATCAAAATCGATGAATACATTAATTAAAATAGAACAAATAAATATTTTTTCAAACGGTTTGTACATTATTTACAGTAAAACGACAGGCATTGCAGTTGCACATGGGACCATCCCATTGTGCTATCAGTCTTTTGAAAGTATTAAGGCTTTCAGCCGATTTTAACTCATTTGGTAAGCAATTCCAAATCTGCGGTCCTAGGAACTTGAGACTGTGAGTACCGAAAGTAACCTGATTTGGTCTGTAATGAGCAAGGTTATTAGGATCACGCGATGAATAATTAGAGGATCTAACTTGAAAAATATCTTTCATGAAGGATGGATTCAGACCATTTAGAGTCTTAAAAATTTCTATGGAGATAGCTCTAAGTCGGTGAACATGCATGGTACATCGCTGTGATTTCAGTAGAAGGTCATTATATGAACTGGCATGATCATTATGAAGGAACCTAAGTGCACGTTCTTGTACCTTCTCAATCTTATGCATTGATTTCGCTGAACAAAAATGCCATACCAAAGGACAGTAATTGAAATTAGAATAAACAAAGCTCTGAACAAGGACTTTTCTCGCATCAAAACCAATATAAGCTCGAAGCCTCTTTAGGACATTAAGTTGAGTTGCAGCTTTTTTACAAAGTGCTGAAATGTGCGGATCAAAGTTTAATTTATAGTCTAGTTGAATTCCGAGAAGTTTGACTGAATCTTCAGACTTAATGGTTTTTCCTTGAATACTTATTCTCTCACCACTGGTAGTCGTTTGGTCTTTTTTAATTAACAGTGCATGAAACTTTGATGGATTTGCAATCATATAGTTTTCCTTTAACCAATCTAGTACAACGCCTGCTTCTGCCTCCAAGGCTCGCACCAAATCTGGTAGAGTCTTAGAGAAACAAGCAAGCGTGTTGTCGTCGGCATAGTTATATAGCGTTGCCTGTTTAATAAACAGAAAAAGATCATTTAAGTATACATTAAAAAGAATAGGGCCAAGCACCGAGCCTTGAGGGACCCCAGATAAGATTGTTTGAAAGGAACTGTAAGTATTGTTTATCCTCACGGATTGCTTACGCCGTTTAAGATATGAATAGATTAGTACCAAGGCATTTTCATCCGCACCGTACGCATTCAGCTTCGCAATCAGCAGATCGTGTGGGATGCAATCAATTTTGTTCTTAGTTTAGTCTCTTTTCCTTTAATTCCTTGTTTTAAACAGGTCAGTTTGAAAAGCATTTATTTATAAATGAAACTTATACCTGTATAAATATTTCAAAATGAAAATGAATGAAAATGAGCACCAGCTTTAAGCCTGGTTTCCATATGATCGCAACAGTCGGCGACGCGTCGCCGAGGCAGGCTCGGGGACACATCGGCGACGATTTTGTTAAATGGAAACATTTTCTGAACGACGTCGCCGACGTCGCCGATCAGACGGGGACCGTACGGGGACGCATCGAAAGAGTTGAGATGAGTTTAAAGCGTGGTTTCCATATGATGATAACAGCGATCGTTTCCATATGTCGCCGACTGATCGGGGACACGTCGCCGAAACGTCGCCGACTGTTACGATGATATGGAAACCAGGCTTTACAGTAAAACAACAAAGTAATTTTAGTTTCTTGCCTTTAGAGGTCCGGGACCCTTAGTTTTTGAACTAAAGGTAACTTTAGTCCGTTACGCCACTGCTACCAGTACGCATTCTTCAAAACTTTCCAGGGAAATCACAAGAAGGACAAAATATGTAACTTACAGATAATGAATTTCCTGTGAGCTTTGTCGAAATTCAAAATTTCCTGCGGACATTGTCCGAGCGTCCGAAGGCATTCTGACGCACTGGGCGGCACACTCCTACCCGAAATTTAGCCGAGAGCCCCCCCCCCGTGCGCACAAGGAAGTAAATTCTTCATTGCTGCAAACAAGGCATTGTTTCGAAACCTAAACATTGCTACCAAATTTCGTAGGCTGCCGTTAGAGACGTGACTCCAAAGCGAGGCAAAAATCGGCAAGTCATTAATCAATATTTTAATAGATTGTTGAGATTTTGTGTAAAGGTACGGTGGCCCACAAGTGTCAAGGCAAAACTTTCTTTCTCAATGCAAAACTTTCTTTCTCAAGGCAAAACTTTCTTTCTCAAGGCAAATATTTTCTTTCTCAAGGCAAAACTTTCTTTCTCAAGGCAAAACTTTCTCACTCAAGGCAAAACTTTCTTTCTCAAGGCAAAGCTTTCTTATTCAAGACAAAACTTTCTTCCCCAAGACAAAACTTACTTTCTCAAGTCAAAACTTTCTTCCCCAAGACAAAACTTTTTTCCCAAGACAAAACTTTCTTTCGCAAGGCAAAACTTTCTTTCTCAAGGCAAAACTTTCTTTCTCGAGGCAAGAGCTGCTATTGTGAGGAACGTAAATTTATCGTTAATAATTTTTTTTGATTATATTATGGTTGCAGGAAGTCACGGAAACATACATTCCGAGATAACCCCCGTCCAAGTGGGATGAACAGTTTTTTTATAAAGCGATCTTTGTATAATACACGTGAGATGTGAACTAGTAAGTGATCGGAGATAGTTGGTTGATAACATTGAGTGTAAAAGGATTCTGAATAAGTGCTTCCACTGCAAAACGTTTCATCATTTTTACAAGGTCTACAATCAGTTACAAAATTGTTGAGCCACCCTAGAAAAAAATGAAATTTTCGTCCCCCCTTCCCCCATGTCAATGTTGTTTTGAAAAAAGTACCTGATCGAGATGACACGCGTGATTCGGCAACTTTTTTGTGGTACTGCAACATTGACTAGGGGGGAGGGGGGAAAACAGGGGCAAATAAACTGAAAATCTGGGGGTGGCTCAACAATTTTGTAACTGATTGTCTGAAAAGCGCGCAACTTTAACTCCAGTTTTCAAGAAAAGTGATGAAGGCAATGATGCACAATTTTGCTTACAGGATGTTATTGATACAAAGTTGATATAAGCATTGGGCTTAAGGAGTTTCATCAACTGGACATTTTTTACGTGATTTTTGAAATTCGCGTTTTTCCGCGATTTTGCAAAAAAATGGCGTAATTGTCTGAAATAGTGAATATTTAAGGTTCGTCTTCCTCTAGTTCAAACCATGATAGAAAGTAATCATAACGCGTTTCGATATCATTAAGCCTTGATCAAACTCTGGCAACTCGAACACACCAACGATGGCCAGGATGCGAGCAGTTTGTGTGCATGATGCCAGTTCGTCTGCAAGGCGAATTACGTCATCGTCGCTCGCCACAATGCTCAGTGCTCAGCACATTTCTCACTAACATTGCTCATTCCATTTTGTGCTTCTTTGCAAGGGTAAACATACCTTATTTATCAAAAGGACATAGGCTTTGATGTCAGTGGGAGTGGAGACTCCTATTTATGACCAAAAACGAACAATACTTTGCACAACAAAGCTAAACTTTTAGGAATCATACCGACATTGCTCACTTTTGGTGCTTTAAAAAACTAATAGGAGTCATTTTAGTAGTGTCTAAAGTGGGAATTGTTGATCTTTTCGCCATTTTACATCAAATGAGCGCCAGCTTTCTGCTGAAAACTCCGCACATGTCTACTCACAGGTCTTTGCTACATTTTGGTTGACTTTATTGACTTTTTATCGAGGTCTTTGGGCGTTTTTAAGGAACTTTAAAAAGTGGGAATTGTTGGTGAGAATTGTTCTCAATCTCAACCCCTCACTCGGTGACGTCAATGTCTTTATTTGGTTATCTGGGCTTCCAAATCACTGTGGGCTCAGTGGACCGATAAGAAATGAGTTGTTATAGGGCTTTGTCCGTTCCCAAAAGAATTATGACTGATTTCAAAGGGGTAACGTATGCCCTTTGAAATTCAAATGTCGATTTTTCAAATTTCCCGCGCCTGATCAAGTGAAATGATTCCTTTTTAAGGTGGAATCCTACCTTCAGGGGTGAATTTTGTTATTTGCAACTCAATTGGAATGTTTTATGCATAATTGGAAACTACTCATAAAAAGATTTTGAATTCACTATTTGCATTGTTTATTGTTGCTATGGTAACCAAAACAATGGATTGCGCAACTGAAAAAAGCTGTTTTATGGGAAGAAAGATTTCATGAAAATGCCTGAAGCAATAAGAATGAAACTTTGCACACATCTTTTACATAGATAGATCTTTGCAAGCTACCAACAATTTGATATCAAGGTATGCATTTCTTGTCAGAAGCACCATTAGAATTTTTTCGGAAGAATGCGAAGGATTTCTTGTGATCATAATTAGACCCTTGTGAGGCATAAAGTTCAATTAAGTGGTGGATTGCACAGACATTGGGTTGATAAAGATGTCTTGAAAATTTCAGATCAATTGGTTTTGTGGATCCAGAGATATCCTTTTTTCTAACTGTGAAATGGTCGCAAATTAACTTTTGAGAAAATGCCTGTTAAAGTTTTTGCTTGAAATAGAAGTGTGATAATGGATATATACTTGCATTACTACACTGCAAATTCTCCAGCTCCATATTGCATTCCCTCTCTTTGCCCCACTTCATCAATTTTCCTTTTCTTTTTACCTCTTATTTGCTTTCTCCTTTGTTTTACTTTCATTTCTTCTTTGTATTCTGAAATACTTATTCGTCTGAAATCAAGCTTTTTGCAAGCATCTTTTGTATGTTCACCAACTTCGATTCCAAGTTCTTTTTAAGATCCTAACTGATGCTTCTGCTCCAGTGTTGAAATGTGCTATTGCATCATATGCTGCAGTCTCAACTGTACTAGACCCGGCGAAAGTTTCTTTGGGAGCTCTGTCCCAAATCATTGCATTCAATGACTCGTTTTGGTTCTGCGTCTTCCCATGCAAACATTGTTCCAGTAAACTGTCCTGACTCAGCCTGACATAAACAGGTTTGACTTCTTTAATAACACTCATTGGCAATCCTTTTGAAGGTTTATAGGTATTTGTATTAGCAGCCTTATCTTGCTTAAAGCGACACCAGGAGTCTTTTCCATCAGGGCAATGCACATGCATATGAGGACTGTTCGCTGTTGCTATGCAATGAAAAAAGCTTGCATCTATGGCCTGTTTCATCCCTTTTAAGTCTCCAACATTTGCTCTTATAGCTATTCCATAGTAATTTTGGAGTTTGTCAATGAGAGCTTTGGTAAGTTTGCCCTTTCCCCCCAAGCCCTTTACATCCTTTTTAAGTTTTCGCAATGCTGTACCTAATCGTTTTTGAACATGACCAACACACTGTAGCCGCTTGACTTCCTTTGAGTATTTCTCTTTGTACAGGTTTTTTACTCTGTCATGACTCTTACTGTCACCGTCACAATACAAACTTGTGTATAGTAAGCCATGTTTATCAATGGACCTTTTGTACATTTTCTCAATTCCAGCAGGCTCCATAGAGCCAGATGACCCTTTAAAATTGGCTTTACATTTTATGGCATGCTCTGCCTTCCAAACTTGATATGCAATAGTATCTTTGTCATCTTTTTCGTGTAATGCACATGCTTTGCAATACTGTGTTAATATTTCAGTGTCTAGAACTTTGCCTGTATCCATGGAGATGGCTGTTGACACCCCATGGAGAGAGGAGTACCCACGCTTCTGCCAAGTACCATCAGCAGAGATTCCAGTCTCAATAACATCATTGTGTCCAACAGCTGAATGAATTTCTGAAGCTGCTTCAGCCATTGTTTCATTTGCAACTGTTTTGACAGCAATATTCAGGGCAATTTCTAGTGACTTATATGTGTTGCTACGAGGAGGCGGTGGCAAATTCATCAAACAACAAAATTTGGCAGCAGAGCTTCTACCTTTCCCAATAGCCCTCATTGCATATACAATACGCCTGTTTACTTCAAAGGCTCTTCCTGCCTTCTTGCTTGTGTAAAATACATACTCCCAGTGACAATTATCACAGACTAATTTCAAGAATGATGCACATCCATATCGCTTCCGGTTTATTTCCTTCAATGAGATGCAAAGTTGGAAGCACTCTGGGCAGGCAAGGAAGGAGAAAACACTGCCAAATATTTCCATATCAGTGAAACGAAACCCGGCTGGCTTACAGTGATATCTGTCCTTTTTTAGAGGTGACCAGGACTTGCTTTTCTTCAGTAATATCTTCTTTGATGATACCGATCGTATTTCAGGAGTATTAGCTGGGCCAGTGGGGGTAGCAGCCTGAGAAACGTGTTCAGCATGTGTGGGCCTAGGCACCGTTGTGCTTTCAGCCACCACATCTTCCATCAAAGTAACATGACAGTTTCTTCTTGTGTGCTGATTCCCTCTGAATTTGCGCTTAGGGCGATAAACGGATCGAAATTTCTTCGTTTTTTCCTGTCTCCTTGAATCCATTGTTCACGAAGATGTTAGAATTAACAAAATATCCAAATTTTTTGCTGTGGCTGTGATGAGCAACGATGACTGCTTCAATGATGACTGATGACTGCATGCAATTTACTGTGTTGCTGTTGTTGTTGTGGGCTTCTTCCCACAGGGCAACAAGAAAGGAATCTTCCTCTTGCAACAACTCTGCTTGGCCCCCTCATGTAACAAACTTTTGGGGAAATAACAATCACACAATCAGCTGTTTTTTGGTTGCTAAGGTGTTGCTAAGGAAAAAATTGAGGCAAGGTGCCAGAGAAACCTTCAATATCTAAGGAAATGACCATCTTTTGATGAAGAACACCTTGTGACAATGTCTTACAGGCATGTATGTGCCCAAAAAAGGTGAAATTCAAAAAATGATTTTTTGGAAAAATTTTGGTCCTGAAGGTAGGATTCCACCTTAAGACACAAATACGGCACAACATTGTTTGGTTTATGGGAATTATTGCGTGAAAAGACGTTCGATTCTGAATGTATCATGAATTTCCGCTAAAGGATTTGTAATTTCGTTCGAGAATCACATTTTTCATTTTGTGTAGGGCTTGAAAATGGTTAATTTTGCACAACGGAACTCCTGTAAGTTTACAGGCAGACAGAGGCTATCGCAGACGTGGTATCTATTTGATAGCTGTTGCATATGAACACACATCAGAAAAGCTTCACGAAACCAGCTTTCCTAGCAGATAATCATCATTTCCCTATGACCAAGTCACCGTGACAAAAACAGGCAGATTCCAGAGAATTACCCTAAATTAACAGAAATCACGCAGAAAATGTAAACCTATGCAGTTCCACCACTGTCATTAAACACGGCAATGTTAGCAATTCAAAAAGTTGATTTAAGCTCTCCCGTGCTAACAAAAATAATTATTGTGGTATACCTTTTCGTCGAACCTGATTATTGCGAGGCCTAAACAAGTAGGCACATAACTAAAAAATGTCGAAAATAGGCATATTTTCAAAGGGACGCTGCGAGGCCGCATAAGCTTCCAAAATTCCCGAAAAAATCTGAGACATTTATCTACCAATGTATTGCAAATACTATTAATTTCACATTGTTTGAAGCAAATGTTTTTGATTTACATCCATTAAAAGGTGCTACATTTTCAGACAATCAGTTACAAAATTGTTGAGCCACCCTAGAAAAAAATGAAATTTTCGTCCCCCCTTCCCCCATGTCAATGTTGTTTTGAAAAAAGTACCTGATCGAGATGACACGCGTGATTCGGCAACTTTTTTGTGGTACTGCAACATTGACTAGGGGGGAGGGGGAAAACAGGGGCAAATAAACTGAAAATCTGGGGGTGGCTCAACAATTTTGTAACTGATTGTCTGAAAAGCGCGCAACTTTAACTCCAGTTTTCAAGAAAAGTGATGAAGGCAATGATGCACAATTTTGCTTACAGGATGTTATTGATACAAAGTTGATATAAGCATTGGGCTTAAGGAGTTTCATCAACTGGACATTTTTTACGTGATTTTTGAAATTCGCGTTTTTCCGCGATTTTGCAAAAAAATGGCGTAATTGTCTGAAATAGTGAATATTTAAGGTTCGTCTTCCTCTAGTTCAAACCATGATAGAAAGTAATCATAACGCGTTTCGATATCATTAAGCCTTGATCAAACTCTGGCAACTCGAACACACCAACGATGGCCAGGATGCGAGCAGTTTGTGTGCATGATGCCAGTTCGTCTGCAAGGCGAATTACGTCATCGTCGCTCGCCACAATGCTCAGTGCTCAGCACATTTCTCACTAACATTGCTCATTCCATTTTGTGCTTCTTTGCAAGGGTAAACATACCTTATTTATCAAAAGGACATAGGCTTTGATGTCAGTGGGAGTGGAGACTCCTATTTATGACCAAAAACGAACAATACTTTGCACAACAAAGCTAAACTTTTAGGAATCATACCGACATTGCTCACTTTTGGTGCTTTAAAAAACTAATAGGAGTCATTTTAGTAGTGTCTAAAGTGGGAATTGTTGATCTTTTCGCCATTTTACATCAAATGAGCGCCAGCTTTCTGCTGAAAACTCCGCACATGTCTACTCACAGGTCTTTGCTACATTTTGGTTGACTTTATTGACTTTTTATCGAGGTCTTTGGGCGTTTTTAAGGAACTTTAAAAAGTGGGAATTGTTGGTGAGAATTGTTCTCAATCTCAACCCCTCACTCGGTGACGTCAATGTCTTTATTTGGTTATCTGGGCTTCCAAATCACTGTGGGCTCAGTGGACCGATAAGAAATGAGTTGTTATAGGGCTTTGTCCGTTCCCAAAAGAATTATGACTGATTTCAAAGGGGTAACGTATGCCCTTTGAAATTCAAATGTCGATTTTTCAAATTTCCCGCGCCTGATCAAGTGAAATGATTCCTTTTTAAGACACAAATACGGCACAACATTGTTTGGTTTATGGGAATTATTGCGTGAAAAGACGTTCGATTCTGAATGTATCATGAATTTCCGCTAAAGGATTTGTAATTTCGTTCGAGAATCACATTTTTCATTTTGTGTAGGGCTTGAAAATGGTTAATTTTGCACAACGGAACTCCTGTAAGTTTACAGGCAGACAGAGGCTATCGCAGACGTGGTATCTATTTGATAGCTGTTGCATATGAACACACATCAGAAAAGCTTCACGAAACCAGCTTTCCTAGCAGATAATCATCATTTCCCTATGACCAAGTCACCGTGACAAAAACAGGCAGATTCCAGAGAATTACCCTAAATTAACAGAAATCACGCAGAAAATGTAAACCTATGCAGTTCCACCACTGTCATTAAACACGGCAATGTTAGCAATTCAAAAAGTTGATTTAAGCTCTCCCGTGCTAACAAAAATAATTATTGTGGTATACCTTTTCGTCGAACCTGATTATTGCGAGGCCTAAACAAGTAGGCACATAACTAAAAAATGTCGAAAATAGGCATATTTTCAAAGGGACGCTGCGAGGCCGCATAAGCTTCCAAAATTCCCGAAAAAATCTGAGACATTTATCTACCAATGTATTGCAAATACTATTAATTTCACATTGTTTGAAGCAAATGTTTTTGATTTACATCCATTAAAAGGTGCTACATTTTCAGACAATCAGTTACAAAATTGTTGAGCCACCCTAGAAAAAAATGAAATTTTCGTCCCCCCTTCCCCCATGTCAATGTTGTTTTGAAAAAAGTACCTGATCGAGATGACACGCGTGATTCGGCAACTTTTTTGTGGTACTGCAACATTGACTAGGGGGGAGGGGGGAAAACAGGGGCAAATAAACTGAAAATCTGGGGGTGGCTCAACAATTTTGTAACTGATTGTCTGAAAAGCGCGCAACTTTAACTCCAGTTTTCAAGAAAAGTGATGAAGGCAATGATGCACAATTTTGCTTACAGGATGTTATTGATACAAAGTTGATATAAGCATTGGGCTTAAGGAGTTTCATCAACTGGACATTTTTTACGTGATTTTTGAAATTCGCGTTTTTCCGCGATTTTGCAAAAAAATGGCGTAATTGTCTGAAATAGTGAATATTTAAGGTTCGTCTTCCTCTAGTTCAAACCATGATAGAAAGTAATCATAACGCGTTTCGATATCATTAAGCCTTGATCAAACTCTGGCAACTCGAACACACCAACGATGGCCAGGATGCGAGCAGTTTGTGTGCATGATGCCAGTTCGTCTGCAAGGCGAATTACGTCATCGTCGCTCGCCACAATGCTCAGTGCTCAGCACATTTCTCACTAACATTGCTCATTCCATTTTGTGCTTCTTTGCAAGGGTAAACATACCTTATTTATCAAAAGGACATAGGCTTTGATGTCAGTGGGAGTGGAGACTCCTATTTATGACCAAAAACGAACAATACTTTGCACAACAAAGCTAAACTTTTAGGAATCATACCGACATTGCTCACTTTTGGTGCTTTAAAAAACTAATAGGAGTCATTCTAGTAGTGTCTAAAGTGGGAATTGTTGATCATTTCGCCATTTTACATCAAATGAGCGCCAGCTTTCTGCTGAAAACTCCGCACATGTCTACTCACAGGTCTTTGCTACATTTTGGTTGACTTTATTGACTTTTTATCGAGGTCTTTGGGCGTTTTTAAGGAACTTTAAAAAGTGGGAATTGTTGGTGAGAATTGTTCTCAATCTCAACCCCTCACTCGGTGACGTCAATGTCTTTATTTGGTTATCTGGGCTTCCAAATCACTGTGGGCTCAGTGGACCGATAAGAAATGAGTTGTTATAGGGCTTTGTCCGTTCCCAAAAGAATTATGACTGATTTCAAAGGGGTAACGTATGCCCTTTGAAATTCAAATGTCGATTTTTCAAATTTCCCGCGCCTGATCAAGTGAAATGATTCCTTTTTAAGACACAAATACGGCACAACATTGTTTGGTTTATGGGAATTATTGCGTGAAAAGACGTTCGATTCTGAATGTATCATGAATTTCCGCTAAAGGATTTGTAATTTCGTTCGAGAATCACATTTTTCATTTTGTGTAGGGCTTGAAAATGGTTAATTTTGCACAACGGAACTCCTGTAAGTTTACAGGCAGACAGAGGCTATCGCAGACGTGGTATCTATTTGATAGCTGTTGCATATGAACACACATCAGAAAAGCTTCACGAAACCAGCTTTCCTAGCAGATAATCATCATTTCCCTATGACCAAGTCACCGTGACAAAAACAGGCAGATTCCAGAGAATTACCCTAAATTAACAGAAATCACGCAGAAAATGTAAACCTATGCAGTTCCACCACTGTCATTAAACACGGCAATGTTAGCAATTCAAAAAGTTGATTTAAGCTCTCCCGTGCTAACAAAAATAATTATTGTGGTATACCTTTTCGTCGAACCTGATTATTGCGAGGCCTAAACAAGTAGGCACATAACTAAAAAATGTCGAAAATAGGCATATTTTCAAAGGGACGCTGCGAGGCCGCATAAGCTTCCAAAATTCCCGAAAAAATCTGAGACATTTATCTACCAATGTATTGCAAATACTATTAATTTCACATTGTTTGAAGCAAATGTTTTTGATTTACATCCATTAAAAGGTGCTACATTTTCAGACAATCAGTTACAAAATTGTTGAGCCACCCTAGAAAAAAATGAAATTTTCGTCCCCCCTTCCCCCATGTCAATGTTGTTTTGAAAAAAGTACCTGATCGAGATGACACGCGTGATTCGGCAACTTTTTTGTGGTACTGCAACATTGACTAGGGGGGAGGGGGGAAAACAGGGGCAAATAAACTGAAAATCTGGGGGTGGCTCAACAATTTTGTAACTGATTGTCTGAAAAGCGCGCAACTTTAACTCCAGTTTTCAAGAAAAGTGATGAAGGCAATGATGCACAATTTTGCTTACAGGATGTTATTGATACAAAGTTGATATAAGCATTGGGCTTAAGGAGTTTCATCAACTGGACATTTTTTACGTGATTTTTGAAATTCGCGTTTTTCCGCGATTTTGCAAAAAAATGGCGTAATTGTCTGAAATAGTGAATATTTAAGGTTCGTCTTCCTCTAGTTCAAACCATGATAGAAAGTAATCATAACGCGTTTCGATATCATTAAGCCTTGATCAAACTCTGGCAACTCGAACACACCAACGATGGCCAGGATGCGAGCAGTTTGTGTGCATGATGCCAGTTCGTCTGCAAGGCGAATTACGTCATCGTCGCTCGCCACAATGCTCAGTGCTCAGCACATTTCTCACTAACATTGCTCATTCCATTTTGTGCTTCTTTGCAAGGGTAAACATACCTTATTTATCAAAAGGACATAGGCTTTGATGTCAGTGGGAGTGGAGACTCCTATTTATGACCAAAAACGAACAATACTTTGCACAACAAAGCTAAACTTTTAGGAATCATACCGACATTGCTCACTTTTGGTGCTTTAAAAAACTAATAGGAGTCATTTTAGTAGTGTCTAAAGTGGGAATTGTTGATCTTTTCGCCATTTTACATCAAATGAGCGCCAGCTTTCTGCTGAAAACTCCGCACATGTCTACTCACAGGTCTTTGCTACATTTTGGTTGACTTTATTGACTTTTTATCGAGGTCTTTGGGCGTTTTTAAGGAACTTTAAAAAGTGGGAATTGTTGGTGAGAATTGTTCTCAATCTCAACCCCTCACTCGGTGACGTCAATGTCTTTATTTGGTTATCTGGGCTTCCAAATCACTGTGGGCTCAGTGGACCGATAAGAAATGAGTTGTTATAGGGCTTTGTCCGTTCCCAAAAGAATTATGACTGATTTCAAAGGGGTAACGTATGCCCTTTGAAATTCAAATGTCGATTTTTCAAATTTCCCGCGCCTGATCAAGTGAAATGATTCCTTTTTAAGACACAAATACGGCACAACATTGTTTGGTTTATGGGAATTATTGCGTGAAAAGACGTTCGATTCTGAATGTATCATGAATTTCCGCTAAAGGATTTGTAATTTCGTTCGAGAATCACATTTTTCATTTTGTGTAGGGCTTGAAAATGGTTAATTTTGCACAACGGAACTCCTGTAAGTTTACAGGCAGACAGAGGCTATCGCAGACGTGGTATCTATTTGATAGCTGTTGCATATGAACACACATCAGAAAAGCTTCACGAAACCAGCTTTCCTAGCAGATAATCATCATTTCCCTATGACCAAGTCACCGTGACAAAAACAGGCAGATTCCAGAGAATTACCCTAAATTAACAGAAATCACGCAGAAAATGTAAACCTATGCAGTTCCACCACTGTCATTAAACACGGCAATGTTAGCAATTCAAAAAGTTGATTTAAGCTCTCCCGTGCTAACAAAAATAATTATTGTGGTATACCTTTTCGTCGAACCTGATTATTGCGAGGCCTAAACAAGTAGGCACATAACTAAAAAATGTCGAAAATAGGCATATTTTCAAAGGGACGCTGCGAGGCCGCATAAGCTTCCAAAATTCCCGAAAAAATCTGAGACATTTATCTACCAATGTATTGCAAATACTATTAATTTCACATTGTTTGAAGCAAATGTTTTTGATTTACATCCATTAAAAGGTGCTACATTTTCAGACAATCAGTTACAAAATTGTTGAGCCACCCTAGAAAAAAATGAAATTTTCGTCCCCCCTTCCCCCATGTCAATGTTGTTTTGAAAAAAGTACCTGATCGAGATGACACGCGTGATTCGGCAACTTTTTTGTGGTACTGCAACATTGACTAGGGGGGAGGGGGGAAAACAGGGGCAAATAAACTGAAAATCTGGGGGTGGCTCAACAATTTTGTAACTGATTGTCTGAAAAGCGCGCAACTTTAACTCCAGTTTTCAAGAAAAGTGATGAAGGCAATGATGCACAATTTTGCTTACAGGATGTTATTGATACAAAGTTGATATAAGCATTGGGCTTAAGGAGTTTCATCAACTGGACATTTTTTACGTGATTTTTGAAATTCGCGTTTTTCCGCGATTTTGCAAAAAAATGGCGTAATTGTCTGAAATAGTGAATATTTAAGGTTCGTCTTCCTCTAGTTCAAACCATGATAGAAAGTAATCATAACGCGTTTCGATATCATTAAGCCTTGATCAAACTCTGGCAACTCGAACACACCAACGATGGCCAGGATGCGAGCAGTTTGTGTGCATGATGCCAGTTCGTCTGCAAGGCGAATTACGTCATCGTCGCTCGCCACAATGCTCAGTGCTCAGCACATTTCTCACTAACATTGCTCATTCCATTTTGTGCTTCTTTGCAAGGGTAAACATACCTTATTTATCAAAAGGACATAGGCTTTGATGTCAGTGGGAGTGGAGACTCCTATTTATGACCAAAAACGAACAATACTTTGCACAACAAAGCTAAACTTTTAGGAATCATACCGACATTGCTCACTTTTGGTGCTTTAAAAAACTAATAGGAGTCATTTTAGTAGTGTCTAAAGTGGGAATTGTTGATCTTTTCGCCATTTTACATCAAATGAGCGCCAGCTTTCTGCTGAAAACTCCGCACATGTCTACTCACAGGTCTTTGCTACATTTTGGTTGACTTTATTGACTTTTTATCGAGGTCTTTGGGCGTTTTTAAGGAACTTTAAAAAGTGGGAATTGTTGGTGAGAATTGTTCTCAATCTCAACCCCTCACTCGGTGACGTCAATGTCTTTATTTGGTTATCTGGGCTTCCAAATCACTGTGGGCTCAGTGGACCGATAAGAAATGAGTTGTTATAGGGCTTTGTCCGTTCCCAAAAGAATTATGACTGATTTCAAAGGGGTAACGTATGCCCTTTGAAATTCAAATGTCGATTTTTCAAATTTCCCGCGCCTGATCAAGTGAAATGATTCCTTTTTAAGACACAAATACGGCACAACATTGTTTGGTTTATGGGAATTATTGCGTGAAAAGACGTTCGATTCTGAATGTATCATGAATTTCCGCTAAAGGATTTGTAATTTCGTTCGAGAATCACATTTTTCATTTTGTGTAGGGCTTGAAAATGGTTAATTTTGCACAACGGAACTCCTGTAAGTTTACAGGCAGACAGAGGCTATCGCAGACGTGGTATCTATTTGATAGCTGTTGCATATGAACACACATCAGAAAAGCTTCACGAAACCAGCTTTCCTAGCAGATAATCATCATTTCCCTATGACCAAGTCACCGTGACAAAAACAGGCAGATTCCAGAGAATTACCCTAAATTAACAGAAATCACGCAGAAAATGTAAACCTATGCAGTTCCACCACTGTCATTAAACACGGCAATGTTAGCAATTCAAAAAGTTGATTTAAGCTCTCCCGTGCTAACAAAAATAATTATTGTGGTATACCTTTTCGTCGAACCTGATTATTGCGAGGCCTAAACAAGTAGGCACATAACTAAAAAATGTCGAAAATAGGCATATTTTCAAAGGGACGCTGCGAGGCCGCATAAGCTTCCAAAATTCCCGAAAAAATCTGAGACATTTATCTACCAATGTATTGCAAATACTATTAATTTCACATTGTTTGAAGCAAATGTTTTTGATTTACATCCATTAAAAGGTGCTACATTTTCAGACAATCAGTTACAAAATTGTTGAGCCACCCTAGAAAAAAATGAAATTTTCGTCCCCCCTTCCCCCATGTCAATGTTGTTTTGAAAAAAGTACCTGATCGAGATGACACGCGTGATTCGGCAACTTTTTTGTGGTACTGCAACATTGACTAGGGGGGAGGGGGGAAAACAGGGGCAAATAAACTGAAAATCTGGGGGTGGCTCAACAATTTTGTAACTGATTGTCTGAAAAGCGCGCAACTTTAACTCCAGTTTTCAAGAAAAGTGATGAAGGCAATGATGCACAATTTTGCTTACAGGATGTTATTGATACAAAGTTGATATAAGCATTGGGCTTAAGGAGTTTCATCAACTGGACATTTTTTACGTGATTTTTGAAATTCGCGTTTTTCCGCGATTTTGCAAAAAAATGGCGTAATTGTCTGAAATAGTGAATATTTAAGGTTCGTCTTCCTCTAGTTCAAACCATGATAGAAAGTAATCATAACGCGTTTCGATATCATTAAGCCTTGATCAAACTCTGGCAACTCGAACACACCAACGATGGCCAGGATGCGAGCAGTTTGTGTGCATGATGCCAGTTCGTCTGCAAGGCGAATTACGTCATCGTCGCTCGCCACAATGCTCAGTGCTCAGCACATTTCTCACTAACATTGCTCATTCCATTTTGTGCTTCTTTGCAAGGGTAAACATACCTTATTTATCAAAAGGACATAGGCTTTGATGTCAGTGGGAGTGGAGACTCCTATTTATGACCAAAAACGAACAATACTTTGCACAACAAAGCTAAACTTTTAGGAATCATACCGACATTGCTCACTTTTGGTGCTTTAAAAAACTAATAGGAGTCATTTTAGTAGTGTCTAAAGTGGGAATTGTTGATCTTTTCGCCATTTTACATCAAATGAGCGCCAGCTTTCTGCTGAAAACTCCGCACATGTCTACTCACAGGTCTTTGCTACATTTTGGTTGACTTTATTGACTTTTTATCGAGGTCTTTGGGCGTTTTTAAGGAACTTTAAAAAGTGGGAATTGTTGGTGAGAATTGTTCTCAATCTCAACCCCTCACTCGGTGACGTCAATGTCTTTATTTGGTTATCTGGGCTTCCAAATCACTGTGGGCTCAGTGGACCGATAAGAAATGAGTTGTTATAGGGCTTTGTCCGTTCCCAAAAGAATTATGACTGATTTCAAAGGGGTAACGTATGCCCTTTGAAATTCAAATGTCGATTTTTCAAATTTCCCGCGCCTGATCAAGTGAAATGATTCCTTTTTAAGACACAAATACGGCACAACATTGTTTGGTTTATGGGAATTATTGCGTGAAAAGACGTTCGATTCTGAATGTATCATGAATTTCCGCTAAAGGATTTGTAATTTCGTTCGAGAATCACATTTTTCATTTTGTGTAGGGCTTGAAAATGGTTAATTTTGCACAACGGAACTCCTGTAAGTTTACAGGCAGACAGAGGCTATCGCAGACGTGGTATCTATTTGATAGCTGTTGCATATGAACACACATCAGAAAAGCTTCACGAAACCAGCTTTCCTAGCAGATAATCATCATTTCCCTATGACCAAGTCACCGTGACAAAAACAGGCAGATTCCAGAGAATTACCCTAAATTAACAGAAATCACGCAGAAAATGTAAACCTATGCAGTTCCACCACTGTCATTAAACACGGCAATGTTAGCAATTCAAAAAGTTGATTTAAGCTCTCCCGTGCTAACAAAAATAATTATTGTGGTATACCTTTTCGTCGAACCTGATTATTGCGAGGCCTAAACAAGTAGGCACATAACTAAAAAATGTCGAAAATAGGCATATTTTCAAAGGGACGCTGCGAGGCCGCATAAGCTTCCAAAATTCCCGAAAAAATCTGAGACATTTATCTACCAATGTATTGCAAATACTATTAATTTCACATTGTTTGAAGCAAATGTTTTTGATTTACATCCATTAAAAGGTGCTACATTTTCAGACAATCAGTTACAAAATTGTTGAGCCACCCTAGAAAAAAATGAAATTTTCGTCCCCCCTTCCCCCATGTCAATGTTGTTTTGAAAAAAGTACCTGATCGAGATGACACGCGTGATTCGGCAACTTTTTTGTGGTACTGCAACATTGACTAGGGGGGAGGGGGGAAAACAGGGGCAAATAAACTGAAAATCTGGGGGTGGCTCAACAATTTTGTAACTGATTGTCTGAAAAGCGCGCAACTTTAACTCCAGTTTTCAAGAAAAGTGATGAAGGCAATGATGCACAATTTTGCTTACAGGATGTTATTGATACAAAGTTGATATAAGCATTGGGCTTAAGGAGTTTCATCAACTGGACATTTTTTACGTGATTTTTGAAATTCGCGTTTTTCCGCGATTTTGCAAAAAAATGGCGTAATTGTCTGAAATAGTGAATATTTAAGGTTCGTCTTCCTCTAGTTCAAACCATGATAGAAAGTAATCATAACGCGTTTCGATATCATTAAGCCTTGATCAAACTCTGGCAACTCGAACACACCAACGATGGCCAGGATGCGAGCAGTTTGTGTGCATGATGCCAGTTCGTCTGCAAGGCGAATTACGTCATCGTCGCTCGCCACAATGCTCAGTGCTCAGCACATTTCTCACTAACATTGCTCATTCCATTTTGTGCTTCTTTGCAAGGGTAAACATACCTTATTTATCAAAAGGACATAGGCTTTGATGTCAGTGGGAGTGGAGACTCCTATTTATGACCAAAAACGAACAATACTTTGCACAACAAAGCTAAACTTTTAGGAATCATACCGACATTGCTCACTTTTGGTGCTTTAAAAAACTAATAGGAGTCATTTTAGTAGTGTCTAAAGTGGGAATTGTTGATCTTTTCGCCATTTTACATCAAATGAGCGCCAGCTTTCTGCTGAAAACTCCGCACATGTCTACTCACAGGTCTTTGCTACATTTTGGTTGACTTTATTGACTTGTTATCGAGGTCTTTGGGCGTTTTTAAGGAACTTTAAAAAGTGGGAATTGTTGGTGAGAATTGTTCTCAATCTCAACCCCTCACTCGGTGACGTCAATGTCTTTATTTGGTTATCTGGGCTTCCAAATCACTGTGGGCTCAGTGGACCGATAAGAAATGAGTTGTTATAGGGCTTTGTCCGTTCCCAAAAGAATTATGACTGATTTCAAAGGGGTAACGTATGCCCTTTGAAATTCAAATGTCGATTTTTCAAATTTCCCGCGCCTGATCAAGTGAAATGATTCCTTTTTAAGACACAAATACGGCACAACATTGTTTGGTTTATGGGAATTATTGCGTGAAAAGACGTTCGATTCTGAATGTATCATGAATTTCCGCTAAAGGATTTGTAATTTCGTTCGAGAATCACATTTTTCATTTTGTGTAGGGCTTGAAAATGGTTAATTTTGCACAACGGAACTCCTGTAAGTTTACAGGCAGACAGAGGCTATCGCAGACGTGGTATCTATTTGATAGCTGTTGCATATGAACACACATCAGAAAAGCTTCACGAAACCAGCTTTCCTAGCAGATAATCATCATTTCCCTATGACCAAGTCACCGTGACAAAAACAGGCAGATTCCAGAGAATTACCCTAAATTAACAGAAATCACGCAGAAAATGTAAACCTATGCAGTTCCACCACTGTCATTAAACACGGCAATGTTAGCAATTCAAAAAGTTGATTTAAGCTCTCCCGTGCTAACAAAAATAATTATTGTGGTATACCTTTTCGTCGAACCTGATTATTGCGAGGCCTAAACAAGTAGGCACATAACTAAAAAATGTCGAAAATAGGCATATTTTCAAAGGGACGCTGCGAGGCCGCATAAGCTTCCAAAATTCCCGAAAAAATCTGAGACATTTATCTACCAATGTATTGCAAATACTATTAATTTCACATTGTTTGAAGCAAATGTTTTTGATTTACATCCATTAAAAGGTGCTACATTTTCAGACAATCAGTTACAAAATTGTTGAGCCACCCTAGAAAAAAATGAAATTTTCGTCCCCCCTTCCCCCATGTCAATGTTGTTTTGAAAAAAGTACCTGATCGAGATGACACGCGTGATTCGGCAACTTTTTTGTGGTACTGCAACATTGACTAGGGGGGAGGGGGGAAAACAGGGGCAAATAAACTGAAAATCTGGGGGTGGCTCAACAATTTTGTAACTGATTGTCTGAAAAGCGCGCAACTTTAACTCCAGTTTTCAAGAAAAGTGATGAAGGCAATGATGCACAATTTTGCTTACAGGATGTTATTGATACAAAGTTGATATAAGCATTGGGCTTAAGGAGTTTCATCAACTGGACATTTTTTACGTGATTTTTGAAATTCGCGTTTTTCCGCGATTTTGCAAAAAAATGGCGTAATTGTCTGAAATAGTGAATATTTAAGGTTCGTCTTCCTCTAGTTCAAACCATGATAGAAAGTAATCATAACGCGTTTCGATATCATTAAGCCTTGATCAAACTCTGGCAACTCGAACACACCAACGATGGCCAGGATGCGAGCAGTTTGTGTGCATGATGCCAGTTCGTCTGCAAGGCGAATTACGTCATCGTCGCTCGCCACAATGCTCAGTGCTCAGCACATTTCTCACTAACATTGCTCATTCCATTTTGTGCTTCTTTGCAAGGGTAAACATACCTTATTTATCAAAAGGACATAGGCTTTGATGTCAGTGGGAGTGGAGACTCCTATTTATGACCAAAAACGAACAATACTTTGCACAACAAAGCTAAACTTTTAGGAATCATACCGACATTGCTCACTTTTGGTGCTTTAAAAAACTAATAGGAGTCATTTTAGTAGTGTCTAAAGTGGGAATTGTTGATCTTTTCGCCATTTTACATCAAATGAGCGCCAGCTTTCTGCTGAAAACTCCGCACATGTCTACTCACAGGTCTTTGCTACATTTTGGTTGACTTTATTGACTTTTTATCGAGGTCTTTGGGCGTTTTTAAGGAACTTTAAAAAGTGGGAATTGTTGGTGAGAATTGTTCTCAATCTCAACCCCTCACTCGGTGACGTCAATGTCTTTATTTGGTTATCTGGGCTTCCAAATCACTGTGGGCTCAGTGGACCGATAAGAAATGAGTTGTTATAGGGCTTTGTCCGTTCCCAAAAGAATTATGACTGATTTCAAAGGGGTAACGTATGCCCTTTGAAATTCAAATGTCGATTTTTCAAATTTCCCGCGCCTGATCAAGTGAAATGATTCCTTTTTAAGACACAAATACGGCACAACATTGTTTGGTTTATGGGAATTATTGCGTGAAAAGACGTTCGATTCTGAATGTATCATGAATTTCCGCTAAAGGATTTGTAATTTCGTTCGAGAATCACATTTTTCATTTTGTGTAGGGCTTGAAAATGGTTAATTTTGCACAACGGAACTCCTGTAAGTTTACAGGCAGACAGAGGCTATCGCAGACGTGGTATCTATTTGATAGCTGTTGCATATGAACACACATCAGAAAAGCTTCACGAAACCAGCTTTCCTAGCAGATAATCATCATTTCCCTATGACCAAGTCACCGTGACAAAAACAGGCAGATTCCAGAGAATTACCCTAAATTAACAGAAATCACGCAGAAAATGTAAACCTATGCAGTTCCACCACTGTCATTAAACACGGCAATGTTAGCAATTCAAAAAGTTGATTTAAGCTCTCCCGTGCTAACAAAAATAATTATTGTGGTATACCTTTTCGTCGAACCTGATTATTGCGAGGCCTAAACAAGTAGGCACATAACTAAAAAATGTCGAAAATAGGCATATTTTCAAAGGGACGCTGCGAGGCCGCATAAGCTTCCAAAATTCCCGAAAAAATCTGAGACATTTATCTACCAATGTATTGCAAATACTATTAATTTCACATTGTTTGAAGCAAATGTTTTTGATTTACATCCATTAAAAGGTGCTACATTTTCAGACAATCAGTTACAAAATTGTTGAGCCACCCTAGAAAAAAATGAAATTTTCGTCCCCCCTTCCCCCATGTCAATGTTGTTTTGAAAAAAGTACCTGATCGAGATGACACGCGTGATTCGGCAACTTTTTTGTGGTACTGCAACATTGACTAGGGGGGAGGGGGGAAAACAGGGGCAAATAAACTGAAAATCTGGGGGTGGCTCAACAATTTTGTAACTGATTGTCTGAAAAGCGCGCAACTTTAACTCCAGTTTTCAAGAAAAGTGATGAAGGCAATGATGCACAATTTTGCTTACAGGATGTTATTGATACAAAGTTGATATAAGCATTGGGCTTAAGGAGTTTCATCAACTGGACATTTTTTACGTGATTTTTGAAATTCGCGTTTTTCCGCGATTTTGCAAAAAAATGGCGTAATTGTCTGAAATAGTGAATATTTAAGGTTCGTCTTCCTCTAGTTCAAACCATGATAGAAAGTAATCATAACGCGTTTCGATATCATTAAGCCTTGATCAAACTCTGGCAACTCGAACACACCAACGATGGCCAGGATGCGAGCAGTTTGTGTGCATGATGCCAGTTCGTCTGCAAGGCGAATTACGTCATCGTCGCTCGCCACAATGCTCAGTGCTCAGCACATTTCTCACTAACATTGCTCATTCCATTTTGTGCTTCTTTGCAAGGGTAAACATACCTTATTTATCAAAAGGACACAGGCTTTGATGTCAGTGGGAGTGGAGACTCCTATTTATGACCAAAAACGAACAATACTTTGCACAACAAAGCTAAACTTTTAGGAATCATACCGACATTGCTCACTTTTGGTGCTTTAAAAAACTAATAGGAGTCATTTTAGTAGTGTCTAAAGTGGGAATTGTTGATCTTTTCGCCATTTTACATCAAATGAGCGCCAGCTTTCTGCTGAAAACTCCGCACATGTCTACTCACAGGTCTTTGCTACATTTTGGTTGACTTTATTGACTTTTTATCGAGGTCTTTGGGCGTTTTTAAGGAACTTTAAAAAGTGGGAATTGTTGGTGAGAATTGTTCTCAATCTCAACCCCTCACTCGGTGACGTCAATGTCTTTATTTGGTTATCTGGGCTTCCAAATCACTGTGGGCTCAGTGGACCGATAAGAAATGAGTTGTTATAGGGCTTTGTCCGTTCCCAAAAGAATTATGACTGATTTCAAAGGGGTAACGTATGCCCTTTGAAATTCAAATGTCGATTTTTCAAATTTCCCGCGCCTGATCAAGTGAAATGATTCCTTTTTAAGACACAAATACGGCACAACATTGTTTGGTTTATGGGAATTATTGCGTGAAAAGACGTTCGATTCTGAATGTATCATGAATTTCCGCTAAAGGATTTGTAATTTCGTTCGAGAATCACATTTTTCATTTTGTGTAGGGCTTGAAAATGGTTAATTTTGCACAACGGAACTCCTGTAAGTTTACAGGCAGACAGAGGCTATCGCAGACGTGGTATCTATTTGATAGCTGTTGCATATGAACACACATCAGAAAAGCTTCACGAAACCAGCTTTCCTAGCAGATAATCATCATTTCCCTATGACCAAGTCACCGTGACAAAAACAGGCAGATTCCAGAGAATTACCCTAAATTAACAGAAATCACGCAGAAAATGTAAACCTATGCAGTTCCACCACTGTCATTAAACACGGCAATGTTAGCAATTCAAAAAGTTGATTTAAGCTCTCCCGTGCTAACAAAAATAATTATTGTGGTATACCTTTTCGTCGAACCTGATTATTGCGAGGCCTAAACAAGTAGGCACATAACTAAAAAATGTCGAAAATAGGCATATTTTCAAAGGGACGCTGCGAGGCCGCATAAGCTTCCAAAATTCCCGAAAAAATCTGAGACATTTATCTACCAATGTATTGCAAATACTATTAATTTCACATTGTTTGAAGCAAATGTTTTTGATTTACATCCATTAAAAGGTGCTACATTTTCAGACAATCAGTTACAAAATTGTTGAGCCACCCTAGAAAAAAATGAAATTTTCGTCCCCCCTTCCCCCATGTCAATGTTGTTTTGAAAAAAGTACCTGATCGAGATGACACGCGTGATTCGGCAACTTTTTTGTGGTACTGCAACATTGACTAGGGGGGAGGGGGGAAAACAGGGGCAAATAAACTGAAAATCTGGGGGTGGCTCAACAATTTTGTAACTGATTGTCTGAAAAGCGCGCAACTTTAACTCCAGTTTTCAAGAAAAGTGATGAAGGCAATGATGCACAATTTTGCTTACAGGATGTTATTGATACAAAGTTGATATAAGCATTGGGCTTAAGGAGTTTCATCAACTGGACATTTTTTACGTGATTTTTGAAATTCGCGTTTTTCCGCGATTTTGCAAAAAAATGGCGTAATTGTCTGAAATAGTGAATATTTAAGGTTCGTCTTCCTCTAGTTCAAACCATGATAGAAAGTAATCATAACGCGTTTCGATATCATTAAGCCTTGATCAAACTCTGGCAACTCGAACACACCAACGATGGCCAGGATGCGAGCAGTTTGTGTGCATGATGCCAGTTCGTCTGCAAGGCGAATTACGTCATCGTCGCTCGCCACAATGCTCAGTGCTCAGCACATTTCTCACTAACATTGCTCATTCCATTTTGTGCTTCTTTGCAAGGGTAAACATACCTTATTTATCAAAAGGACATAGGCTTTGATGTCAGTGGGAGTGGAGACTCCTATTTATGACCAAAAACGAACAATACTTTGCACAACAAAGCTAAACTTTTAGGAATCATACCGACATTGCTCACTTTTGGTGCTTTAAAAAACTAATAGGAGTCATTTTTGCGCGCGACGAAGGAGCGTGCTTACTAATTGCGAGGTAGTGAATTTTCGTTTGCTGGCCACGCATATTTGGTTTGTCTATTGCTTCATTGCCGCTGTTCAAAACGTTCGCATACCTACAACTTTCCTGATCACATGCATTGATTGGCGACGATGCAGCAAATCGAGCAAATAGATGCTCGTCAATAGGATTAACTTAACACAATCATCTGTTGACCCTGCTTTCATCACCCTCCTTCTAGTCATAAAACATGGAATAGGGAATAATGGAACAATTAAATCCAGTTCAAGGGAACAGCAAAAAAATTTAGTGTGGCTTTATTTGAGTTCAGAAATATCTTAGAGTGCGCGCAGTTGATAACTTTTAGTTACTTCTAGTAGTAGTGTCTAAAGTGGGAATTGTTGATCTTTTCGCCATTTTACATCAAATGAGCGCCAGCTTTCTGCTGAAAACTCCGCACATGTCTACTCACAGGTCTTTGCTACATTTTGGTTGACTTTATTGACTTTTTATCGAGGTCTTTGGGCGTTTTTAAGGAACTTTAAAAAGTGGGAATTGTTGGTGAGAATTGTTCTCAATCTCAACCCCTCACTCGGTGACGTCAATGTCTTTATTTGGTTATCTGGGCTTCCAAATCACTGTGGGCTCAGTGGACCGATAAGAAATGAGTTGTTATAGGGCTTTGTCCGTTCCCAAAAGAATTATGACTGATTTCAAAGGGGTAACGTATGCCCTTTGAAATTCAAATGTCGATTTTTCAAATTTCCCGCGCCTGATCAAGTGAAATGATTCCTTTTTAAGACACAAATACGGCACAACATTGTTTGGTTTATGGGAATTATTGCGTGAAAAGACGTTCGATTCTGAATGTATCATGAATTTCCGCTAAAGGATTTGTAATTTCGTTCGAGAATCACATTTTTCATTTTGTGTAGGGCTTGAAAATGGTTAATTTTGCACAACGGAACTCCTGTAAGTTTACAGGCAGACAGAGGCTATCGCAGACGTGGTATCTATTTGATAGCTGTTGCATATGAACACACATCAGAAAAGCTTCACGAAACCAGCTTTCCTAGCAGATAATCATCATTTCCCTATGACCAAGTCACCGTGACAAAAACAGGCAGATTCCAGAGAATTACCCTAAATTAACAGAAATCACGCAGAAAATGTAAACCTATGCAGTTCCACCACTGTCATTAAACACGGCAATGTTAGCAATTCAAAAAGTTGATTTAAGCTCTCCCGTGCTAACAAAAATAATTATTGTGGTATACCTTTTCGTCGAACCTGATTATTGCGAGGCCTAAACAAGTAGGCACATAACTAAAAAATGTCGAAAATAGGCATATTTTCAAAGGGACGCTGCGAGGCCGCATAAGCTTCCAAAATTCCCGAAAAAATCTGAGACATTTATCTACCAATGTATTGCAAATACTATTAATTTCACATTGTTTGAAGCAAATGTTTTTGATTTACATCCATTAAAAGGTGCTACATTTTCAGACAATCAGTTACAAAATTGTTGAGCCACCCTAGAAAAAAATGAAATTTTCGTCCCCCCTTCCCCCATGTCAATGTTGTTTTGAAAAAAGTACCTGATCGAGATGACACGCGTGATTCGGCAACTTTTTTGTGGTACTGCAACATTGACTAGGGGGGAGGGGGGAAAACAGGGGCAAATAAACTGAAAATCTGGGGGTGGCTCAACAATTTTGTAACTGATTGTCTGAAAAGCGCGCAACTTTAACTCCAGTTTTCAAGAAAAGTGATGAAGGCAATGATGCACAATTTTGCTTACAGGATGTTATTGATACAAAGTTGATTATAAGCATTGGGCTTAAGGAGTTTCATCAACTGGACATTTTTTACGTGATTTTTGAAATTCGCGTTTTTCCGCGATTTTGCAAAAAAATGGCGTAATTGTCTGAAATAGTGAATATTTAAGGTTCGTCTTCCTCTAGTTCAAACCATGATAGAAAGTAATCATAACGCGTTTCGATATCATTAAGCCTTGATCAAACTCTGGCAACTCGAACACACCAACGATGGCCAGGATGCGAGCAGTTTGTGTGCATGATGCCAGTTCGTCTGCAAGGCGAATTACGTCATCGTCGCTCGCCACAATGCTCAGTGCTCAGCACATTTCTCACTAACATTGCTCATTCCATTTTGTGCTTCTTTGCAAGGGTAAACATACCTTATTTATCAAAAGGACATAGGCTTTGATGTCAGTGGGAGTGGAGACTCCTATTTATGACCAAAAACGAACAATACTTTGCACAACAAAGCTAAACTTTTAGGAATCATACCGACATTGCTCACTTTTGGTGCTTTAAAAAACTAATAGGAGTCATTTTAGTAGTGTCTAAAGTGGGAATTGTTGATCTTTTCGCCATTTTACATCAAATGAGCGCCAGCTTTCTGCTGAAAACTCCGCACATGTCTACTCACAGGTCTTTGCTACATTTTGGTTGACTTTATTGACTTTTTATCGAGGTCTTTGGGCGTTTTTAAGGAACTTTAAAAAGTGGGAATTGTTGGTGAGAATTGTTCTCAATCTCAACCCCTCACTCGGTGACGTCAATGTCTTTATTTGGTTATCTGGGCTTCCAAATCACTGTGGGCTCAGTGGACCGATAAGAAATGAGTTGTTATAGGGCTTTGTCCGTTCCCAAAAGAATTATGACTGATTTCAAAGGGGTAACGTATGCCCTTTGAAATTCAAATGTCGATTTTTCAAATTTCCCGCGCCTGATCAAGTGAAATGATTCCTTTTTAAGACACAAATACGGCACAACATTGTTTGGTTTATGGGAATTATTGCGTGAAAAGACGTTCGATTCTGAATGTATCATGAATTTCCGCTAAAGGATTTGTAATTTCGTTCGAGAATCACATTTTTCATTTTGTGTAGGGCTTGAAAATGGTTAATTTTGCACAACGGAACTCCTGTAAGTTTACAGGCAGACAGAGGCTATCGCAGACGTGGTATCTATTTGATAGCTGTTGCATATGAACACACATCAGAAAAGCTTCACGAAACCAGCTTTCCTAGCAGATAATCATCATTTCCCTATGACCAAGTCACCGTGACAAAAACAGGCAGATTCCAGAGAATTACCCTAAATTAACAGAAATCACGCAGAAAATGTAAACCTATGCAGTTCCACCACTGTCATTAAACACGGCAATGTTAGCAATTCAAAAAGTTGATTTAAGCTCTCCCGTGCTAACAAAAATAATTATTGTGGTATACCTTTTCGTCGAACCTGATTATTGCGAGGCCTAAACAAGTAGGCACATAACTAAAAAATGTCGAAAATAGGCATATTTTCAAAGGGACGCTGCGAGGCCGCATAAGCTTCCAAAATTCCCGAAAAAATCTGAGACATTTATCTACCAATGTATTGCAAATACTATTAATTTCACATTGTTTGAAGCAAATGTTTTTGATTTACATCCATTAAAAGGTGCTACATTTTCAGACAATCAGTTACAAAATTGTTGAGCCACCCTAGAAAAAAATGAAATTTTCGTCCCCCCTTCCCCCATGTCAATGTTGTTTTGAAAAAAGTACCTGATCGAGATGACACGCGTGATTCGGCAACTTTTTTGTGGTACTGCAACATTGACTAGGGGGGAGGGGGGAAAACAGGGGCAAATAAACTGAAAATCTGGGGGTGGCTCAACAATTTTGTAACTGATTGTCTGAAAAGCGCGCAACTTTAACTCCAGTTTTCAAGAAAAGTGATGAAGGCAATGATGCACAATTTTGCTTACAGGATGTTATTGATACAAAGTTGATATAAGCATTGGGCTTAAGGAGTTTCATCAACTGGACATTTTTTACGTGATTTTTGAAATTCGCGTTTTTCCGCGATTTTGCAAAAAAATGGCGTAATTGTCTGAAATAGTGAATATTTAAGGTTCGTCTTCCTCTAGTTCAAACCATGATAGAAAGTAATCATAACGCGTTTCGATATCATTAAGCCTTGATCAAACTCTGGCAACTCGAACACACCAACGATGGCCAGGATGCGAGCAGTTTGTGTGCATGATGCCAGTTCGTCTGCAAGGCGAATTACGTCATCGTCGCTCGCCACAATGCTCAGTGCTCAGCACATTTCTCACTAACATTGCTCATTCCATTTTGTGCTTCTTTGCAAGGGTAAACATACCTTATTTATCAAAAGGACATAGGCTTTGATGTCAGTGGGAGTGGAGACTCCTATTTATGACCAAAAACGAACAATACTTTGCACAACAAAGCTAAACTTTTAGGAATCATACCGACATTGCTCACTTTTGGTGCTTTAAAAAACTAATAGGAGTCATTTTAGTAGTGTCTAAAGTGGGAATTGTTGATCTTTTCGCCATTTTACATCAAATGAGCGCCAGCTTTCTGCTGAAAACTCCGCACATGTCTACTCACAGGTCTTTGCTACATTTTGGTTGACTTTATTGACTTTTTATCGAGGTCTTTGGGCGTTTTTAAGGAACTTTAAAAAGTGGGAATTGTTGGTGAGAATTGTTCTCAATCTCAACCCCTCACTCGGTGACGTCAATGTCTTTATTTGGTTATCTGGGCTTCCAAATCACTGTGGGCTCAGTGGACCGATAAGAAATGAGTTGTTATAGGGCTTTGTCCGTTCCCAAAAGAATTATGACTGATTTCAAAGGGGTAACGTATGCCCTTTGAAATTCAAATGTCGATTTTTCAAATTTCCCGCGCCTGATCAAGTGAAATGATTCCTTTTTAAGACACAAATACGGCACAACATTGTTTGGTTTATGGGAATTATTGCGTGAAAAGACGTTCGATTCTGAATGTATCATGAATTTCCGCTAAAGGATTTGTAATTTCGTTCGAGAATCACATTTTTCATTTTGTGTAGGGCTTGAAAATGGTTAATTTTGCACAACGGAACTCCTGTAAGTTTACAGGCAGACAGAGGCTATCGCAGACGTGGTATCTATTTGATAGCTGTTGCATATGAACACACATCAGAAAAGCTTCACGAAACCAGCTTTCCTAGCAGATAATCATCATTTCCCTATGACCAAGTCACCGTGACAAAAACAGGCAGATTCCAGAGAATTACCCTAAATTAACAGAAATCACGCAGAAAATGTAAACCTATGCAGTTCCACCACTGTCATTAAACACGGCAATGTTAGCAATTCAAAAAGTTGATTTAAGCTCTCCCGTGCTAACAAAAATAATTATTGTGGTATACCTTTTCGTCGAACCTGATTATTGCGAGGCCTAAACAAGTAGGCACATAACTAAAAAATGTCGAAAATAGGCATATTTTCAAAGGGACGCTGCGAGGCCGCATAAGCTTCCAAAATTCCCGAAAAAATCTGAGACATTTATCTACCAATGTATTGCAAATACTATTAATTTCACATTGTTTGAAGCAAATGTTTTTGATTTACATCCATTAAAAGGTGCTACATTTTCAGACAATCAGTTACAAAATTGTTGAGCCACCCTAGAAAAAAATGAAATTTTCGTCCCCCCTTCCCCCATGTCAATGTTGTTTTGAAAAAAGTACCTGATCGAGATGACACGCGTGATTCGGCAACTTTTTTGTGGTACTGCAACATTGACTAGGGGGGAGGGGGGAAAACAGGGGCAAATAAACTGAAAATCTGGGGGTGGCTCAACAATTTTGTAACTGATTGTCTGAAAAGCGCGCAACTTTAACTCCAGTTTTCAAGAAAAGTGATGAAGGCAATGATGCACAATTTTGCTTACAGGATGTTATTGATACAAAGTTGATATAAGCATTGGGCTTAAGGAGTTTCATCAACTGGACATTTTTTACGTGATTTTTGAAATTCGCGTTTTTCCGCGATTTTGCAAAAAAATGGCGTAATTGTCTGAAATAGTGAATATTTAAGGTTCGTCTTCCTCTAGTTCAAACCATGATAGAAAGTAATCATAACGCGTTTCGATATCATTAAGCCTTGATCAAACTCTGGCAACTCGAACACACCAACGATGGCCAGGATGCGAGCAGTTTGTGTGCATGATGCCAGTTCGTCTGCAAGGCGAATTACGTCATCGTCGCTCGCCACAATGCTCAGTGCTCAGCACATTTCTCACTAACATTGCTCATTCCATTTTGTGCTTCTTTGCAAGGGTAAACATACCTTATTTATCAAAAGGACATAGGCTTTGATGTCAGTGGGAGTGGAGACTCCTATTTATGACCAAAAACGAACAATACTTTGCACAACAAAGCTAAACTTTTAGGAATCATACCGACATTGCTCACTTTTGGTGCTTTAAAAAACTAATAGGAGTCATTTTAGTAGTGTCTAAAGTGGGAATTGTTGATCTTTTCGCCATTTTACATCAAATGAGCGCCAGCTTTCTGCTGAAAACTCCGCACATGTCTACTCACAGGTCTTTGCTACATTTTGGTTGACTTTATTGACTTTTTATCGAGGTCTTTGGGCGTTTTTAAGGAACTTTAAAAAGTGGGAATTGTTGGTGAGAATTGTTCTCAATCTCAACCCCTCACTCGGTGACGTCAATGTCTTTATTTGGTTATCTGGGCTTCCAAATCACTGTGGGCTCAGTGGACCGATAAGAAATGAGTTGTTATAGGGCTTTGTCCGTTCCCAAAAGAATTATGACTGATTTCAAAGGGGTAACGTATGCCCTTTGAAATTCAAATGTCGATTTTTCAAATTTCCCGCGCCTGATCAAGTGAAATGATTCCTTTTTAAGACACAAATACGGCACAACATTGTTTGGTTTATGGGAATTATTGCGTGAAAAGACGTTCGATTCTGAATGTATCATGAATTTCCGCTAAAGGATTTGTAATTTCGTTCGAGAATCACATTTTTCATTTTGTGTAGGGCTTGAAAATGGTTAATTTTGCACAACGGAACTCCTGTAAGTTTACAGGCAGACAGAGGCTATCGCAGACGTGGTATCTATTTGATAGCTGTTGCATATGAACACACATCAGAAAAGCTTCACGAAACCAGCTTTCCTAGCAGATAATCATCATTTCCCTATGACCAAGTCACCGTGACAAAAACAGGCAGATTCCAGAGAATTACCCTAAATTAACAGAAATCACGCAGAAAATGTAAACCTATGCAGTTCCACCACTGTCATTAAACACGGCAATGTTAGCAATTCAAAAAGTTGATTTAAGCTCTCCCGTGCTAACAAAAATAATTATTGTGGTATACCTTTTCGTCGAACCTGATTATTGCGAGGCCTAAACAAGTAGGCACATAACTAAAAAATGTCGAAAATAGGCATATTTTCAAAGGGACGCTGCGAGGCCGCATAAGCTTCCAAAATTCCCGAAAAAATCTGAGACATTTATCTACCAATGTATTGCAAATACTATTAATTTCACATTGTTTGAAGCAAATGTTTTTGATTTACATCCATTAAAAGGTGCTACATTTTCAGACAATCAGTTACAAAATTGTTGAGCCACCCTAGAAAAAAATGAAATTTTCGTCCCCCCTTCCCCCATGTCAATGTTGTTTTGAAAAAAGTACCTGATCGAGATGACACGCGTGATTCGGCAACTTTTTTGTGGTACTGCAACATTGACTAGGGGGGAGGGGGAAAAACAGGGGCAAATAAACTGAAAATCTGGGGGTGGCTCAACAATTTTGTAACTGATTGTCTGAAAAGCGCGCAACTTTAACTCCAGTTTTCAAGAAAAGTGATGAAGGCAATGATGCACAATTTTGCTTACAGGATGTTATTGATACAAAGTTGATATAAGCATTGGGCTTAAGGAGTTTCATCAACTGGACATTTTTTACGTGATTTTTGAAATTCGCGTTTTTCCGCGATTTTGCAAAAAAATGGCGTAATTGTCTGAAATAGTGAATATTTAAGGTTCGTCTTCCTCTAGTTCAAACCATGATAGAAAGTAATCATAACGCGTTTCGATATCATTAAGCCTTGATCAAACTCTGGCAACTCGAACACACCAACGATGGCCAGGATGCGAGCAGTTTGTGTGCATGATGCCAGTTCGTCTGCAAGGCGAATTACGTCATCGTCGCTCGCCACAATGCTCAGTGCTCAGCACATTTCTCACTAACATTGCTCATTCCATTTTGTGCTTCTTTGCAAGGGTAAACATACCTTATTTATCAAAAGGACATAGGCTTTGATGTCAGTGGGAGTGGAGACTCCTATTTATGACCAAAAACGAACAATACTTTGCACAACAAAGCTAAACTTTTAGGAATCATACCGACATTGCTCACTTTTGGTGCTTTAAAAAACTAATAGGAGTCATTTTAGTAGTGTCTAAAGTGGGAATTGTTGATCTTTTCGCCATTTTACATCAAATGAGCGCCAGCTTTCTGCTGAAAACTCCGCACATGTCTACTCACAGGTCTTTGCTACATTTTGGTTGACTTTATTGACTTTTTATCGAGGTCTTTGGGCGTTTTTAAGGAACTTTAAAAAGTGGGAATTGTTGGTGAGAATTGTTCTCAATCTCAACCCCTCACTCGGTGACGTCAATGTCTTTATTTGGTTATCTGGGCTTCCAAATCACTGTGGGCTCAGTGGACCGATAAGAAATGAGTTGTTATAGGGCTTTGTCCGTTCCCAAAAGAATTATGACTGATTTCAAAGGGGTAACGTATGCCCTTTGAAATTCAAATGTCGATTTTTCAAATTTCCCGCGCCTGATCAAGTGAAATGATTCCTTTTTAAGACACAAATACGGCACAACATTGTTTGGTTTATGGGAATTATTGCGTGAAAAGACGTTCGATTCTGAATGTATCATGAATTTCCGCTAAAGGATTTGTAATTTCGTTCGAGAATCACATTTTTCATTTTGTGTAGGGCTTGAAAATGGTTAATTTTGCACAACGGAACTCCTGTAAGTTTACAGGCAGACAGAGGCTATCGCAGACGTGGTATCTATTTGATAGCTGTTGCATATGAACACACATCAGAAAAGCTTCACGAAACCAGCTTTCCTAGCAGATAATCATCATTTCCCTATGACCAAGTCACCGTGACAAAAACAGGCAGATTCCAGAGAATTACCCTAAATTAACAGAAATCACGCAGAAAATGTAAACCTATGCAGTTCCACCACTGTCATTAAACACGGCAATGTTAGCAATTCAAAAAGTTGATTTAAGCTGTGGAGCCACTGTTTTTTTGTCTATTTGTGTGTCTCAATCCTTATCTGAAGGGTGGCTTCACAAGTTGAGTTCGTCGACCAGTACACGACGACTTGCACGGCAGGAAAACGCAGAAAGAATAGAGCATCTAAAATAACAACATTCGCCTTCTTCGATAATCGGCTTTTTATACGTCAACGGCTGTAATCACCAATAAACGGCTACTTCATTCGTCAATGCAAACTTGTCTTCTATCGTCAGATGTAGCGTCCTCTCGTCTGAACTCAAAAACAACCCAACGCCCTACTTACGAGACATCTAATATATTGGACACCTAAAATCAACCAATAGCATTACAAAACAAAACTGTTCACATGATGTTGTTTATGCGTTCTATTGTTATGGCTGGGATTCCCCTCGTACACTTTGACCTAAAAACAACAACAGGCCCGACCAGTCTCGTAACATAACTCCCTCCTTTGAAAATCAAGCGTCCTCGCTTGAGTCAGTAAAGACGCCTGTTGCTAGGTGACAAAATTACCATAGTTCATTGCTGTTATCTTTTGACCAATATTACTTCTTTCGTCAAAACGCTGTGAGCATTGTCTTGTGTCTTGAGGCATGACAAATGGATGTTTGTGCACTTGTGTTGAAACAATACCAATCAGCTTCTGAGTGACACCGACAATTGCACGAGATACCAAATCACGTTGGAGATCATCAACTTCCTCTGAATCTGATGCATCCATCTGTTTGTCTTTACTTTCACGCCAACTTTCACTCATTAACTTTTCAAGATCAACAGCAATATTACGCAAACGATTTATTTCTTTTCCTACCAGAGTTAAAAAATCAAGTTCTTCTTCCACTTTACAACCCAGCGATGGGGACGGTTCTTGGGCCTGAATCTCAATGTCGGAGACTTTCACAAGGCCTGGAGGTTTTACTGTAAGACTTTCTTCGAGCTGTGGGCTTTCTTCGACTTGCGTAGTTTCTTCTTGGGAAGCTAAGACTGCAGTGAACTTATGTGCGTTGTTGTGTTTTTCAATCTGATCGGGTGACAAAACATGGCGGCGATTTCTACAATATTTGGCAACATGTCCAACACGTAAACAACAGTTACAAACAGGCTGTCCATCTGTTGTTCGTAGATTCCGCGGACATCTTCGTTTGAATACTCTCGCGTATGCTTTGTTGACATCAGTAGTCGCACAATATAACGGATTGAACTGCATAACTTCTCTCTGTCTGTTTTCGCAATTTTCAGTTTATTTAGTTTTGGTTGTTCCAATTCTCCTCACACGGGGCACCAATGTGGAGCCACTGTTTTTTTTGATTATTTGTGTGTCTCAATCCTTATCTGAAGGGTGGCTTCACAAGTTGAGTTCGTCGACCAGTACACGACGACTTGCACGGCAGGAAAACGCAGAAAGAATAGAGCATCTAAAATAACAACATTCGCCTTCTTCGATAATCGGCTTTTTATACGTCAACGGCTGTAATCACCAATAAACGGCTACTTCATTCGTCAATGCAAACTTGTCTTCTATCGTCAGATGTAGCGTCCTCTCGTCTGAACTCAAAAACAACCCAACGCCCTACTTACGAGACATCTAATATATTGGACACCTAAAATCAACCAATAGCATTACAAAACAAAACTGTTCACATGATGTTGTTTATGCGTTCTATTGTTATGGCTGGGATTCCCCTCGTACACTTTGACCTAAAAACAACAACAGGCCCGACCAGTCTCGTAACAAAGCTCTCCCGTGCTAACAAAAATAATTATTGTGGTATACCTTTTCGTCGAACCTGATTATTGCGAGGCCTAAACAAGTAGGCACATAACTAAAAAATGTCGAAAATAGGCATATTTTCAAAGGGACGCTGCGAGGCCGCATAAGCTTCCAAAATTCCCGAAAAAATCTGAGACATTTATCTACCAATGTATTGCAAATACTATTAATTTCACATTGTTTGAAGCAAATGTTTTTGATTTACATCCATTAAAAGGTGCTACATTTTCAGACAATCAGTTACAAAATTGTTGAGCCACCCTAGAAAAAAATGAAATTTTCGTCCCCCCTTCCCCCATGTCAATGTTGTTTTGAAAAAAGTACCTGATCGAGATGACACGCGTGATTCGGCAACTTTTTTGTGGTACTGCAACATTGACTAGGGGGGAGGGGGGAAAACAGGGGCAAATAAACTGAAAATCTGGGGGTGGCTCAACAATTTTGTAACTGATTGTCTGAAAAGCGCGCAACTTTAACTCCAGTTTTCAAGAAAAGTGATGAAGGCAATGATGCACAATTTTGCTTACAGGATGTTATTGATACAAAGTTGATATAAGCATTGGGCTTAAGGAGTTTCATCAACTGGACATTTTTTACGTGATTTTTGAAATTCGCGTTTTTCCGCGATTTTGCAAAAAAATGGCGTAATTGTCTGAAATAGTGAATATTTAAGGTTCGTCTTCCTCTAGTTCAAACCATGATAGAAAGTAATCATAACGCGTTTCGATATCATTAAGCCTTGATCAAACTCTGGCAACTCGAACACACCAACGATGGCCAGGATGCGAGCAGTTTGTGTGCATGATGCCAGTTCGTCTGCAAGGCGAATTACGTCATCGTCGCTCGCCACAATGCTCAGTGCTCAGCACATTTCTCACTAACATTGCTCATTCCATTTTGTGCTTCTTTGCAAGGGTAAACATACCTTATTTATCAAAAGGACATAGGCTTTGATGTCAGTGGGAGTGGAGACTCCTATTTATGACCAAAAACGAACAATACTTTGCACAACAAAGCTAAACTTTTAGGAATCATACCGACATTGCTCACTTTTGGTGCTTTAAAAAACTAATAGGAGTCATTTTAGTAGTGTCTAAAGTGGGAATTGTTGATCTTTTCGCCATTTTACATCAAATGAGCGCCAGCTTTCTGCTGAAAACTCCGCACATGTCTACTCACAGGTCTTTGCTACATTTTGGTTGACTTTATTGACTTTTTATCGAGGTCTTTGGGCGTTTTTAAGGAACTTTAAAAAGTGGGAATTGTTGGTGAGAATTGTTCTCAATCTCAACCCCTCACTCGGTGACGTCAATGTCTTTATTTGGTTATCTGGGCTTCCAAATCACTGTGGGCTCAGTGGACCGATAAGAAATGAGTTGTTATAGGGCTTTGTCCGTTCCCAAAAGAATTATGACTGATTTCAAAGGGGTAACGTATGCCCTTTGAAATTCAAATGTCGATTTTTCAAATTTCCCGCGCCTGATCAAGTGAAATGATTCCTTTTTAAGACACAAATACGGCACAACATTGTTTGGTTTATGGGAATTATTGCGTGAAAAGACGTTCGATTCTGAATGTATCATGAATTTCCGCTAAAGGATTTGTAATTTCGTTCGAGAATCACATTTTTCATTTTGTGTAGGGCTTGAAAATGGTTAATTTTGCACAACGGAACTCCTGTAAGTTTACAGGCAGACAGAGGCTATCGCAGACGTGGTATCTATTTGATAGCTGTTGCATATGAACACACATCAGAAAAGCTTCACGAAACCAGCTTTCCTAGCAGATAATCATCATTTCCCTATGACCAAGTCACCGTGACAAAAACAGGCAGATTCCAGAGAATTACCCTAAATTAACAGAAATCACGCAGAAAATGTAAACCTATGCAGTTCCACCACTGTCATTAAACACGGCAATGTTAGCAATTCAAAAAGTTGATTTAAGCTCTCCCGTGCTAACAAAAATAATTATTGTGGTATACCTTTTCGTCGAACCTGATTATTGCGAGGCCTAAACAAGTAGGCACATAACTAAAAAATGTCGAAAATAGGCATATTTTCAAAGGGACGCTGCGAGGCCGCATAAGCTTCCAAAATTCCCGAAAAAATCTGAGACATTTATCTACCAATGTATTGCAAATACTATTAATTTCACATTGTTTGAAGCAAATGTTTTTGATTTACATCCATTAAAAGGTGCTACATTTTCAGACAATCAGTTACAAAATTGTTGAGCCACCCTAGAAAAAAATGAAATTTTCGTCCCCCCTTCCCCCATGTCAATGTTGTTTTGAAAAAAGTACCTGATCGAGATGACACGCGTGATTCGGCAACTTTTTTGTGGTACTGCAACATTGACTAGGGGGGAGGGGGGAAAACAGGGGCAAATAAACTGAAAATCTGGGGGTGGCTCAACAATTTTGTAACTGATTGTCTGAAAAGCGCGCAACTTTAACTCCAGTTTTCAAGAAAAGTGATGAAGGCAATGATGCACAATTTTGCTTACAGGATGTTATTGATACAAAGTTGATATAAGCATTGGGCTTAAGGAGTTTCATCAACTGGACATTTTTTACGTGATTTTTGAAATTCGCGTTTTTCCGCGATTTTGCAAAAAAATGGCGTAATTGTCTGAAATAGTGAATATTTAAGGTTCGTCTTCCTCTAGTTCAAACCATGATAGAAAGTAATCATAACGCGTTTCGATATCATTAAGCCTTGATCAAACTCTGGCAACTCGAACACACCAACGATGGCCAGGATGCGAGCAGTTTGTGTGCATGATGCCAGTTCGTCTGCAAGGCGAATTACGTCATCGTCGCTCGCCACAATGCTCAGTGCTCAGCACATTTCTCACTAACATTGCTCATTCCATTTTGTGCTTCTTTGCAAGGGTAAACATACCTTATTTATCAAAAGGACATAGGCTTTGATGTCAGTGGGAGTGGAGACTCCTATTTATGACCAAAAACGAACAATACTTTGCACAACAAAGCTAAACTTTTAGGAATCATACCGACATTGCTCACTTTTGGTGCTTTAAAAAACTAATAGGAGTCATTTTAGTAGTGTCTAAAGTGGGAATTGTTGATCTTTTCGCCATTTTACATCAAATGAGCGCCAGCTTTCTGCTGAAAACTCCGCACATGTCTACTCACAGGTCTTTGCTACATTTTGGTTGACTTTATTGACTTTTTATCGAGGTCTTTGGGCGTTTTTAAGGAACTTTAAAAAGTGGGAATTGTTGGTGAGAATTGTTCTCAATCTCAACCCCTCACTCGGTGACGTCAATGTCTTTATTTGGTTATCTGGGCTTCCAAATCACTGTGGGCTCAGTGGACCGATAAGAAATGAGTTGTTATAGGGCTTTGTCCGTTCCCAAAAGAATTATGACTGATTTCAAAGGGGTAACGTATGCCCTTTGAAATTCAAATGTCGATTTTTCAAATTTCCCGCGCCTGATCAAGTGAAATGATTCCTTTTTAAGACACAAATACGGCACAACATTGTTTGGTTTATGGGAATTATTGCGTGAAAAGACGTTCGATTCTGAATGTATCATGAATTTCCGCTAAAGGATTTGTAATTTCGTTCGAGAATCACATTTTTCATTTTGTGTAGGGCTTGAAAATGGTTAATTTTGCACAACGGAACTCCTGTAAGTTTACAGGCAGACAGAGGCTATCGCAGACGTGGTATCTATTTGATAGCTGTTGCATATGAACACACATCAGAAAAGCTTCACGAAACCAGCTTTCCTAGCAGATAATCATCATTTCCCTATGACCAAGTCACCGTGACAAAAACAGGCAGATTCCAGAGAATTACCCTAAATTAACAGAAATCACGCAGAAAATGTAAACCTATGCAGTTCCACCACTGTCATTAAACACGGCAATGTTAGCAATTCAAAAAGTTGATTTAAGCTCTCCCGTGCTAACAAAAATAATTATTGTGGTATACCTTTTCGTCGAACCTGATTATTGCGAGGCCTAAACAAGTAGGCACATAACTAAAAAATGTCGAAAATAGGCATATTTTCAAAGGGACGCTGCGAGGCCGCATAAGCTTCCAAAATTCCCGAAAAAATCTGAGACATTTATCTACCAATGTATTGCAAATACTATTAATTTCACATTGTTTGAAGCAAATGTTTTTGATTTACATCCATTAAAAGGTGCTACATTTTCAGACAATCAGTTACAAAATTGTTGAGCCACCCTAGAAAAAAATGAAATTTTCGTCCCCCCTTCCCCCATGTCAATGTTGTTTTGAAAAAAGTACCTGATCGAGATGACACGCGTGATTCGGCAACTTTTTTGTGGTACTGCAACATTGACTAGGGGGGAGGGGGGAAAACAGGGGCAAATAAACTGAAAATCTGGGGGTGGCTCAACAATTTTGTAACTGATTGTCTGAAAAGCGCGCAACTTTAACTCCAGTTTTCAAGAAAAGTGATGAAGGCAATGATGCACAATTTTGCTTACAGGATGTTATTGATACAAAGTTGATATAAGCATTGGGCTTAAGGAGTTTCATCAACTGGACATTTTTTACGTGATTTTTGAAATTCGCGTTTTTCCGCGATTTTGCAAAAAAATGGCGTAATTGTCTGAAATAGTGAATATTTAAGGTTCGTCTTCCTCTAGTTCAAACCATGATAGAAAGTAATCATAACGCGTTTCGATATCATTAAGCCTTGATCAAACTCTGGCAACTCGAACACACCAACGATGGCCAGGATGCGAGCAGTTTGTGTGCATGATGCCAGTTCGTCTGCAAGGCGAATTACGTCATCGTCGCTCGCCACAATGCTCAGTGCTCAGCACATTTCTCACTAACATTGCTCATTCCATTTTGTGCTTCTTTGCAAGGGTAAACATACCTTATTTATCAAAAGGACACAGGCTTTGATGTCAGTGGGAGTGGAGACTCCTATTTATGACCAAAAACGAACAATACTTTGCACAACAAAGCTAAACTTTTAGGAATCATACCGACATTGCTCACTTTTGGTGCTTTAAAAAACTAATAGGAGTCATTTTAGTAGTGTCTAAAGTGGGAATTGTTGATCTTTTCGCCATTTTACATCAAATGAGCGCCAGCTTTCTGCTGAAAACTCCGCACATGTCTACTCACAGGTCTTTGCTACATTTTGGTTGACTTTATTGACTTTTTATCGAGGTCTTTGGGCGTTTTTAAGGAACTTTAAAAAGTGGGAATTGTTGGTGAGAATTGTTCTCAATCTCAACCCCTCACTCGGTGACGTCAATGTCTTTATTTGGTTATCTGGGCTTCCAAATCACTGTGGGCTCAGTGGACCGATAAGAAATGAGTTGTTATAGGGCTTTGTCCGTTCCCAAAAGAATTATGACTGATTTCAAAGGGGTAACGTATGCCCTTTGAAATTCAAATGTCGATTTTTCAAATTTCCCGCGCCTGATCAAGTGAAATGATTCCTTTTTAAGACACAAATACGGCACAACATTGTTTGGTTTATGGGAATTATTGCGTGAAAAGACGTTCGATTCTGAATGTATCATGAATTTCCGCTAAAGGATTTGTAATTTCGTTCGAGAATCACATTTTTCATTTTGTGTAGGGCTTGAAAATGGTTAATTTTGCACAACGGAACTCCTGTAAGTTTACAGGCAGACAGAGGCTATCGCAGACGTGGTATCTATTTGATAGCTGTTGCATATGAACACACATCAGAAAAGCTTCACGAAACCAGCTTTCCTAGCAGATAATCATCATTTCCCTATGACCAAGTCACCGTGACAAAAACAGGCAGATTCCAGAGAATTACCCTAAATTAACAGAAATCACGCAGAAAATGTAAACCTATGCAGTTCCACCACTGTCATTAAACACGGCAATGTTAGCAATTCAAAAAGTTGATTTAAGCTCTCCCGTGCTAACAAAAATAATTATTGTGGTATACCTTTTCGTCGAACCTGATTATTGCGAGGCCTAAACAAGTAGGCACATAACTAAAAAATGTCGAAAATAGGCATATTTTCAAAGGGACGCTGCGAGGCCGCATAAGCTTCCAAAATTCCCGAAAAAATCTGAGACATTTATCTACCAATGTATTGCAAATACTATTAATTTCACATTGTTTGAAGCAAATGTTTTTGATTTACATCCATTAAAAGGTGCTACATTTTCAGACAATCAGTTACAAAATTGTTGAGCCACCCTAGAAAAAAATGAAATTTTCGTCCCCCCTTCCCCCATGTCAATGTTGTTTTGAAAAAAGTACCTGATCGAGATGACACGCGTGATTCGGCAACTTTTTTGTGGTACTGCAACATTGACTAGGGGGGAGGGGGGAAAACAGGGGCAAATAAACTGAAAATCTGGGGGTGGCTCAACAATTTTGTAACTGATTGTCTGAAAAGCGCGCAACTTTAACTCCAGTTTTCAAGAAAAGTGATGAAGGCAATGATGCACAATTTTGCTTACAGGATGTTATTGATACAAAGTTGATATAAGCATTGGGCTTAAGGAGTTTCATCAACTGGACATTTTTTACGTGATTTTTGAAATTCGCGTTTTTCCGCGATTTTGCAAAAAAATGGCGTAATTGTCTGAAATAGTGAATATTTAAGGTTCGTCTTCCTCTAGTTCAAACCATGATAGAAAGTAATCATAACGCGTTTCGATATCATTAAGCCTTGATCAAACTCTGGCAACTCGAACACACCAACGATGGCCAGGATGCGAGCAGTTTGTGTGCATGATGCCAGTTCGTCTGCAAGGCGAATTACGTCATCGTCGCTCGCCACAATGCTCAGTGCTCAGCACATTTCTCACTAACATTGCTCATTCCATTTTGTGCTTCTTTGCAAGGGTAAACATACCTTATTTATCAAAAGGACATAGGCTTTGATGTCAGTGGGAGTGGAGACTCCTATTTATGACCAAAAACGAACAATACTTTGCACAACAAAGCTAAACTTTTAGGAATCATACCGACATTGCTCACTTTTGGTGCTTTAAAAAACTAATAGGAGTCATTTTAGTAGTGTCTAAAGTGGGAATTGTTGATCTTTTCGCCATTTTACATCAAATGAGCGCCAGCTTTCTGCTGAAAACTCCGCACATGTCTACTCACAGGTCTTTGCTACATTTTGGTTGACTTTATTGACTTTTTATCGAGGTCTTTGGGCGTTTTTAAGGAACTTTAAAAAGTGAGAATTGTTGGTGAGAATTGTTCTCAATCTCAACCCCTCACTCGGTGACGTCAATGTCTTTATTTGGTTATCTGGGCTTCCAAATCACTGTGGGCTCAGTGGACCGATAAGAAATGAGTTGTTATAGGGCTTTGTCCGTTCCCAAAAGAATTATGACTGATTTCAAAGGGGTAACGTATGCCCTTTGAAATTCAAATGTCGATTTTTCAAATTTCCCGCGCCTGATCAAGTGAAATGATTCCTTTTTAAGACACAAATACGGCACAACATTGTTTGGTTTATGGGAATTATTGCGTGAAAAGACGTTCGATTCTGAATGTATCATGAATTTCCGCTAAAGGATTTGTAATTTCGTTCGAGAATCACATTTTTCATTTTGTGTAGGGCTTGAAAATGGTTAATTTTGCACAACGGAACTCCTGTAAGTTTACAGGCAGACAGAGGCTATCGCAGACGTGGTATCTATTTGATAGCTGTTGCATATGAACACACATCAGAAAAGCTTCACGAAACCAGCTTTCCTAGCAGATAATCATCATTTCCCTATGACCAAGTCACCGTGACAAAAACAGGCAGATTCCAGAGAATTACCCTAAATTAACAGAAATCACGCAGAAAATGTAAACCTATGCAGTTCCACCACTGTCATTAAACACGGCAATGTTAGCAATTCAAAAAGTTGATTTAAGCTCTCCCGTGCTAACAAAAATAATTATTGTGGTATACCTTTTCGTCGAACCTGATTATTGCGAGGCCTAAACAAGTAGGCACATAACTAAAAAATGTCGAAAATAGGCATATTTTCAAAGGGACGCTGCGAGGCCGCATAAGCTTCCAAAATTCCCGAAAAAATCTGAGACATTTATCTACCAATGTATTGCAAATACTATTAATTTCACATTGTTTGAAGCAAATGTTTTTGATTTACATCCATTAAAAGGTGCTACATTTTCAGACAATCAGTTACAAAATTGTTGAGCCACCCTAGAAAAAAATGAAATTTTCGTCCCCCCTTCCCCCATGTCAATGTTGTTTTGAAAAAAGTACCTGATCGAGATGACACGCGTGATTCGGCAACTTTTTTGTGGTACTGCAACATTGACTAGGGGGGAGGGGGGAAAACAGGGGCAAATAAACTGAAAATCTGGGGGTGGCTCAACAATTTTGTAACTGATTGTCTGAAAAGCGCGCAACTTTAACTCCAGTTTTCAAGAAAAGTGATGAAGGCAATGATGCACAATTTTGCTTACAGGATGTTATTGATACAAAGTTGATATAAGCATTGGGCTTAAGGAGTTTCATCAACTGGACATTTTTTACGTGATTTTTGAAATTCGCGTTTTTCCGCGATTTTGCAAAAAAATGGCGTAATTGTCTGAAATAGTGAATATTTAAGGTTCGTCTTCCTCTAGTTCAAACCATGATAGAAAGTAATCATAACGCGTTTCGATATCATTAAGCCTTGATCAAACTCTGGCAACTCGAACACACCAACGATGGCCAGGATGCGAGCAGTTTGTGTGCATGATGCCAGTTCGTCTGCAAGGCGAATTACGTCATCGTCGCTCGCCACAATGCTCAGTGCTCAGCACATTTCTCACTAACATTGCTCATTCCATTTTGTGCTTCTTTGCAAGGGTAAACATACCTTATTTATCAAAAGGACATAGGCTTTGATGTCAGTGGGAGTGGAGACTCCTATTTATGACCAAAAACGAACAATACTTTGCACAACAAAGCTAAACTTTTAGGAATCATACCGACATTGCTCACTTTTGGTGCTTTAAAAAACTAATAGGAGTCATTTTTGCGCGCGACGAAGGAGCGTGCTTACTAATTGCGAGGTAGTGAATTTTCGTTTGCTGGCCACGCATATTTGGTTTGTCTATTGCTTCATTGCCGCTGTTCAAAACGTTCGCATACCTACAACTTTCCTGATCACATGCATTGATTGGCGACGATGCAGCAAATCGAGCAAATAGATGCTCGTCAATAGGATTAACTTAACACAATCATCTGTTGACCCTGCTTTCATCACCCTCCTTCTAGTCATAAAACATGGAATAGGGAATAATGGAACAATTAAATCCAGTTCAAGGGAACAGCAAAAAAATTTAGTGTGGCTTTATTTGAGTTCAGAAATATCTTAGAGTGCGCGCAGTTGATAACTTTTAGTTACTTCTAGTAGTAGTGTCTAAAGTGGGAATTGTTGATCTTTTCGCCATTTTACATCAAATGAGCGCCAGCTTTCTGCTGAAAACTCCGCACATGTCTACTCACAGGTCTTTGCTACATTTTGGTTGACTTTATTGACTTTTTATCGAGGTCTTTGGGCGTTTTTAAGGAACTTTAAAAAGTGGGAATTGTTGGTGAGAATTGTTCTCAATCTCAACCCCTCACTCGGTGACGTCAATGTCTTTATTTGGTTATCTGGGCTTCCAAATCACTGTGGGCTCAGTGGACCGATAAGAAATGAGTTGTTATAGGGCTTTGTCCGTTCCCAAAAGAATTATGACTGATTTCAAAGGGGTAACGTATGCCCTTTGAAATTCAAATGTCGATTTTTCAAATTTCCCGCGCCTGATCAAGTGAAATGATTCCTTTTTAAGACACAAATACGGCACAACATTGTTTGGTTTATGGGAATTATTGCGTGAAAAGACGTTCGATTCTGAATGTATCATGAATTTCCGCTAAAGGATTTGTAATTTCGTTCGAGAATCACATTTTTCATTTTGTGTAGGGCTTGAAAATGGTTAATTTTGCACAACGGAACTCCTGTAAGTTTACAGGCAGACAGAGGCTATCGCAGACGTGGTATCTATTTGATAGCTGTTGCATATGAACACACATCAGAAAAGCTTCACGAAACCAGCTTTCCTAGCAGATAATCATCATTTCCCTATGACCAAGTCACCGTGACAAAAACAGGCAGATTCCAGAGAATTACCCTAAATTAACAGAAATCACGCAGAAAATGTAAACCTATGCAGTTCCACCACTGTCATTAAACACGGCAATGTTAGCAATTCAAAAAGTTGATTTAAGCTCTCCCGTGCTAACAAAAATAATTATTGTGGTATACCTTTTCGTCGAACCTGATTATTGCGAGGCCTAAACAAGTAGGCACATAACTAAAAAATGTCGAAAATAGGCATATTTTCAAAGGGACGCTGCGAGGCCGCATAAGCTTCCAAAATTCCCGAAAAAATCTGAGACATTTATCTACCAATGTATTGCAAATACTATTAATTTCACATTGTTTGAAGCAAATGTTTTTGATTTACATCCATTAAAAGGTGCTACATTTTCAGACAATCAGTTACAAAATTGTTGAGCCACCCTAGAAAAAAATGAAATTTTCGTCCCCCCTTCCCCCATGTCAATGTTGTTTTGAAAAAAGTACCTGATCGAGATGACACGCGTGATTCGGCAACTTTTTTGTGGTACTGCAACATTGACTAGGGGGGAGGGGGGAAAACAGGGGCAAATAAACTGAAAATCTGGGGGTGGCTCAACAATTTTGTAACTGATTGTCTGAAAAGCGCGCAACTTTAACTCCAGTTTTCAAGAAAAGTGATGAAGGCAATGATGCACAATTTTGCTTACAGGATGTTATTGATACAAAGTTGATATAAGCATTGGGCTTAAGGAGTTTCATCAACTGGACATTTTTTACGTGATTTTTGAAATTCGCGTTTTTCCGCGATTTTGCAAAAAAATGGCGTAATTGTCTGAAATAGTGAATATTTAAGGTTCGTCTTCCTCTAGTTCAAACCATGATAGAAAGTAATCATAACGCGTTTCGATATCATTAAGCCTTGATCAAACTCTGGCAACTCGAACACACCAACGATGGCCAGGATGCGAGCAGTTTGTGTGCATGATGCCAGTTCGTCTGCAAGGCGAATTACGTCATCGTCGCTCGCCACAATGCTCAGTGCTCAGCACATTTCTCACTAACATTGCTCATTCCATTTTGTGCTTCTTTGCAAGGGTAAACATACCTTATTTATCAAAAGGACATAGGCTTTGATGTCAGTGGGAGTGGAGACTCCTATTTATGACCAAAAACGAACAATACTTTGCACAACAAAGCTAAACTTTTAGGAATCATACCGACATTGCTCACTTTTGGTGCTTTAAAAAACTAATAGGAGTCATTTTAGTAGTGTCTAAAGTGGGAATTGTTGATCTTTTCGCCATTTTACATCAAATGAGCGCCAGCTTTCTGCTGAAAACTCCGCACATGTCTACTCACAGGTCTTTGCTACATTTTGGTTGACTTTATTGACTTTTTATCGAGGTCTTTGGGCGTTTTTAAGGAACTTTAAAAAGTGGGAATTGTTGGTGAGAATTGTTCTCAATCTCAACCCCTCACTCGGTGACGTCAATGTCTTTATTTGGTTATCTGGGCTTCCAAATCACTGTGGGCTCAGTGGACCGATAAGAAATGAGTTGTTATAGGGCTTTGTCCGTTCCCAAAAGAATTATGACTGATTTCAAAGGGGTAACGTATGCCCTTTGAAATTCAAATGTCGATTTTTCAAATTTCCCGCGCCTGATCAAGTGAAATGATTCCTTTTTAAGACACAAATACGGCACAACATTGTTTGGTTTATGGGAATTATTGCGTGAAAAGACGTTCGATTCTGAATGTATCATGAATTTCCGCTAAAGGATTTGTAATTTCGTTCGAGAATCACATTTTTCATTTTGTGTAGGGCTTGAAAATGGTTAATTTTGCACAACGGAACTCCTGTAAGTTTACAGGCAGACAGAGGCTATCGCAGACGTGGTATCTATTTGATAGCTGTTGCATATGAACACACATCAGAAAAGCTTCACGAAACCAGCTTTCCTAGCAGATAATCATCATTTCCCTATGACCAAGTCACCGTGACAAAAACAGGCAGATTCCAGAGAATTACCCTAAATTAACAGAAATCACGCAGAAAATGTAAACCTATGCAGTTCCACCACTGTCATTAAACACGGCAATGTTAGCAATTCAAAAAGTTGATTTAAGCTCTCCCGTGCTAACAAAAATAATTATTGTGGTATACCTTTTCGTCGAACCTGATTATTGCGAGGCCTAAACAAGTAGGCACATAACTAAAAAATGTCGAAAATAGGCATATTTTCAAAGGGACGCTGCGAGGCCGCATAAGCTTCCAAAATTCCCGAAAAAATCTGAGACATTTATCTACCAATGTATTGCAAATACTATTAATTTCACATTGTTTGAAGCAAATGTTTTTGATTTACATCCATTAAAAGGTGCTACATTTTCAGACAATCAGTTACAAAATTGTTGAGCCACCCTAGAAAAAAATGAAATTTTCGTCCCCCCTTCCCCCATGTCAATGTTGTTTTGAAAAAAGTACCTGATCGAGATGACACGCGTGATTCGGCAACTTTTTTGTGGTACTGCAACATTGACTAGGGGGGAGGGGGGAAAACAGGGGCAAATAAACTGAAAATCTGGGGGTGGCTCAACAATTTTGTAACTGATTGTCTGAAAAGCGCGCAACTTTAACTCCAGTTTTCAAGAAAAGTGATGAAGGCAATGATGCACAATTTTGCTTACAGGATGTTATTGATACAAAGTTGATATAAGCATTGGGCTTAAGGAGTTTCATCAACTGGACATTTTTTACGTGATTTTTGAAATTCGCGTTTTTCCGCGATTTTGCAAAAAAATGGCGTAATTGTCTGAAATAGTGAATATTTAAGGTTCGTCTTCCTCTAGTTCAAACCATGATAGAAAGTAATCATAACGCGTTTCGATATCATTAAGCCTTGATCAAACTCTGGCAACTCGAACACACCAACGATGGCCAGGATGCGAGCAGTTTGTGTGCATGATGCCAGTTCGTCTGCAAGGCGAATTACGTCATCGTCGCTCGCCACAATGCTCAGTGCTCAGCACATTTCTCACTAACATTGCTCATTCCATTTTGTGCTTCTTTGCAAGGGTAAACATACCTTATTTATCAAAAGGACATAGGCTTTGATGTCAGTGGGAGTGGAGACTCCTATTTATGACCAAAAACGAACAATACTTTGCACAACAAAGCTAAACTTTTAGGAATCATACCGACATTGCTCACTTTTGGTGCTTTAAAAAACTAATAGGAGTCATTTTAGTAGTGTCTAAAGTGGGAATTGTTGATCTTTTCGCCATTTTACATCAAATGAGCGCCAGCTTTCTGCTGAAAACTCCGCACATGTCTACTCACAGGTCTTTGCTACATTTTGGTTGACTTTATTGACTTTTTATCGAGGTCTTTGGGCGTTTTTAAGGAACTTTAAAAAGTGGGAATTGTTGGTGAGAATTGTTCTCAATCTCAACCCCTCACTCGGTGACGTCAATGTCTTTATTTGGTTATCTGGGCTTCCAAATCACTGTGGGCTCAGTGGACCGATAAGAAATGAGTTGTTATAGGGCTTTGTCCGTTCCCAAAAGAATTATGACTGATTTCAAAGGGGTAACGTATGCCCTTTGAAATTCAAATGTCGATTTTTCAAATTTCCCGCGCCTGATCAAGTGAAATGATTCCTTTTTAAGACACAAATACGGCACAACATTGTTTGGTTTATGGGAATTATTGCGTGAAAAGACGTTCGATTCTGAATGTATCATGAATTTCCGCTAAAGGATTTGTAATTTCGTTCGAGAATCACATTTTTCATTTTGTGTAGGGCTTGAAAATGGTTAATTTTGCACAACGGAACTCCTGTAAGTTTACAGGCAGACAGAGGCTATCGCAGACGTGGTATCTATTTGATAGCTGTTGCATATGAACACACATCAGAAAAGCTTCACGAAACCAGCTTTCCTAGCAGATAATCATCATTTCCCTATGACCAAGTCACCGTGACAAAAACAGGCAGATTCCAGAGAATTACCCTAAATTAACAGAAATCACGCAGAAAATGTAAACCTATGCAGTTCCACCACTGTCATTAAACACGGCAATGTTAGCAATTCAAAAAGTTGATTTAAGCTCTCCCGTGCTAACAAAAATAATTATTGTGGTATACCTTTTCGTCGAACCTGATTATTGCGAGGCCTAAACAAGTAGGCACATAACTAAAAAATGTCGAAAATAGGCATATTTTCAAAGGGACGCTGCGAGGCCGCATAAGCTTCCAAAATTCCCGAAAAAATCTGAGACATTTATCTACCAATGTATTGCAAATACTATTAATTTCACATTGTTTGAAGCAAATGTTTTTGATTTACATCCATTAAAAGGTGCTACATTTTCAGACAATCAGTTACAAAATTGTTGAGCCACCCTAGAAAAAAATGAAATTTTCGTCCCCCCTTCCCCCATGTCAATGTTGTTTTGAAAAAAGTACCTGATCGAGATGACACGCGTGATTCGGCAACTTTTTTGTGGTACTGCAACATTGACTAGGGGGGAGGGGGGAAAACAGGGGCAAATAAACTGAAAATCTGGGGGTGGCTCAACAATTTTGTAACTGATTGTCTGAAAAGCGCGCAACTTTAACTCCAGTTTTCAAGAAAAGTGATGAAGGCAATGATGCACAATTTTGCTTACAGGATGTTATTGATACAAAGTTGATATAAGCATTGGGCTTAAGGAGTTTCATCAACTGGACATTTTTTACGTGATTTTTGAAATTCGCGTTTTTCCGCGATTTTGCAAAAAAATGGCGTAATTGTCTGAAATAGTGAATATTTAAGGTTCGTCTTCCTCTAGTTCAAACCATGATAGAAAGTAATCATAACGCGTTTCGATATCATTAAGCCTTGATCAAACTCTGGCAACTCGAACACACCAACGATGGCCAGGATGCGAGCAGTTTGTGTGCATGATGCCAGTTCGTCTGCAAGGCGAATTACGTCATCGTCGCTCGCCACAATGCTCAGTGCTCAGCACATTTCTCACTAACATTGCTCATTCCATTTTGTGCTTCTTTGCAAGGGTAAACATACCTTATTTATCAAAAGGACATAGGCTTTGATGTCAGTGGGAGTGGAGACTCCTATTTATGACCAAAAACGAACAATACTTTGCACAACAAAGCTAAACTTTTAGGAATCATACCGACATTGCTCACTTTTGGTGCTTTAAAAAACTAATAGGAGTCATTTTAGTAGTGTCTAAAGTGGGAATTGTTGATCTTTTCGCCATTTTACATCAAATGAGCGCCAGCTTTCTGCTGAAAACTCCGCACATGTCTACTCACAGGTCTTTGCTACATTTTGGTTGACTTTATTGACTTTTTATCGAGGTCTTTGGGCGTTTTTAAGGAACTTTAAAAAGTGGGAATTGTTGGTGAGAATTGTTCTCAATCTCAACCCCTCACTCGGTGACGTCAATGTCTTTATTTGGTTATCTGGGCTTCCAAATCACTGTGGGCTCAGTGGACCGATAAGAAATGAGTTGTTATAGGGCTTTGTCCGTTCCCAAAAGAATTATGACTGATTTCAAAGGGGTAACGTATGCCCTTTGAAATTCAAATGTCGATTTTTCAAATTTCCCGCGCCTGATCAAGTGAAATGATTCCTTTTTAAGACACAAATACGGCACAACATTGTTTGGTTTATGGGAATTATTGCGTGAAAAGACGTTCGATTCTGAATGTATCATGAATTTCCGCTAAAGGATTTGTAATTTCGTTCGAGAATCACATTTTTCATTTTGTGTAGGGCTTGAAAATGGTTAATTTTGCACAACGGAACTCCTGTAAGTTTACAGGCAGACAGAGGCTATCGCAGACGTGGTATCTATTTGATAGCTGTTGCATATGAACACACATCAGAAAAGCTTCACGAAACCAGCTTTCCTAGCAGATAATCATCATTTCCCTATGACCAAGTCACCGTGACAAAAACAGGCAGATTCCAGAGAATTACCCTAAATTAACAGAAATCACGCAGAAAATGTAAACCTATGCAGTTCCACCACTGTCATTAAACACGGCAATGTTAGCAATTCAAAAAGTTGATTTAAGCTCTCCCGTGCTAACAAAAATAATTATTGTGGTATACCTTTTCGTCGAACCTGATTATTGCGAGGCCTAAACAAGTAGGCACATAACTAAAAAATGTCGAAAATAGGCATATTTTCAAAGGGACGCTGCGAGGCCGCATAAGCTTCCAAAATTCCCGAAAAAATCTGAGACATTTATCTACCAATGTATTGCAAATACTATTAATTTCACATTGTTTGAAGCAAATGTTTTTGATTTACATCCATTAAAAGGTGCTACATTTTCAGACAATCAGTTACAAAATTGTTGAGCCACCCTAGAAAAAAATGAAATTTTCGTCCCCCCTTCCCCCATGTCAATGTTGTTTTGAAAAAAGTACCTGATCGAGATGACACGCGTGATTCGGCAACTTTTTTGTGGTACTGCAACATTGACTAGGGGGGAGGGGGAAAAACAGGGGCAAATAAACTGAAAATCTGGGGGTGGCTCAACAATTTTGTAACTGATTGTCTGAAAAGCGCGCAACTTTAACTCCAGTTTTCAAGAAAAGTGATGAAGGCAATGATGCACAATTTTGCTTACAGGATGTTATTGATACAAAGTTGATATAAGCATTGGGCTTAAGGAGTTTCATCAACTGGACATTTTTTACGTGATTTTTGAAATTCGCGTTTTTCCGCGATTTTGCAAAAAAATGGCGTAATTGTCTGAAATAGTGAATATTTAAGGTTCGTCTTCCTCTAGTTCAAACCATGATAGAAAGTAATCATAACGCGTTTCGATATCATTAAGCCTTGATCAAACTCTGGCAACTCGAACACACCAACGATGGCCAGGATGCGAGCAGTTTGTGTGCATGATGCCAGTTCGTCTGCAAGGCGAATTACGTCATCGTCGCTCGCCACAATGCTCAGTGCTCAGCACATTTCTCACTAACATTGCTCATTCCATTTTGTGCTTCTTTGCAAGGGTAAACATACCTTATTTATCAAAAGGACATAGGCTTTGATGTCAGTGGGAGTGGAGACTCCTATTTATGACCAAAAACGAACAATACTTTGCACAACAAAGCTAAACTTTTAGGAATCATACCGACATTGCTCACTTTTGGTGCTTTAAAAAACTAATAGGAGTCATTTTAGTAGTGTCTAAAGTGGGAATTGTTGATCTTTTCGCCATTTTACATCAAATGAGCGCCAGCTTTCTGCTGAAAACTCCGCACATGTCTACTCACAGGTCTTTGCTACATTTTGGTTGACTTTATTGACTTTTTATCGAGGTCTTTGGGCGTTTTTAAGGAACTTTAAAAAGTGGGAATTGTTGGTGAGAATTGTTCTCAATCTCAACCCCTCACTCGGTGACGTCAATGTCTTTATTTGGTTATCTGGGCTTCCAAATCACTGTGGGCTCAGTGGACCGATAAGAAATGAGTTGTTATAGGGCTTTGTCCGTTCCCAAAAGAATTATGACTGATTTCAAAGGGGTAACGTATGCCCTTTGAAATTCAAATGTCGATTTTTCAAATTTCCCGCGCCTGATCAAGTGAAATGATTCCTTTTTAAGACACAAATACGGCACAACATTGTTTGGTTTATGGGAATTATTGCGTGAAAAGACGTTCGATTCTGAATGTATCATGAATTTCCGCTAAAGGATTTGTAATTTCGTTCGAGAATCACATTTTTCATTTTGTGTAGGGCTTGAAAATGGTTAATTTTGCACAACGGAACTCCTGTAAGTTTACAGGCAGACAGAGGCTATCGCAGACGTGGTATCTATTTGATAGCTGTTGCATATGAACACACATCAGAAAAGCTTCACGAAACCAGCTTTCCTAGCAGATAATCATCATTTCCCTATGACCAAGTCACCGTGACAAAAACAGGCAGATTCCAGAGAATTACCCTAAATTAACAGAAATCACGCAGAAAATGTAAACCTATGCAGTTCCACCACTGTCATTAAACACGGCAATGTTAGCAATTCAAAAAGTTGATTTAAGCTGTGGAGCCACTGTTTTTTTGTCTATTTGTGTGTCTCAATCCTTATCTGAAGGGTGGCTTCACAAGTTGAGTTCGTCGACCAGTACACGACGACTTGCACGGCAGGAAAACGCAGAAAGAATAGAGCATCTAAAATAACAACATTCGCCTTCTTCGATAATCGGCTTTTTATACGTCAACGGCTGTAATCACCAATAAACGGCTACTTCATTCGTCAATGCAAACTTGTCTTCTATCGTCAGATGTAGCGTCCTCTCGTCTGAACTCAAAAACAACCCAACGCCCTACTTACGAGACATCTAATATATTGGACACCTAAAATCAACCAATAGCATTACAAAACAAAACTGTTCACATGATGTTGTTTATGCGTTCTATTGTTATGGCTGGGATTCCCCTCGTACACTTTGACCTAAAAACAACAACAGGCCCGACCAGTCTCGTAACATAACTCCCTCCTTTGAAAATCAAGCGTCCTCGCTTGAGTCAGTAAAGACGCCTGTTGCTAGGTGACAAAATTACCATAGTTCATTGCTGTTATCTTTTGACCAATATTACTTCTTTCGTCAAAACGCTGTGAGCATTGTCTTGTGTCTTGAGGCATGACAAATGGATGTTTGTGCACTTGTGTTGAAACAATACCAATCAGCTTCTGAGTGACACCGACAATTGCACGAGATACCAAATCACGTTGGAGATCATCAACTTCCTCTGAATCTGATGCATCCATCTGTTTGTCTTTACTTTCACGCCAACTTTCACTCATTAACTTTTCAAGATCAACAGCAATATTACGCAAACGATTTATTTCTTTTCCTACCAGAGTTAAAAAATCAAGTTCTTCTTCCACTTTACAACCCAGCGATGGGGACGGTTCTTGGGCCTGAATCTCAATGTCGGAGACTTTCACAAGGCCTGGAGGTTTTACTGTAAGACTTTCTTCGAGCTGTGGGCTTTCTTCGACTTGCGTAGTTTCTTCTTGGGAAGCTAAGACTGCAGTGAACTTATGTGCGTTGTTGTGTTTTTCAATCTGATCGGGTGACAAAACATGGCGGCGATTTCTACAATATTTGGCAACATGTCCAACACGTAAACAACAGTTACAAACAGGCTGTCCATCTGTTGTTCGTAGATTCCGCGGACATCTTCGTTTGAATACTCTCGCGTATGCTTTGTTGACATCAGTAGTCGCACAATATAACGGATTGAACTGCATAACTTCTCTCTGTCTGTTTTCGCAATTTTCAGTTTATTTAGTTTTGGTTGTTCCAATTCTCCTCACACGGGGCACCAATGTGGAGCCACTGTTTTTTTTGATTATTTGTGTGTCTCAATCCTTATCTGAAGGGTGGCTTCACAAGTTGAGTTCGTCGACCAGTACACGACGACTTGCACGGCAGGAAAACGCAGAAAGAATAGAGCATCTAAAATAACAACATTCGCCTTCTTCGATAATCGGCTTTTTATACGTCAACGGCTGTAATCACCAATAAACGGCTACTTCATTCGTCAATGCAAACTTGTCTTCTATCGTCAGATGTAGCGTCCTCTCGTCTGAACTCAAAAACAACCCAACGCCCTACTTACGAGACATCTAATATATTGGACACCTAAAATCAACCAATAGCATTACAAAACAAAACTGTTCACATGATGTTGTTTATGCGTTCTATTGTTATGGCTGGGATTCCCCTCGTACACTTTGACCTAAAAACAACAACAGGCCCGACCAGTCTCGTAACAAAGCTCTCCCGTGCTAACAAAAATAATTATTGTGGTATACCTTTTCGTCGAACCTGATTATTGCGAGGCCTAAACAAGTAGGCACATAACTAAAAAATGTCGAAAATAGGCATATTTTCAAAGGGACGCTGCGAGGCCGCATAAGCTTCCAAAATTCCCGAAAAAATCTGAGACATTTATCTACCAATGTATTGCAAATACTATTAATTTCACATTGTTTGAAGCAAATGTTTTTGATTTACATCCATTAAAAGGTGCTACATTTTCAGACAATCAGTTACAAAATTGTTGAGCCACCCTAGAAAAAAATGAAATTTTCGTCCCCCCTTCCCCCATGTCAATGTTGTTTTGAAAAAAGTACCTGATCGAGATGACACGCGTGATTCGGCAACTTTTTTGTGGTACTGCAACATTGACTAGGGGGGAGGGGGGAAAACAGGGGCAAATAAACTGAAAATCTGGGGGTGGCTCAACAATTTTGTAACTGATTGTCTGAAAAGCGCGCAACTTTAACTCCAGTTTTCAAGAAAAGTGATGAAGGCAATGATGCACAATTTTGCTTACAGGATGTTATTGATACAAAGTTGATATAAGCATTGGGCTTAAGGAGTTTCATCAACTGGACATTTTTTACGTGATTTTTGAAATTCGCGTTTTTCCGCGATTTTGCAAAAAAATGGCGTAATTGTCTGAAATAGTGAATATTTAAGGTTCGTCTTCCTCTAGTTCAAACCATGATAGAAAGTAATCATAACGCGTTTCGATATCATTAAGCCTTGATCAAACTCTGGCAACTCGAACACACCAACGATGGCCAGGATGCGAGCAGTTTGTGTGCATGATGCCAGTTCGTCTGCAAGGCGAATTACGTCATCGTCGCTCGCCACAATGCTCAGTGCTCAGCACATTTCTCACTAACATTGCTCATTCCATTTTGTGCTTCTTTGCAAGGGTAAACATACCTTATTTATCAAAAGGACATAGGCTTTGATGTCAGTGGGAGTGGAGACTCCTATTTATGACCAAAAACGAACAATACTTTGCACAACAAAGCTAAACTTTTAGGAATCATACCGACATTGCTCACTTTTGGTGCTTTAAAAAACTAATAGGAGTCATTTTAGTAGTGTCTAAAGTGGGAATTGTTGATCTTTTCGCCATTTTACATCAAATGAGCGCCAGCTTTCTGCTGAAAACTCCGCACATGTCTACTCACAGGTCTTTGCTACATTTTGGTTGACTTTATTGACTTTTTATCGAGGTCTTTGGGCGTTTTTAAGGAACTTTAAAAAGTGGGAATTGTTGGTGAGAATTGTTCTCAATCTCAACCCCTCACTCGGTGACGTCAATGTCTTTATTTGGTTATCTGGGCTTCCAAATCACTGTGGGCTCAGTGGACCGATAAGAAATGAGTTGTTATAGGGCTTTGTCCGTTCCCAAAAGAATTATGACTGATTTCAAAGGGGTAACGTATGCCCTTTGAAATTCAAATGTCGATTTTTCAAATTTCCCGCGCCTGATCAAGTGAAATGATTCCTTTTTAAGACACAAATACGGCACAACATTGTTTGGTTTATGGGAATTATTGCGTGAAAAGACGTTCGATTCTGAATGTATCATGAATTTCCGCTAAAGGATTTGTAATTTCGTTCGAGAATCACATTTTTCATTTTGTGTAGGGCTTGAAAATGGTTAATTTTGCACAACGGAACTCCTGTAAGTTTACAGGCAGACAGAGGCTATCGCAGACGTGGTATCTATTTGATAGCTGTTGCATATGAACACACATCAGAAAAGCTTCACGAAACCAGCTTTCCTAGCAGATAATCATCATTTCCCTATGACCAAGTCACCGTGACAAAAACAGGCAGATTCCAGAGAATTACCCTAAATTAACAGAAATCACGCAGAAAATGTAAACCTATGCAGTTCCACCACTGTCATTAAACACGGCAATGTTAGCAATTCAAAAAGTTGATTTAAGCTCTCCCGTGCTAACAAAAATAATTATTGTGGTATACCTTTTCGTCGAACCTGATTATTGCGAGGCCTAAACAAGTAGGCACATAACTAAAAAATGTCGAAAATAGGCATATTTTCAAAGGGACGCTGCGAGGCCGCATAAGCTTCCAAAATTCCCGAAAAAATCTGAGACATTTATCTACCAATGTATTGCAAATACTATTAATTTCACATTGTTTGAAGCAAATGTTTTTGATTTACATCCATTAAAAGGTGCTACATTTTCAGACAATCAGTTACAAAATTGTTGAGCCACCCTAGAAAAAAATGAAATTTTCGTCCCCCCTTCCCCCATGTCAATGTTGTTTTGAAAAAAGTACCTGATCGAGATGACACGCGTGATTCGGCAACTTTTTTGTGGTACTGCAACATTGACTAGGGGGGAGGGGGGAAAACAGGGGCAAATAAACTGAAAATCTGGGGGTGGCTCAACAATTTTGTAACTGATTGTAGGTCTGACACTATCATGGCTGTTGCTAAAAGGGTCCAAGGTACCCAAAGTTATCATTATTTTATCTGGCAGCGCTATATGTGAATGGCATGAGTACCACAGAAGATCGTAGCAGACATCACCGGGTGTTCGGTTAATCTTATCACGTGATGCTGGAAGAGCCAGGCGCACAGGGTTCGATCCAGGGTAGCCTCGCCACTTGAGCGCCATGATAGATGGGTCGCGAGCTTGATTAGGCCTTCTACCTCAAAGATCCTTATGCTTTGCGCTAAGAACCGTAACTTCACCTTTAGAGAAATCAACCGCCCTTGGAGTTCATATCAGAATTGCGAGCCTTACAGAGCTTGGTGGCTTGGTGCTGATGGGCATGACAAGCTCGAAAAGTTCGGCTTCCCCATCTACAGACACATCGAAGAGTGAAGCAGAAAGATTTTATAGTTGTTGTGGCACTCTGAAACAACCAGCCAAAATGATAATTGCACCATCAATATTGAGGACGTTGTTGTATTTGTGCTCTCCTTTGATTCTCACAGTCAGGATCAAGAAGAATATGATGGTGAAGGTGAAGGCGCCCGGCGGGGGGGGGGGATACTTGACCAACCAAATTTTGGACGGGGAAGTGCCATCGAGGTTTCAAAAACATACCCGTTCCTTATACCAATTTTTCCAAAATGTATACCCGACTTTATACCAATTTTTCAAAAATATATACCCGACTTTATACCAATTTTCCGAAAATGGATACCGGATCCAATACCAATTGTGAAAATCGCGAAAAGTGATACCGTTCCTTATACCAAATTTCGTGAAAATCGATACCGTTCCTTATACCAAAATCGTGAAAATCGATACCCTTCCCGATGGCACGTCCCCGTACCCAAAATATGTATAGTACCCCCCCCCCCCCGGGTGTATAACAGGCTATGTTTGGCCTATTATATTTCATATTTTTCATATTTTAAACATATCTATACAGGGTACAAATTCAATAAGGATATTGTTTTACAATTTGGCCCTGTTAAAATTAAAGTACCTAATAAACTATTTACAAATAAATTAATAGATAAAAATATATACATCTGGCGACAATAAGCAATATACAAAATTAAAGATTTTTGTACCCCAACTGTCTCAACCTTGATTTAAAAGAGTATACCGAGGGGGCCTCTTTGATATCATTGTTAAACTTGTTCCACACTTTGGTAGCACGGTAAGAGAATGCCTTTTGGCCACTTACTGTTCGCATTAACGGTACTGCAAGATCATTTTTGGTGTTTCTTAGCTCTCGTGTGTGGAAATCTGATAGTCTAACGAATAGGTCACTAAGCTACTGTGGTGCAAGATCGTTTAGAGATTTATACATCATTGTAGATGTCTCTTTCACAATCATTTCTTTGACAGACAACCAGCCAAGTTCTTTGCGTAATGGCACAGAAGGTGCATCATAAGAACTACCCGTAACGATACGAGCAGCCCTGTTTTGTAGCTTTTGTAGAGACTCTATTCTCGTAATACCACTACAGCCCCAAACGGAGCAGCAATAGTTAAAATGTGGTTCTACAATACTACGATAAATGTCGTTCAAAGTTTCCATTGATACAAAGTTTTTACAATATTTTAAAAGACCTATTGCGCGAGAAACTTTCCCTTTTATGTTCTCAATTTGGCACTTCCACGTTAGACTATTGTCTATATGGACACCAAGGTATTTCACTTTGTTCACTAAGTCAATATCAGTACCACCTACGTGAAACACTGGCAACAAAGTAGGCTGCACTGCCATTTTATTTACATTTTGCATTGACCCAACTATCATAGCCTGTGTTTTGACGACGTTCAAGGATAGCTTGTTACCTTGAAGCCATTTCTCGATATTGACAAGCTCAGCGTTTAACGCCATGTGCAATTCATCCAAAGTTTTGGAGGAATATGAGATCATGGTATCATCAGCATACATATTTGTCTCAGCCTTCTTTAGTGCAAAGGGAAGATCATTTATATAAAGCAGAAAAAGAAGTGGTCCCAAACAAGACCCTTGTGGCACTCCGACATCAATATCTTTAATGTCAGAAGGGACGCCATTTACTTTGCAAAACTGCTTTCTGTTATTCAAATACGACCGAAACCAATCATGTTCCAAGCCGCAGATACCATAGAATTTCATCTTATCAAGAAGAATACCATGATCAACGGTATCAAAGGCCTTCTTAAGGTCAATGAATATCATAGCTGTATATTTCCCTTTGTCAATGTTGACATACCAGTCATTCGTGCATTTTAGAAGGCATGTGACAACAGAGAGTAAAGAGCGAAAACCAGACTGTTGCAAGCATATGAGTTTGTTTTCGTCTAGGTATCGATATAGTTGGTCGTACACCAGTTTTTCAAATAATCTGGAAACAGCTGGTAAAACAGATATTGGCCTGTAATTTGATCTTTCATCAGTTGGGCCTTCCTTAAAGATGGGAGCCACTCTAGCAACTTTCCAGCTGTCAGGAAAAATTCCTGAAGATAAGGAAAGGTTCAAAATATCACAGAGTGAATCAGAAATAACGGGAAATGCTACTTTTAAGAAATAGCATTATAATATTTAAGAAATAGCAAATATTACCTTGAGTAGTTGAAGAGCGTGAGAATAAACGTGCTGCTCGTTGAGAGGTAAATAACTGACTGATTAACATAAACATAATTACAGAGTAAATACAATTGCGACGGAAATGAGTTATTAGGGCTACATACATTAGCATAGATTAGCATTACAATGGTTGTGTACAGTCCTACTACAGGTGAAGGCGAGTATGCAATTTTTAACGCCAAGCACAAGGACCTTAGAGGTAGAGAAGACATAATCATGTCTGTGACCCATCAATCATGACGCTCAAGTGGCGAGCCTATCTTGGATCGAACCCTGTCCTCCTGACTGTTCTGGCATCACGTCAGAGGATTACCCGAACACCCGAGGACGTCTCTTTTGTGGTACTCATGCCATCCATCCTTAGCGTGTGACTGATTGAATAATGATAACTTTGGGTGTCTTGGGCCCTTTTAACATTGAATTGGTTTAGTTTGGCTCCCTCCTAACAGAGTTTTGTCGTGAGAAAGAAAGCTTTGCCTTGAGAAAAAAAGTTTTGTCTTGGGAATGAAAGATTTGCCTTGAGAAAGAAAGTTTTGCCTTGAAAAAGAAGTTTTGTCTTGGGAAAGAAAGTTTTGCCTTGAGAAAGAAAATGTTGTCTTGGGAAGGAAAGTTTTGCCTTGAGAAAGAAAGTTTTGCCTTGAGAGAAGAGTTTTGTCTTGAGACAGAAAGTTTTGCCTTGAGAAAGAAAGTTCTGCCTTAAAAAAGGAAGTTTTGCCTTGGGAAATAAAGTTTTGCCTTGAGAAAGAAAACTTTGCCTTGAGGAAAAGAGTTTTGCCTTGACACTTGTGGGCCACCGTATAAAGGTCTACCGTAAAAGCACTATTAAGCCCCCCCCCCATCTAACATAAGCCCCTTCACTCTTAGTCAAATTTGAAATAAGCCCCCTCTCTATTAAGCCCCCACACACATATGCAAAGTTCTAGAATTTAACAAATATTTCAATTTACTTAGCAACACAACCATGCATATGGGATAAAAGAACTGAAAAGATACCGACATATACGTGTCACTTAGTTTTGTGAATAAGCCCCCTCTCTAGTAAGCCCCCCTCTCTATTAGCCCCCTCTGGAAGGTCCAAGATTAAATATGTCCCTGGGGGCTTGATAGAGCTTTTACGGTATTCGCGTTGTTGCTGACTACGCCCTGCCGCCGCGCGCGGGTCGTAACGAATTTGAGGTCGTAAGTGTCACTGCAACGAACTTGTGTATTAGAAATTAGTAGCTAAAAATATTCAACTACCTCCAGCGTTTGTATCCACCACTTGAAGCATAACGCCCAGGACGTCACTTAACTATTAGGTCATTCATATGAGGTTGCGTCTTCCAGCAATTTCTGTTATGACTCAACCTCTGAATTATAACAGAGTTTTGCCACCTTGTCGCAGAATATGGAAGTGGTTTCTGACCATTGGTTTCTGTGCTTTCTGTGTTTGCATTACAGACTAATCGGAAAGTTGCTAATATCCCAGACCTGTACATTTCCAGAATTCCTGGCAAAAGTTAGACCCCAATCTCAACATATTCCATTCCCATGATTTGTGCCAAAAACCCCAGCTGTAATTTAGCTATTTGTTTTCTAGTTTTCATAGCCTACTTAACATAAATTAAATTAATGATGATGATGACCCCACCCAAAACTGGCACACAGTCACAAATGATGGGATAGTAAACTACCCCCTCACCACCATTTTAAGCATAGTGCTCTACCAACGTTCGTACCTACCACTCGAAGTACAATTCCCCACCACTTTGAAGCATAATGCCCCACCTCCAACGTTAGTATCCACCAGTCGATGCATAATCACGGGGGGGGGGGGGTTCTCGGCTAAATTTCGGGTAGGGGGTGCCCCCCACAGTTTGAAAATGTAACCGTTGGCTAGACCAATTTTTTGTGAAAATGATACCCTTGGCTAGACTAATTTTTCCTTCAGAAGTGCTCTGAATTGGCATTTTCTAGGCAAAACTTGCCAAATTTTCGCATTTTCTAGACCAAAATTTTTAAGAAGTTGGGTTTTTTTACAAAAATTACCGAATTTTGACATCTCTTTGACCAAAATTCCCAAAAAGCATACCCTTGCCTAGACCTAACTCGACTAAAATTGCCAAAAAGTACACCCTTGGCTAGACTAGAAGTCCGAAAAAGTATACCCTCGCGGGCGGCACATCCCCAGGTACCTTTACTATGGAAGAACCCCCCCGTGTGCATAATGCCCCACCTCAAACCTAAAGCGTACTGGAAGAAAAAATCTAGGGGGGGGGCTGCCCGACACAAAGCCCATTGTTTCCAGCATTTTTGCCCGACTAACGACAAAATTTTGCGGAGTGGGACTGATTTTTGGAAATTTCTCCAAAATTGGGGCTACCCTCCCCCGGCCCCCCGCCGCATACGCTTATGGCTTATGCCTCAAATGTCACTGGCGTATAGTGTAGGCATGAGCATAGGTGCATAGTATCTGGGTGTGATGATCGATAGGAGCTTAAATTGGGATGAACACATTAACAATCTCCGTAGCAAGGTTTCTCGTGCAATCGGATTTTTGAAATATTCCAGAAAATTTTTACCTCAAAACACGTTGAGTGAAATGTATCGGGGTATCGTTGAGCCCCATTTTCGGTTCTGCTGTTCAGTATGGGGGTGCTGTGGGGTGACTAAACTGCAAACGCTGCAAAAGTTGCAGAATCGAGCAGCTAGAATTGTGGTCAAAGGCAGTTTTGATGCGCCTGCTATGCCAATAATTCGCAGTTTGAATTGGCCAACTGTGGATGATATTATTAGGAGCGAAATAGCGACAACTATGTACAAATCGTTAAATGGCCTCGTCCCAGAGTACCTTTCCAACCTGTTTAGAAAAAATTCGACTCGATATGTTAGAAAACTGAGAAATACTGATACTGATCTTTCGCTTCCATTACGAAAAACAAACAATGGGCAGAGGGCTATTTCTTTTCGTGGACCTAAGCTTTGGAATCAACTTGAACGCGATGCCAAACAGGCACCTTCCCTTGCCACCTTTAAGAGAAGAATCAAAAACAAACTATGATGACCTTTCCTATTTCGTAGTATCTATCTTCCTATTTGTAAATGTTTTGCCACGGCCCCCTGAAAAGCAGTTCCCATGGACTGACGGGGCTACCGTGCCTAAATAAGTAAAAATGAATGAATGAATGAATGAATGAATGAATGAATGAATGAATGAATGAATGAATGAATGAATGAATGAATGAATGAATGAATGAATGGTCTCTATGACCAATTTCTTTGAACTGAGCGGTTTCAAAGAAACTTTAACTAGGTTACGGTAAACGTGCCGTTGGACTTTCCTGCAATCTTCAATATTTTTAGAATTACGATTTTTTCCCCTTTTTTAAATGATCTGGAACATGAAATAGGCTGTAATTTCGACAAATATTCAAGATTTCTGATGATTCCAACGGTAGAATCATAGAAAGGTGGCTACAGGTCAGTTTCTTTCACGCCATTCGGTAAAGAAATTGGTCATTGAATCTACACGCCCCGTTTTACACCGATTGGAACGTGCGAAGCGAGAGCTTTACTTGTGATACAGCAGCAACAACAACAAATCGACAAGGACAGCAATCGCAATCGTCAGGCGCGGGCTTCTTCAAAACAAAAGTTTCTCTTGTTGCTGAGCTGAGAAGTGGAGGTTTTATCAGTTCAATGGCTGAGTGACCAACGTAATGGCATCAGTTCAACATGAAGGAATCATCAAAATCTCTCCACAAGTATCAACATCATACACACAGATTTCATGCAATCAGGAATTTGCTGCCTTGCCTGCAACAAGCAACGAGATTGGTGTTTGGAAAACAGCACAAGCTGATGGAAGGGTAGGTGGTAATTAAGACTATTTTATGGCAAAACTGTTCCTTTATGTTTGCTGTTACTATGTTTGGTTTCCTCTTATTTTTATGACCTTTTTAGGGATGCAAGCAAATTTTTAAGAAGCAACTTACGAGCTATTTTGCCACATGGCCAGACAAGATATGTAGGACTCAAAAATAGTAATTTACCCGGCTTTAATCGGTCATTACCTGATTACTATAGCTTTAAATATGGGCGATTTTCTGCAGTGAGCCCTTTTGAATACCTGCAAAAGTGATTGGAAACGACATGCATACATTCCTTGGTTTTTCGTGGTTTTTCCTTGTCGACAATAGGGATCATCTTGAATAAGTTATTCATATTGGAAGGGAGACTTTTCATCCTCCATAGAGGATGAAATGGGCTAAAGTTTGGGTCATTGCTGTAAGGTAGAAAGATTAAGGAATTCACTCAGCACTTTACTTAAGAAGGTTTATCAAAGAGAAGGATGAGCTTCAGCCAGGAAACCTTCTGAAAGAATGTAACTGATTTTGTTACCTATTCAATCAGATATTGCAAAATATCATTGTTACCATATTTGGGGAGTAGATCCATTCAAAGACCAGGCGGTTTGCCTGACTCACCCAATATAAATGTGTAAGCAGTAAATGTGTGTGTAATTTTATGCAGTTTTAAGTATTTTTCAGATTCAAGCATTTGCAAGGTGATTTTGAATAGTTTGAATTTCATACCAAACCAGTTTGTAATTGTGTGCTCGAAGCTTCTGTGAGCATGCAAATTTGTGCCAACTTTATGCAAACTTGTAAACTCCAGAAGAACAACAGAGTATTATTCTCCATGCAGGCTGATTGCAAGCTTAAACTATATTTTTTACTTGGGGAGTTGCCTATTGAGCATATACTGTAATGTACTATATGGTAGATAATGAAACTTCAACATGGTACATTTGTGGCAAAATGAGGTCAGTTATCCTTGGTTCTACAGTTAGATAATAGCACAATTGTATTGATATCAAAAGATTGGCAGCAATGCTTTAATGGTAAACTTATTATTGAACGCATTGTCATGAATCAGTTGTCCAGTTTATCTTATACCCATATGGTCAAAAAGACCATCTCAATGGGGTCTGACAGTTTCTTGTTTTTAAAATGGAAACATAGAACGTTTTCTTATTTCCAAAAATGGGAGAGAAGGAGTGATTGTAGGGATGGGAATATTGATATAACTTTGTGTAAAAACATTTCAAAAATTTTGTTTAGCAGATTTTTCAGGCACTCATTGTGTATTAAACAATTAGCCAATTTAGCAACATGCCAGTTTTATCCTCCTATGAATAAAATATGAGTTAACATGTTGTGCAACCTTAACAGTCTGTAATTCAGTTTTTTGAATATAAATATTGAATAATCAATTACAGGTAGAGGGCTTGTGTTTTGAATGTCATGGCCTTAAATCAATAACTTTGTGTTATTGATTAGTGGGTTTCAATTCAATTACCCTTAGTTTTAAAAGTAACCATTGAGACAACTTTACTGCAGGGTGCTTTGCAAAGCTGTTTTAGTCTCTAAGGATCCAACTATTCAAATCAGAGTCTCCATCTACAACTATATGCAAACCTTGCAAAATCTTACTGTGCAAGACCAAGTGGTATCACTTCAAAGGGGTCCCAGCATTGACTCAGAAGTAAAGTTCTAATAAAAAACTTAAGATTCACCCAATCACAGGTCTCTAAAATACATACAAGTCTCTCTAATCATTAATTTCCTCGATCTAACTTGAAAGAATCCCTGATTGTTGTTGCAAAGAAACTAGTTTTATACGATTCAGTCCTATTGCATATTTACAAAGCTAGAAAGGTCACTGCTTGGCTGACGCAGCTGAGAATCTTTTGACATTTTTTTCCAACAATTTCCAAAAGCTGATTATTGTTGTTGAAAAGGAGGCCATTGTCGCTCTTGCATTGCTTGATCATGATAAAGTAACTGAATGTGAAGCTGAATGTGCAGTTGCGGCTTTCAGTGCCAAACGCTGGGATCACAGAAGTAGGGAAGACCTCATCGACTTTGCGACTCCTTGTTGTTATGCTCAATTGGGCTCAACCTGGGACCAACCCTAGCCACCTAATTGTTCTTGCTGCAAAGTCGGAAGATTAAACTACTACACCAAAACCCCTCAGATTGCCAGTAAGGATGTGGTCATATCTTGCACTTCTGTTAACTCTAATCCGCATGAGGGGTGTTTTCCACCCCACCCCCCTTGAGGTTTTTCTTGCTGTGTTTTTCAAAGACATCAACTATGTCCCCCAAACCTACATGACTTTTACTAATTATCTATTTGCAACACTTTGACGAAGAAATTTTCAAACAATAGAGCTCACAGGTCAAGTGACATGCCCATATTTGGAACCAGGTAGCAAACAAACCATTGTGTTTGATGATTTCAATGAAAAGGTTTGATCATATTATGAAGTATTATACACCAAATGAATCAGTAAATGAAGAGCTTTAATTTGATACCGGAATTTCTGGAATTTGATGACATCAGTATTTTTTGATGATAACATCATAATGACTGCCATTTTGGGCTAATTAGCAAATATTTTGAATTTTTTCGAAATTTTTCAATTGAGAAGACTCCAATGATACCTTTGTAATGGGGTATCACCACTTTGCAGCTTCTTTTTGTCTATTTTTACAGAGAACAAATTAATTGCACAAATGACGTCATACAAATTGGCTAATTTTTGCCAAAATGTCACTCTAAATGATTAATTTCTATGAAATTATATTTTCACATCAAATTTGTGGCTAAAGTGAACCAAAAACTGCAAAATGTTCATGCCAAACCTTCTTTAAATTCAAATTTAACTTTGAAGCCTAATTTTCACTGATTTTAAACTTCATGATGTCACTTTGACGTCATAAGGTGTGGCAGCCACGCCCCTTTTTATTCAATTATAAATATTTACAATATATCATTACATTTAACTATACCTACTCTAATTACTATACAACACTACAGGTACGATACCATGGGGAGCGAAAGACAATGACTACCCCATGGCCAATGAAGGAGACGCGCAACGTTAAACTAGCATACAACTACACTACAAACGATTAAGGACTGGTGTGGAAAATGCAGTAGATTCTGTTCCACATCAAACGTCAGGCGAAACTCTTTAGTTGATAGTAGATCAAATGTTGAAAATGCTTGACATCTGATGTGCAAAAGAATCAACAAGGGAAAAGAACTTAACAAAGGGGTTGGTGGTTGCTAAGTACTGAAGTCACAAATAGAACTTCTAATCAAACCGACCAGTTTCATGGATATAGCGTAAAGTTAATTCGAGTATCTTCCTGTTTAAGTCATAGGAAAGGTCTTGATCACCATATAGTAAAAGCTTTACAAAGACATCATTTGACAGATCGGTGATTTGTAAAAACGGTCGTAATAATTCAACAGTTTCAGCGAGAAGATCTTGACGTTGAACATCAAAAGAAGGGCAGAGCAACAAAAAGTGCTCCGTGTCCTCAACGCCATCACTTGTTGGGCACATTGGGTTAATGGTATCCCTAAAATTATGCTTGAATTTATGGAAATTCAACTTGCTGAAAGCAACTCTAAGTTGAGTAAAATGGGACAACCCTTTAGGGTCGTGAATTCCATAAACAGATTTTGCAGGGGGGCCGGATTATTGATAAAAGTTTTTTCTTAAAAACAGCGACAGAAGGTGCAAGTCTCAATTCAGGCTCAAGCTTATTCCATTCGGATAGACAGTCTGGATAGAAAGTAGATTTGAATTTTTCTGTCCTTGCCTGTACACGCCCAATGACATCCTGATCACGAAGACAGTACTGCGACTGATGAAGAGGGGGAATTGGATCTACTGTATAACCAGGAATAAGATTATTTACAAACTTGTAGAACAGGGTAAGGCGTCTACACCACCTTCGGGAACTCAGTGACTCCCAACCAAGTTCTGTGTACAGCTTCTCTCGAGATGTTCCCCTCCATGTACCTGACACGGCTAAGGCAGCAGAATACTGAAAAGCCTCTAACTTTTCCATTAAATTTGGCAAAATGATATTTTGACTGAATTCGCATACTTTTTCAGGAATATGATAAATGACGTCTCCATAGTCCAGATGGGGTCGCACATAGAGCTTTTATAATTCATTAAGGGTATGTCTGGGCAGATATTTGGAGAGATGTTTCAGCAAGCCAGTGCCCTTTCTTGTTTTAGAGATAGCAGATTTGATATGAGCTGAGAAAGATAGCTTTGAATCTAGGATGATCCCTAAATGTTTATGTTCACTTACTTTCTTCACAGGTATATTGTTAGAAAAGATCGCTGGATGATCGATTTCAGTTTTCTTCCTTGAAAATGTTAATTCAACAGCTTGTTTCTACGGATCAGGATTAAAGGACATTCTCCATGCGTAAGCCCACTGACTTATCAGGTCCAAGTCATGGTTCATGTCGTTAGCAGCTGTATTTGAATCTTCTACCACTGTGAACAATGATGTATCATCAGCATATAACTTAACGTTGCATTTCAAGCCTACAGCTAAATCATTTATATACACAAGGAAAAGCAAGGGTCCTAGAATGGAGCCCTGAGGCACCCCTGCTGAAATGTCTCCCCAATTAGAACTCCGTCCATTCAGTACAGTCCTTTGCTTTCGATCCTTGAGAAAACTTTGGATTAGAAATAGAAGTGGTCCTGAGACACCACATCGTTTTAATTTATAAAGTAGACCATCGTGCCAAACCCTGTCAAATGACTTAGAAATGTCAAGATACACGGAGCGAACATCAAGAGGAGGATTACAGTCTAAGGCTTTAAATATCGTATGTGTTATTGAGAGTAACTGGTTGATTGTTGAGTCTCCTGGGCGGAAACCTAATAAGCTAGCCACGCCCTAATTGCTCTACAAGCTAGAAATGACTTAAGCTGTAACTGTGCCAAATTGTATTGAATTCCGAGGAATCTAAGGTAGTTTTCAGAGGGAGGGGGGGTGGAAAGAACCCCCCCCCCATAAATGGTAGCTCGATAAAAGCCCATATGGATTAGGGTTAAGAATAGATCGATCCGAACTTTACACAACATTTCAATTCCAGGAGAAACTATAAAATTTGGAGCTACAATAAAGTTGTTTTGTACAAAGTCAGATAATCAACTTAACTTTGACATCTGACCTTGTCAAAACACTTTAACACTGCTAATTGTTCTGAAAGGCAAAAACACTTTCTTTCACTTTGAAGAGAAGAGGTTCTTTCTCAAATGTTTGTCTTCTTGAAATTCAACTATTGCCCTTCAATATGATTTCTTTGCTCTGCTCAGTTTACTAGCTAGGTCTAAAAAATGCAAGAGAGTTCACTTCTATTTCTTTATGACGACCGTGTCACATGTCACCTTCTAATAATGTCTGGCTGTAATGTTTTTTTAAATAATCCAGTCAGGTTGGCTATGTACAAGTAGTTAGAGTTATTTTGATTCAAGATGAGATTACAACAAACTCATTGAATTGAATTTTTAGATTTCAGACTAGAAAGCAGAGTGAAAGGGAATCTCGGTCACTTAAGTATGAATCTATAAGGTTTTTTTAAACTTGCGAAAATTCCCAACATTTTCAATTGGAAGAAAGTTTTCTTGGAACATCAAATGCCCTTGCGTCAGAGAAGGAATGAATCAAATCTCACAATTCGTTGTGCCCTGTAGATGTTCATCTTGAAATAGTTAGTGTTGTTCTTTTGCAGCCAGTTCATCTTAGAGGCCATTCGTCGCAAATCACAGCTCTGTGTTTTGGACACATGAAAAACCCAACATATCTTTGCAGTGCTTCAGAAGACAGCATCTACTTGTGGGCAACGGAACAGTCTATACTAGATTACAAAACTGGTGTGTATAGTCTCTCATGTTTTGTAAACTAATTTATGAGCTAGAAGGTGGGTGTGGGAAACATCTTGATCTCATTACCACATTTTATTGATCTACATATGTATTCATTGAAAGGAATGTGAAAATCTAACTCGCAACTCAAGTCTGAACTGCACTGATTCTCCCAACTGGACTGCTTTATTTGGTGTCAGAAAATTATCACCTTAAATTTTAAAGGTCACTCGCAACAATGCTCCCTGTCATCTCTTCGGTGAAACGATTTAAGTCTTTGGCACAATCCCATGTATTGTTTGAGCAATAAATGTTACACATACAATTTCTTTTATTGTTTAGATTTACGGTAAATGTTCGATGCATGAGTTTAAGCTTTGCAGTTAAAAATCCAAGAAGTTAGCGGAATACAATAGAACTATCATTCTGTGCATAAGAAGTTGAGGATTCTAACCATATTAAAGCAACAGGAAAACATCGCGAAAAGAAATTTCCAGGTCTGTTCACTGCTAACAAGATCTTACTGCCTAAAAAGCTAGTTTTTACCCTATGAAGATGCTAATAAAACCTAACAAATATAGGCAGGAAATACGGAACCCTGAGCTACCAAAGTGTGTCTCAGAGTCTTCAAATTTGTAATGAACAAGAAAATATACGCTGCAGTATAATTTCAAATATTTTTCTGCTGCCAAGGAGGATAAAGGGCCTTATTTCATCCGCTGCAGAATCCCAGTAATCGGCATTGAATGAGTTGCTTTCGCTTCAGAAAGGCAGCGGATCCCAAAAATAGTACAAGCTTTTGAACAGTTACTGCGGAGGAGCCTTGAAATGAAGAATTTTGATCCTTAGTTTATCGTATAGATGAGATCTCAACTTAAATTGGGCAACCTTGCATGTTCAAACTGGAATTGTATTCGCAGAGTAATTCACCTAAACAGGCAACTTTTCAAAGACAGCTGGTTATTGAATTATACTACTACTATCTATGCGGCATTTAAAGAATATTTCGAGTCATTTAAACCATTAAAAAAATTTCTGTTCTTAAAAATTTCCTGATCAATTACGGTAAACATTTTCTGGGTGAAAATATCCATTTTTCGATTTCGTCATATTCTGTTAGCAGAACTTTCAAGGCTACCAAATTCATTTAAATGAAGGTTACCATAATTCATTAATCAAAGTCTTTGTTTGCGGTCTTCAAGATCCATACCTAACCACTTGACCTGTGAAGCCGATAATCCCTAAGTCTTTGTGCTTCGTGTGAAATAGCATTGCGCGTCCTTTTATGGTTGTGTTTATTGGGTAATTATTTGAAGACTCTAATTGACTTTAAGCCTAAATGGCTTGATCCGGGTTATTACTTTGCCAGTGCCTATAAGTAAAATCCCTTTTTCACAGGACCCACAAATCCGCGAGGTGCAGGTACCTTATCGATTAGAGAAAACGTGTGCACTTTAAAATTTAACAGCGCAGCTTTCAAGGACTGAAAGACTGAAGGAACAGGAACGGTATCAAGCAGTGTTCTAATCCCTGTGCATCTTTCTCATCCAAGTTTCGTTACTGTTGTGATTTTGAATTTGTCCTCCAGAGCTCAACAAACTTTCAAAAATAAGGTATTGCTGAGCTGTCCCAAAAGGTATCTGCCTCACAAATTTTGCCACTGTAAGTGAATTGCTCTGCGAATACAAACCTGATTTGGACATGAAAGGTCGCAAAATCTAAGTTGTGATCTGATCTGTACGATATACTAAAGACCAACATGTTCATAATACAAGGCTCCTTCGCAGTATCTGCTCAAACGCTTACTCCTCTTTTATAACATCCGGTATTCACCAATAAGATCAGCACAAATCCCACTTCTTTCCAATGAATTATTACCATTAATTCTAAAGAAATGTGATCAAATTTTGATGCCTCTTCGACGAACTCACCATTCCAAATTTTCTTGTCACTAACACTTTGGAAGAACTGCTTGGAACAAACGTTTGTGCAAACTGATTTCTCAACTCTTGAGACTGGTGAATTGTACTTTTAAGATCAGGTGCTGAAAGGTTAGGCACAGAAATACCATGGTGTTTCGGTTAGCGCAAGCAGAATTTGATAAATGACGATCTACCCAGTAATTTAGGAACTATTGATTTGTAAACAATTAAAAGTATTGTTGCTCACCCAGCTAAAATATTAGCAAAGAACTTTTACCAAGATGCAGTGCGTTCGAATTTCGAATCCTCGACGATTCTACAATCCACTTCCTTTTTAACGTAATCGTATATTGAAGCTTTCCGGTTTTTGCTCGTGGCCTATGCCAACAGTACTATCAATCGAGTGCATAAACGTGCTTCAAGTGTTTTGTACCAGGACTTTGAATCCTCTTTTTAAGAACTGCTTTCGAGGCATGATGATGGTAGCCTACGCGTGGACCCATTCTTCCAAAAGAAGAAAGGGTCTACGAAACAAAGAGCAAAAGCTTGCTACGAGGTTTCTAAATTTCTGGAAACTTAATTTATGCAGCCTTTGTTTAGACGCGCTTCACAACTAATGAAAAGAGGATTAGAATAATTAATTGGGCGGCCGTAGCAAGCCTTTGCTCTTTGTTTCGTAGACCCTTTCTTCTTTTGGAATAATGGGTCTACGCGTAGGCTATGATGATGGATGATGATTATGATGATGTTAAAATACATGTAAGAAGTTTAGAAAACGCTCCATCCCTTAAATCCATCATACCTGTGCATGGGAGAATTTCCAAACAAACTCCATAGCTTATAACTTACGCAAAAATTTTTCATGCAAACTTCCTGAGAAGTCTCACACTATGAAATATGGGAAGAAAGTAAAATCTGTTGCAGCTTTCAAAAAAGTTAAGACTTGGGATGGAACCAGCTGCCTTTGTACAATTTGTAAATAGGCACTGAATTCCTTTGATTTTGATATGTTTATTTATGAATAGTTGATGTAAATTAGATTTATTTTGTAGAGCTATGTACGAAGCCAACTTTAAATAAATATATATACCGGATGACCCAAAAAAAACTTCACGAGCTAGATCATAACTAGCTCCCTGAAATCAAAAGCTATTGCCGAATGCTTTCCATCATTGTTTAGTTTAAAGGCTTAGCTATCTTTTGAGATGCTGCATGGTCATTTTGAGCAATGATTACCATCCGAAAAACCAGACTCAATGAAAATTTTGAATCCAGGATTTCTCATTTTGAGTAAAATAATAATCATCATTTCTAGTTAACATTCTTTGAAAACTCGACATAGCGATGCATTAGAAGTCGTCTGGGGAAATTTTTTGTTTGCAAAATACACCCCCAGTAACGACCTCGCTGAAACATCACCCCGCCAAGGTTGAAGGATGACCCGCCAAGAAAACTCGTTTCCCCGCTAAGTTTTGAGTGTAAGAGTTTCCCCGCCTTGTTTTTGTTGCTTCCCCGCTGAAAATTTTGCTTCCCCGTCAAAATTATGCAAGTTCCATCGTAGATAATAGCCTAAAATTTCATTTCCCCGTCATGATATTTCTAATCCCCTCTGAAAATGTATGTTTTCATAATTTCCCCGCTGCATTTACAAGGTCCGGCGGGGTCGTTACTGGGTGGTGTCAAACTGAGTCACCTGAGTTCCTCATTCAAATTTCATGCTCCAAAGCTAAGTTTGAATTCAGGTTTTGTCATACTTTCCAAAAAATGGACAGGAAAGCGAGGGAATGGTCCAAGAAATGAATGAATTTCCATATTTTTGAAACTGTTTTTCAGACAGTACGCACATCTTAAACTGACCAACCATCATCTCAAAAGATAGCGGTGCCTTTCAGCTATATGCTGACACCTTGTTTGTCTTCATGACGTTTGCTGTCAAGGATAACTAAATAAACTTTTCGCAAATCAACAGAAAGCTTTTAAGGGGATTTGAAAAATAATTTGTGAAGTCAGCATTGATGGAAACATTGCGATTTATACATCTCTAGATTGCTAAGACTATGTAGATCAACGTCCATTTTTACCGTTCTTCGATAGGCCTAATGATGCAGGAGAAATCAACTGTTTTCAGTTTTGCAAAATGGCCACTCACTGCTCACTGGAGCGGAAAGCGCAACTGCCTTAAGTTGAAGCCTTTACCTAGCAAATAAGATAATTTTTTTTTTCAAATAATGTTAGTTTTCAAATTTCAATTTGTGGAATTAAGCATTCAATTGTATGTATAGTTTTAAGCTTCTACGTTAGGATCTTAAATTATTTTGAATGATTATAATTGTCTGCTCATTGAGTTTGACTTTCTTCTTTCCCAGGGAAGTTCACCGAAGGTTTAAAGCTGGCGAAAGACTTAGGCCAATGCAACCATCTATGTTTCAGTGGAGATGACTTCTTTATATCGGCTTGCATTGATAAGGAAGTTTGGATTATCAACACTGAGGTACGAATTCGTTACACATTTTTTTATAAGAAACTAGACTTATTACGTTGAGTCCTAGTAATCACTACCACCCACCCACCCCTCGCTCATACTAGGACTCATGGCTTTCCAGCCCCACAGCTGGCCCTGTAAAGGACTTGCCTCGCTTTCAAAATTGACCAGTGCTAAATTGCGGAACAGCTTCGAGCGCATAGCAACAACAGCAACAACCTGGAAACAACAAAGGCCGGCAAACCGCCATCATGCACATTCTTCACGAAGTCAGTGATTCACATTATCATGGAGCGATCTTGGAAAGAAAAAGGTAGGATAAAGTTCTTTTTGATTATGGTTTGCTTAGAAATTTATTAAGTGGCAATTAAACAGCTACCTAGACTGATATCGTTTTGTCATCGAAATTTTGGAATTTACCCTCTCTCGTATGTCAAGCAGTTTGTTTTATCGCAGTCAAACTGCTTTGGACTGTCTTGCTCATTTCATCAAGACATAATTGCCAATGCTGCAAGAAGACAAGCAGAAAATCGTTTAAAATAACTTGCAAAAAGTCAGAGCTAAACCGAGTCACCTATTAGGTAAGAATACGATTTTTATTGTTTATGGGAGGCCAAGGGGACTGAGGAAACATATTTTACATCACATCAGGTATCTTAACTTTACATATGAAGTTTTCTTGTATTGCCTATCTTCTTTATCAACAGATTGAAGTCCAGGCTCATGACAGAAACAAAAGTGCAACTGCTAGACAAATAATCCTATAGCTTTGGTCAATGAAGAAAGAAGAAACCTCATTATCTTCAAAATCTTACTAAACACAACTCTAGTTTGCCATAGCTGAAGATACAAATGTAGGCAGAGACTGTAACATCAGAAGTGTTTTATTTTGAGTTATCTTGGAATTACAATGTTTCAATATGTACTTTAATTTATTGTGAAAAGGAATTGACACATTGTGAACTTTAATATTTTTTGTTTCTCTTGTACATAGACTTTATAAACTATAGCATCACAAGTTTGGAATGAAAGTAGCAAGCTTCAAACTAGTTTAAAATATTTGCTAAAGAACAAGAAGCATCAACACATTAATCCAGGAATGCATTGGTATGAACTTTCTTGAAAGGTCTTAAATCTGATACTGTGTTGCAGTTCTAATTCTGTGTGATTCATCTGAAGTAAGAACTCATAATGCACTCCTCAAGAACTGTGACAACAAGGCTAAACAAGAGTGATTTAATGAGGAATTGGGTATTGTTTCATTTCCCTTTCAATTGGAGGGGAAGAAGTTTTTGAGTTTATCATAAAAGCCGACTCAGGATTCAAAGGTAAACAAAGAATTTTTGGATTTGCTCAGAACAGAGGACACAGCAACAAAATTTGACCATGAATAGGGGCCAAAAAACAAATTTGACTGAGTAAAGAGCAGGCATTTGACAAGAGAATGTTCTATCGATATTGAAGAAATTTAACTTTATCCCTTTCATATGAATATGCAGCATAAACTTATCTTGCGGCTGGCCTAACTGTATGTTGTGATGTTTCAAGTGAAGCAGACATCTTTTATGAAATTTTAAGAAATTAACTCTCAGATCACAAAAGGTTAAGACACTCCAGTGCAAGGAAATATAACTCAAGAGAATATTCACTTCAAGTGAGGAAATGGAAATCGTTATCATACTTTGAATTTATCTACAGTTATATCCTGTCACAGACAGAAGGGATTTGAATAATTTCTAAACACTACTGAAGGCTTCGAAAAGGCAAAGAAACACCGTTTTGAAATTTCATTTGAATGAACCATAAACCTGAAAATTTTAGTTTTCTATTATTGACATACCTGCTCCAGGCATTTCTTCACTCAGGTTTGTTTGGAAAGTGGAACTTCGAGCAAATCTCAAGTTTTCTCCAAACTATCAAGCACTTTAGCAACCGTTTCAAAACAATGATGTTCAGGCCTGTTGGCCAATTTGCCCCTTATTCTTCGAGCATTATTTCATCCAACCATCCAACTTTTTAACTGTCATCAGAACAGTTGTTTGTTCATGGAGTTCAATAATATCATCACCTTGCAAACTCGTCGAAAATTCCCGAGAGACATTCATCTCTGCTTGGCTTTTCCATTGCAGTAAAAACAGACGAGAAATGACGAATCATAGTAACTATGGACGAATGTTGACGAATATTTTCGCGCCACAACGGCTCCCAACGGTCTGATTTGAGGTCTGGGTTAGAGAGAAATGGCGTGAAGCTGTTGAGGCCGTCTTGGACTGATCGAGCAAAGGCGGCTCGACAAAGTGGAGATTGAGCTCATTTGCTTACAAAAGTATTGTTTTGTTTTTCCTCATCAATGATTGCAGCTGCGACAATAATGATATCAAAGCTTATCATTTTGTAACGAAAGATGATTGTTGTTGTGGAACATACGACCTCAAAGCCTAGTGTTGCGGCCTTCGACCTCGCAGCTTTGCGAGTCGTTGGCCGTTATAGTCAATTAGTGGTCCGGAAAATATAATTTCTAGCCTCCACTTGGCACTGACTAAAAATAAACCAATCATTGGCAAGAAAAATATCACGTGACCATGAAAACCGGTCATGTGACCAAAATGAAGCGCTGTAATTGGAACCACAAGAACTTGTGGCAAATGGCCTAAATAGGGCCAGCTGTGGGGCTGGAAAGCCATGAGTCCTAGTATGAGCGAGGGGTGGGTGGGTGGTAGCTATTATTAGGACTCAACGTAATAAGTCTAATAAGAAACTGGTTTATAAGAAACTAGTACTAAGATGGCCAAAATTTTAAGAAACTCTAGTACTATGTCTGCGAAGTACTAAGAAACTTTTCGAAGTTAAAAGAATGGATTTTATAGCAAATAGATCGTTGAACTTTTATTATTGGGCAATATTATCCAACCATTTGAGTTTTCAACATAACAGAACACTGTTTATTCCTGTATGATATTCTAAATGTCAAGAAACATATATGACATCGATAATTCTACGTTGAAAAATAAGAAACCAATTAAGAAACTTTTAGTACTAAAATGGACAAAATTTCATGTTAAATTAAGAAACCCTAAGAAACTTTTAGTACCATGGCCTGATCCAGGTTTCCTTAAAAAAACGTGTACTTGAATGTTTTGTTGGCAAAACCCTGTGCGCCGGCCCTTGTAAACGTGTACCATTGATGGGAGGCAGTTTAATACACACAAAGAAGAATAAGTCTTGTGTTTGAAATTTTCGATCATCATTGCGAATGGTAATGAGAACCTGAGATTATATACAAAATGTCCAAGAGAAAAAACCTTTGAAGTTCAGCAGTTTTATGAGATCAATTTGTTATTCAGTTACAGTGTGAAAATAGTTTATGCCCTATCTGTACGGTGCCAGAAGTGGTATATGATCTAAGTTAGACTCTTGGCTGCAAGCAAAAATTTAGTTCACGACAATCGGGTTTCTAAATGTGATGTCACAGTCCGCCAAATGACCCACGTTAGTTTGACTTACCTAGTATATTTGGCTATGTTAGCAAATATAGATAAGTTACCCATGTACCACATGAAAGATCGTTAGGTAGCAAGCTCGACTTGACTTAATCAGAGTAGACACAAAAAGTTTACGCCTGTTTTCGTAATTGATTGCTACCTCTCTCCGAACATGTACATCTGCTGGTCATGTGGCTTAAGTTATTAAAATGGAAAGTCTAAGATTTAATTACCGTTTAGAAATTAGGAAGAGTTGCTGAGGTTTCAGCTCTCTATTCTCTTTACCCTCTATTATTTCGTCAAAAGTTTGGGTTGGGGGAACTTTTGCCCCTCCCACAACAATCGTGTTCACTGATGTTTCCTCGTGAACATTTTAAAACATAATCTTTCAAGCTATCCCAGTGTTTAGTCATTACCTAAGTACCTTGGGAGTTATATGATGCAGGAGACAAATGGAAAAGAAGTGAAAATATGAAAAGAATCTCCTTTATCAATTTATATAGTTTCATATGTTAATTTTCCAGAATTGGAGTTTCTTAGTTTTTTGGCGATCTGAGAACTGAGTTTCTCATAAGCAGTTTCTTATGAAAAAAGAGTATCTAAACATTTAAGAGGCTAAAAGACTTTGTTTTGAAATGTTCACAAGGCACAGGAAGAACACATATTTCTATTCAACGAAACTGTCCACAAGAAACTCAACTCTCAGATCGCCAAAATAATCAAGAAACTCTAGGACTGCAGCTGGGAGAATATAAGTTATGAAACTGTTTATTTTAATCAAAGAAATCCGTAGTGTATTTTTTACTTTGTTTTCGCTTGTTTCCTGCATTATATTTCTCAGAGGGTACTTCTTTCATACATCCTGTAGAGTGCAACTGCTGCAAAATGTGACCTCTGTTTTTCAATTCCTCCAATATTTTCAAATTGCCAGCTTAGTACAATGACAATGAACCTTGGTTGGGTTCAAAAGGCTGTGATCTTTGGCAGCTTGTTTTCCAGCTAAGCTTTGCTAAAGAACAATTGGCACGTGGCTTATGATTCCATTTGCACATTTTGTGTTAACTTTGGCTTCCCTGCATGGTTTATTCACTCATTGCACCAATCCGTGCGATGAAACCTGGTTTTTGGTGCATTGATTTGACAGGTAAAGTTTGTTTGCTGTCCTTTGACAGGTTTATTTTGCTTGTTATTCTTAGCAGATTTTGCAGGCTCATTTGGTAAACTTTGCAGTTTTTCTTTTGATAGGATGAGGTTGTTTTTTGACAAAATATTATTTAGACGAATATGTTTTATTCTGTTTCAGAAAGTCATAAAATCGTCCGTCACGTGATACCTCTGATTAATCATATTTATTTTAATTGGATTTTGTAATTTTTCCTTTCAGACATGTGAACTAGTAACAACTTTAACTGGACATTCTGCAACTGTGACTGGGTCAATTTTCTGCCCACATAATGTATCTACATTTGTAACTGTTTCAGAAGACCGTACATTTAAGGTAATTAGTACACTGATCACGGCGTGAAAGTCAAGAATAGTGCGATTAAGATGGCATGTAGCTTGCAAAAGCACATGAATGGCATACATTGTGAATTTACCACTTTGAAATAGCTTTCTTTCTAGTTTCAATGTCATTTTCCCCTGCCTCAAGGCTTTGAAAAGTCGTAGCTCTCAGAACAGGTTCCTACCGTATTCCATAAATATTATGACTCAAGATATTTTCGACATTCACTTTAAATTCGAAAAGTAATGATAGCATTAATCTCTTTATGGATGATTGAATCATTGAAAAAAATTATTAAAAATGAATTTAATACCGGTGTAGTAACTGGATGATTTAGGCCCCGTAGCTGAACGACAGCATGCCGTTTTGGTGTTCCGTTTACACTAAAAACGTTTTTGTAATCTGAACAGAATGAAAACGATTTGAAGACAAATCTGTTTGATAAATGGATGAAGCGTTTCGGTTTGGGGGCTTGGATGTGGAAGGATATCGTAACGGATTCAAAGAGAGACAAAGGAATAATCTGTTTCCCTTTCAATCCGTAACAAAATCGTTCGATCGACAAAATTTTAGACTGAATCGTTTCATGCCATTTGCAAATCGTGCCTTTTTAAACATCGCTTTCATTTGATACCGGCTACGAAAATGTCTTTGTGTAATCGGAAGCCACAAACGGCATGATTTCGTACCGCTTTCATTTAAAAGCGGTAAAGTGGAAGTGGGGCCTTAAAATGTGCTGCACCTCTTTGATGATTGCAGAATTTGGTCAAGGCCACTGGAGCATTTTCAAAGGCTCTCGCAAAAGAGTTTGAGACCAGTTTGTGGCATTTTAGTCTCGATTTCGTCACCTGAAAGTAATAAATCAGTTAGTTTTTTATTATAAATATTTACAATGTATTCTACATTTAACTATACCTTTCTAATTACTATACAACACTACAGGTACGACACCATGGAGAGCGAAAGACAATGACTATCCCATAACCAATATAAAAAGACACGCAATGTTCAACTGACTACGACTACACTACAAACGATTATAAGCTAATGGACTGTAGATTCTGTTCCACATCAGGTGTCAGGTCTGGGCTGCAATAACTTGAATGGTGTCACAAGCGCAACTAGTTCGTTGTGGTAGAAAAAAGAAAATGCCTGACATCTGATGTGAAAAATAATCTACAAGGAAAGAGAGCATTTACTGTACGGGGTTGCTTAGTACTGCAGATATCTCAATCAAACCGACCAGTTTCATGGATAAAACGTAAAGTCAATTCGAGTATACTTCTATTCAAGTGATCAGAAAGGTCGTGATCACCATATAACAAAAGCTGGGTCAAAGCATCATTAGAGAGATCGGCAATTTGTTTGACTGGTCGTGATAATTCAGCAATTCCAGCGAAAAGATCTTGTCGTTGAACATCAAATGAAGGGCAGAGCAACAAAAAGTGCTCCGTCATGCCCAAAATCATCCCCACAATCATGCCTGAATTTGTGGAAATCAGTTAGTCAATAAATGAGTGAGAATACCTGATTGACAGACTACAAAGATCTTAGTTAAATATCATCCAAGGCCTGTTTCAGTCATTATTTGTATTCATTTTACTTCTTGCTTTCTAAATACCACTCTTACGATCTGAATATCAAATCGAGTAACCATTGCGCTAATGCATTTCAAATGATGACAAATGTTTTGATTTTTCCATAGATTTGGGAAATCAAGAAGGGTATGCTGCTTTACCAGTCACCAATAATAAGTTGTAAGTGGAATAAACAATACTTAATGAAAAGTTGAAGTAATGTTAGGTACAGTATATATATGATCCAACTATGCACGATAATTTCCATTATTTCGTTGAATATGGTCGGCTAAATTATACAGCGTTACTCACAGATTTTTCGCTGATGCCAGATATTCTTCCGAGCTTTTCGAGGACAATAATATTTGAGTAGAATTATGTTGAGTTAGTAATGCATTTGGATTAGAACAATTGCTTTAGCCCCACCCCCTCTCTCCGCTGCATTGGACAACAGTCGTAGTGATTAAACTTCTAGGGAAAACCAGTAAAACCAGTTATACTGGTGGAAGTACGGAAAAACAACGGAGAAAAACAACTCAGAACAGTACCAGGGGGATTGATGATTGCTGAGAATTAAGGGAAAACGTTTCGAACCTTACTAGGTCCATCCTCAGCAAATTGACCGGGTGGAATTGCAATAAATACTAATTAAGATACACGCTAAAGGGAATTGGGAATAATTCCAAACATGGGCAAAATCGCCATATAAAGATAAAGTGTGTGCGAAATGGGGGAAAAACAACTAGGGAAAACCAGTAAAACCAGTTATACTGGTTGAAGTACGGAAAAACAACGGAGAAAAACAACTCAGAACAGTACCAGGGTTAAACTTCTGTTCTTTTTGCTGTTTCAACTGCAAGCCACTCATATCAAATCTATATGCCATCTATACTGATTGACTGATTTAGCAAGGATGCACTGTTATCACGGCTAAGATGCTAAAGCCAATGGACACGCAATGTTTGCATGTGGCAGACACTTTTTAGACTCATTAACACAACCATTAATGTTTTCATCGATTCTTTTATCTATTTTGAAGAATTTCCTGCGTCCATTGACAGCTCCCCTTTAAGAATGGGCTGCTCTTCCAATTTATTGAAGTACAACATGATGTATCATCTCTTTCATCAGCAGCAGCTTCGTTCTTGACGTCAGGCCATGTCCATGTGTTGTAGATTTTTCTATGACATCCCTGTTTCGGTTCCTTCCACGCAGTGTTATTTTCATCCAAGAAATTCATTTCTCCCATTTCTACTAAAATAATGTCAAACTTTAGCGCACTCGTCTGTTACGAGTGGCTTTCAAGTCCACTTTTGCTTTAAGGCCTGTCGATATCACCTTCGTTCGCACTTTGCCGGGTGACCCAAAAAGCTTTACGAGCTAGATCATAGCTAGTGTCCGGAAGTCAACGCTATTTTCAAATTCTTTGTATCACAATTTAATTAAAGGCCTAGATATTGTTTGAGATGCTGCATGTTAATTTTGAGCATTGATTACCATCCGAGAAATCAGATTCAAAGAAAATTTTGAACCTCGGATTCCTCGTTTTGAGTGAAATAATCACCATAATTTCCAGTCAAAATTTTGTGAGAACTAGACGTTGCGATGGATTTGAAGTCTTTAGGGAAAAGTTTTTGTTTGCAAAACGATTGACCTCATTTCCTCATTTAAGATTCATGCTCCAAAGCAAGTTTAGAATTCAGCTTTTCACATCTTCCCAAACATCAAGTGGAAAACAAGGGAAAGTCCGAGAAATAAATGAAGTTCCAAATCTTTGAAACTGATTTTTGGACAGTAAACATACTTTGAAGTGACAAAGCAATATTTTAAAAGATAGATGAGCTTTTCAGCAACATGTTGGTACCTTGTTTGTGTTCATAAAATTCGCATTCAGGCAACTATGTGCGATCTAGCTCGTGAAGCATCTTTGGATCATCCGGCATACACTGTGGTACCATGATTTGACATCTTCAGTCGCAAAGTCATGAAGCAAATCTTTCAGGATAGCCCGGTATATGTTTCTCTAATTAGACTTATGCTTGCGTTAGATTTCCTGTGAAACTGGTCGTCGAACCATGGTCCTGTAATTTATGATTTTTTTCAAACAGGAACATGCTTAAGAAAACGCAGCCAGAATATATATTTGATAGCCATTGTAACGACGAATAGTTTCATTCTTTACGTTTAACTCAGTTTTTGACTCCAAGGTGGAAAAAAGACAAGACCATTGACATTATAGTAATAGCATCATGTTGATAAATAAAATGACAAGTCCTATAGTAAAGACAAATCCATGTTCGTAGGGGACCATTATGGAAATAAGGTCAACTCGATCTTTTAGTGCTAACCCTGCCACTTTAATTAGAGGTGTTTTAAACCTGCACTTAACAAACTTGCTATGTAAATTGTATTGTAAATGTTTTATTCATTTATTCTTCATTTTACCACTGTGGATTTTTTTATTTGTAGAAAATTTGTCTTACTTACTTACAAATCCAATAGTAATGTTAAGACAAATCCATGTGCGACGAATCAATTTGTAATAAACAATATATAAATCAAGACAATTTTCTGATGCTCGTAACACTGTGTAATTGTTTGAGAATGAAAGTGAAGTGAAAATTTGTCAACTCCTAACAATGTCGCTGAAATTCTACTTGAATTGAACTCCATTGCTCCCATTGACAGATCAACCCAACTTCAGGATCTGATGTCATCCATGAAACGTACTTTTTCTTTATGTTCATGTGCCTTTGCTTGTCCTTCGAGGAAGTCGGTGATCGTTCTGCAGCACTATAGTTTATTAGTGCTTACTTGTTTGATACTTGTGAATAAGACGTAGTGTATCTGTTTTCCCGAAAACTTTATTTTTCGGCCGGTTGATGAAACAAAAACTGCTTCTGTTTCAGCATCTCCATTCTGGTCAATAGCTATGCACCCAGAGCACATGCATTTTTCAGTTGGTAGTGGCGACGGAAAGGTCTGTATTTATTCACAATTTACATTTTAAAATATAACTTGACACTACTTTTGAAAGTTGAATACCAGTACTGTGTCTCTGCAGTTGAGAAAAGCCCGTTGGAATATGCAAGAGTTCATTTCGATGTTTCTTACCGGTACGGCTTTTCATGCCGTTATGAAAATCTCATGTCGATTTTAATATGAAAATTCGAGATCAGGCCAATTGCCGGCCGGCTTATACGAAAAGATTCAGTGCTACTGCTACAGTTGTCGGCACACATTCCAAAATAGTGAACACGATAAATATAAGTATAATGAACTGCTTTCAATAAAATTGGTGGCTCTGTGTTGTTGCCACCCTTGGCCCGCAGTGTGCATGCTCTTCCCGGAATCAATATTGTTTAGATCAAATGGGTGCCGACATTGGTAAGGTTGAAGTAAGGAGAAACAAGGTCGATAAGATGCCTGATGTGCCTCTTTCTTTACATAATACTGAATTTGCATACCGTATGTCACTGATTTTCCGTCCATGATGGCAGTCTCATTGTTTGTAAGCCCCTTTTTAGATTCGCATGTATGATTTGATTAGCCATCGCTGTCTACACGAGGTTGAAGTCACTTCTGATATTGCATAATACTGAATTTGCATACCGTATATCGCTAATTTTTCGTCCATGATGGAAGTCTCATTGTTTGTAAATCCTTTTTTAGATTCGCGTGTATGATTTGATTAGCCATCGATGTCTACACGAGGTTGAAGTCACTTCTGCTGTTTCGAGGATGGATTCATCACGAGCAAGTACAGCAATGTCATCTGACTCAGGTATTCTCAGTTGGCGTAAAGAGGTGTAATCCACCCTATACTATATTGTGTTGTATTGCAGTGAAAAATTGAAAAATTGCCCGAAACTAAACGACCACGTTGTTCAGTGGGATGCTCAATAGGAATGTGTGCAAATCGCATTTTCTCTGAGCCTATAGGCGCAACCTAATACTTATTCTTGATCCAGTGTTTCCGCTTCTTCGTTCACTGACTCACTGGTCCAAAGGGGCTGTCACTGCTGTCACTGCCCGTTGAAGCATGACTTTGTTCATAATGATAATTTATTGCATTACAGATCTACGAAGAATTCTTTAAGAGCGCGCAAGTTTAATAAAGTTTTTGGTGGAGAAAACCTAGAAAAATTGGTTTTCTCATGCAGGGAAGCTTCCCGAAAAGAATAGGATATGCAGTGTTTTGTGAGAGCTCCAAAAGCAAAACTTTCTCGATAAAACTTTTTCATCATAATTTATTTTAACTGCATGACCTACTTTGCTGTATGAAGAGTTTTTTACCTAGCATTGTCACGTTGATGGCCAGAAATGGGCAGGGATTGCCGAGCGATCAAACAATTTTAAGACCAATGTTTTCTCTCATTATACGACCACGAGTAACTGCAACCGCTGAGATGGCTTGCTGAGCTCGACTAATCAAAATTGCTGTTACCATTAGAAGCAGAACATTCCGATGCATCGATTAGAATAAACGGTTACTTAATTTCTAAGCACAAGGAAATTTTCTAGTCCCAAAATATCATCAAGGAAGATATTGTTCAAAGACCTAACCAAAAGTCATTGTAAAATCCCTCATGAAAGCAATGGTAATAGTTCTAGCTTGCATCAACAAGATCAAAGGTAGTTTTTTACATTTTATCAATATTCACAACATCCTTGCTCATTTGCAATATTTTTGCCTCTTTTCTAGATAGTGGTGATGCTGATAATGGAACGCATTTCCTCAAAATGCTTATATATTTGAACTGATTCAAATTTTCATTTGCTCCATAGATAGAACGATAAGCAGCATACCAAGCTGGAGGCAGAAAGCAAATAGGCAATTTGTTATGTCTCACGAAGAAGAAAGTGATGCGGATGATGATGCTGAATTTAATGCTACTGTCTTGAGTCTAGCGTATTGGAAAGAAAATCTTGATTCCAACAAAGCTATTGATGAAACTCTGGATCCCCTCGTTGATTATGACGAAACTGTTAGGTACTTGTACTTTTTTGTATTCACAAAAAATTCCATTATATATACATTTTTTATACCGGGTGTCCCAAAAAAAAGTATCCGGATTTGGTCGACCCTAGCGATAAGAATATAGCGTGAATCAAACCGAAATGATTTTCAAAACATACCTCGATAGCCAACTTGAACATAGATACCTCGTTTGTTGAATTCGGTGCACTGAGAGTGAAGATATCAATCTTCAAAGGACATATTTGCCTCCACCTCCAAACCAGAGCTTTGGCGCTTTGGCCTAAGCAAATTCTTGAAGCTCTGAGGATGAAATCAACAAAATTTGAAGACGGCACAACAGATGTGTTTTCCATAATACAGTTCATGTGAGACTTATCGTCAAGGGAGCCCCGAAATCAGCTTACTATTTACCGGTGAAGTACTCCCTTGAGCATCAACACACTTTTGACATCGTCGAATCATTCCTTGAAAAGAATTTGTTATCAGACCTCTCGAGATCAGGTTGATCATCGCGTATCTTCGAAGCTGATTTCCCGGGTGGGTCATCATCAAGAGAGGAGATATCTTTTGGCCCCCAAAAGATCTCCAGACCTTCCTGTCGTGGCCCCCGAGAGATCTAATAAACAATTCTTTTCAAGGAATGATTCGACGATTTCAAAAGTGTATTGATGCTCAATCACCGGTGAATAGTATTTGTAAAATAAATCGTCGATATTGAGATGAATGAAGCTGATTTCGGAGCTCCCTTGACAATAGGTCTCACGTAAACTGTATTTTGTAAAACCCATCTGTTGTGCCGTCCTCAGATTTTGTTGATTTTATTTACAGAGCTTCAAGAATTCGCTTAGGCCAAAGCGCCAAAGCTCTGGTTTGGAGGTGGAGGCAAATTTGTCCTTTGAAGATTGATATCTTCACTCTCAGTGCACCGAATTCAACAAAGGAGGTATCTATGTTCAAGTTGGCTATCGAGGTATGTATTGAAAATCATTTCGGTTTGATTCACGCTATATTCTTATCGCTAGGGTCGACCAAATCCGGATACTTTTTTTTGGGACACCCGGTATATATCAAGCTAAAAACTTACAATACATATTACCTAATTACACTACCTACAAAATACTATACCCTACTACTAAAACAATACCATTTGGAGCGAAAAATAACGTCTACCAAATGGCAACATAAAACTAAAAACACGAACATAGCACTACACGTGACGACATTGAAAGACAAAGATAGCACATAAACTACACGTAACTACTACAAAAAAGAAAGAACATCTAACTAAGAGGGGAATTAATTGACCTAATCGGCCAAGGTTTGCTTCACCCATCCCGAGTCATGTGACCAAACTCTTGGAAAATTTTACACAGCGTTTATATATATTTTACCAAGTATGATCACTATACAACCGTACAGTACTCCTGGAACGAGGAGCAAAACGCTGTGTACACTCCAAGGCCATTTAAACTTAGAGGTTAAAGTTACTATAGTCTGTCTCAAATTACATGCCAAAAGAAGGCATTTTTGCAAACATTGCGTGGCATCTGATTGGAAATAGACGTTGAAAATACGACTACAGCAGAAACAAAATAAAAACAGGAAAAAATGGGAGTTGGTGGTTGTTTGTGTGGGGTATGATGGAGTGTGAGACCTTGTTATTTAATCGACCAGATTTTGTGGATAGATTGTAGGGTGAGCAGGAATGTATTTTTATTAAGTTTTTTCACAGGAAGCCCAGGCGTTTAACTGAACAATAACAAGTTTACAATCCTTAAATCGTTTATTGTATAATACCTTTGTGTGTTATTTGTTGCACCTATCCACAGCTGTGTTATGATTCATTGACTTCTGCATTGCACTGCATAATTGTTCGAGTGCGTGGTATTCTAATTCAGTTTACAAGGACTGAAAGTTATGTTCAAGCCAAGCCAAATTCAATAATCTTTTTTGTCCTCGCTCGTGATCCGGCATCCATGCTCCCAATTCGCAACACAACATATCAAAATGTTCCATAATCATCGAACTATACTTTCCTATACTTTGCTTCTTCATCTGCAATGCTTGACATACAAAAATTAGCAGCTTCTTGATGCACGTCTCGTAAGATCTGGATTCTCGCCATGCTCCGGCCATCGAACGGTCCCAGAGCGATCAAATTTCGAATGTTTTCGTCTGCCAACCTCGCTCAGCTTTACGCAGAATGTACACAGGGACCCCCTGGCATACGATAGAGCGCAGTTTCGTTTTGAATCGATCAACAGATGGACCGGGCGACCGACCGACTTTTCGTTTATGAGAAAAATTTTGGAACAACGCTGAAAATAGTGGGAGTGGTGTCTCACCCCCCCCCCCGCACACCCCTCTAAAGTGCATCCCTGAGAGTAATACCTAATGTTATTACCTATTTTTTTTTTTATTTTAAGGTGACATTAAGGTTGGTTTCTTTGGTGAAGATTTCCTGTGGAAACACACATTTCTTCCATATTTGATATTGGCTTGTATAATACAACTGCCTGTTTGTCTTTTGAAAGAGATGCTTCTAAACGTTCTTTTTTATTCTTTTCTTCGTAGAGAAGTTTTAAAAGATCCACCCTTTCTGATTGCTGGCTGCACTGCCATTATCGTCATTTTCGATGCAAATACAATGGATGCTATTTTTCAACTGGATCTTACAGGTAGTTGCATTTAGACCGACAAAATGCTAAGAACAAACAGCAAATAGCATTTTGGAACATATGTCTGCGTTTACGAAATGAGTTCAAAAAAGTACTCATTCCTTATGTGGTCCAAGACAAACATTAAACAACCATCCTGGCAACAGATTTTTTCACAGAGGTCGGAGATGGCGCTTTCTTTTCTGGAAGGTGGCGGATAAGCTGCAAGAGGGAAAACCCTTTCGCTGGAATGCTTACATGCAATTATGAGCGAAGTAATGCAGGAAACAGTGATTTTGACCATCGTTACTGTACACTTAGAGGAACAGAAAGGAGTATAGCATTGAAATAGCAGTAAACTGTCACATTAAAGAGATATTTAACCCACTTTACAAGGAATGTTCAACTCTTCCAGCTCGATAAATTTGGTTTGTATGATCATTATTTGCTACTGCTAGATTTTTGCATATCAATGGATGGAGCTTATTTTTTGCCATTTTAACTAAAGGAATACGAAGGGACATGAGAAATTTTACGACAAACGTATAGAGACAAAGGTGCCCCTTGCTTTGAGCCTTGCGACGGCAGAGAAACTTTGCCGTGAACTATTCGCGTACTCGTCATTCTTTGCTCTTCTCTTCGGTATCATAGAAAAAGAAATTGGTTTGCGACAGAGTATTCGTAAAGTTTGAAACGAAGATATAGAAGAAGTATAATGGTTTCTGTAACTTTGCAATGTTGAAGAGATACCGAGTCAACGAGTTACCAAAGTATAATGTTTTGTTTGAAGGCAGAGAGTTTTGGTGACTGGTTTGGGAGCCTCAGTCTTTAGATGCCATTTTGCTTGAATGTTTTATTTCAGCAAAAGTTTGACGAATAAATGCTTACAACTTCGCTAACTATAACTGCATTTCCAGTGTTTGCATCGTGAAGCGGATCCCACCTCCCCTCTCGCAGCACAAACGCCATCTTCCAGAATAGTAATGCAGCCCACCATCCCAGACCTCTTTAAAAAATCTATTGAAATTGGTTTACTAGCTGCAGATCTTTATGGCTGAATCAATGAGGGTGTAGTTTAGCACTTAGGAGGTCGTAGTTTATATAGTCAAAAGTGTCAACGCACAACGCAATAGACGATCTCGCTAGAGATGGTTGCGAGGAACTCTTTGCCAAGGTACACTGCATTCTTCTAAATTTTTAGTGATTCTATAGGAATTCGATTAAAGGTACAATGCATCTCGGTAAATAGTTTCTAATCGCTGTCCCTAGCGTAGTCGTCTATTGTATTTGTGTTTTGTCTTCGGATTCTATCAATCCTATTTGAAGTTTTCTTTCAAGAAATTCCTGGATACAGAAGAACATATGCTGCACTAACATTGATTTCAATTGTTTATTAAAATGTATTTTTTATTCCAGAGTCAATGATGTGTTACAAGACACTAGATCCCATTGAATATTGTGTTTCAAGTGCTGGATGCTATTGTTTTTCAACATCTGAGGATACTTTGAGGGTGAGTTGAAAGTCCATACATATCTTTGAATTGCAATTTACGTGATATAGGTAGCATGTACGTTGTCTATATCTGGAAAAACGGAATTTGCTATCGAATTATACATTTGCCGTAAAGAGTTAGAACTATTTGGTTTATCTTAGCGCGTTATTTCTGTCTCGATATTCTCAGTTCTTATCTTGATTTCACATTTTTGCAAGGTCACAATCCTCCTTGACTCAATTCTCAAGCGCCATGCTGCTTGATGCTGTTATGTGTTTTTCCAGAGAGACTTACGGCCGCTGTAGACAAACCAAATCGCACTTTCAGAAAGACTTCAAGCTTCTAAATATGCAAAATCGACAGGACAACAGAGGTCATCGATGCTGATAAACGTGCAAGGATAATTCCTTTTATTCAACTTTGTGTACAGATTTAGAAACTTGGCTCACTGCGCTTTATGGACGCTGTTCATGTAGTCTCGCGTTGAGTTTTCTTTTGATGCACAACTAGCATCGTGCATTACAAAACTTTCCTGAAAAATTTTATCTAAGTTTGAATGAAAAGAGGAATACAGTAACACTTTTTTGCAAGCTAAAGTATTGTTAATCATACTGTGAACGAAGAATTTGCCATGATTTGATCGTACAGACTGCACAAGCCTGATAGCTAATATTCTTTATAGCAGTACATGATCCAACAACATTCTACTGCACTTTTCCTCTCAAGGTACCAGATGCACCAAGCGTATTTTTGATCATAGGCCTTGCATACATTAAAGTACCGCCATACGTATATCGAATGTTTAAGGTGATTTGACGATGCTTAGTCATTGTTAAAACTTTCCTTGATAGATTGTTTGGTGATGTTGGTACTTTGAAAGTTGGGATGATAATTATGTGCTAATTCGTGTACTTTATCACTTTGATTTAACGGTGCATTGAACTGGAGATAAAAACTGGATCTTGAAATGATTCTGTGGATTTTAACTCCTCATACTTTCAAATCCAAATTCACTGTTTTTTCCCAGAAACGTATTAACCGTTCGTTTCAACCAGGAGGAAATGAAAATGTTGATATCCTTTGCAAAATGAACAAGTAGCTTCGTTGCCAATATTTTTCTTTTTCTTTGCTTCTTTGAGTGACAATAAAGCTGTTAAATATATTGTAAGTGCCATTTGTAGTAGAGGGAACTCGATGACCTTGTGTTTTTCCCTCTTTGAATGGCACCTTTTGAAGTAGTTGCTGCCTAGCCTGAATGTATTATTTGCATATACACAAAGTTTGTTATTTTCCCATATATCAGACGGCGATTCGTGCTAGATCTCTTTCTCACTTAACTCTAGCTTCTCTTTCCTAGATACATTGTTTGGTTGGCAGTATGTTTGAAAGCAATATTCATGTGCTTACAATCCAGCCTGACAGGACAATGCATGCAAATTCAGTAAGGCAACACGTTACACATTTGCATTAGATAAAGACATCAGAATATTTAAGCTTCCAAGAAACTTTTTCTTCAGAAGATAGGAATGAAATGTTTTAGCTGATTTTTGCTCGTGGCCCATGGCCGGAAACCTTCAAAGCCACATTTTCACGCACCAATCAGACGGCGAATATGTGAGGAAGACAGAAGAAATGTGCAAAGAATTTTCTAAATCTTATTACCTACCTTTATAAAACGCAACCAGGACAAAAAACGGCTTGAAATTTCCCGAAGTTGTTTTGAAGAAATCTACTCGTCAGATGCTTATATTTGGATGGCGGTTTTTTTGGCAAGCCTTGGCCCATTTTGCCTATCGGAAACGCTTATCTCCACCAAACCGTGAGGTATTTCAACTGCATCCAAACCTGGATAGCCAAACATCTGGTGAGTAGATATCTTCAAAAAAATTCGGGAAATTTCCTGTAATTTTTTGTCCTGGCTGCATTTTATGAAGATGGGCAAAATTTAGAAAAATCTTCGCACGTTTCTTGTCTCCTTCTCTCATTCGCCGTCTGATTGGTCGGTGAAAATGAGGCTTTGAAGGTTTCCGGCCATGGGCCACGAGCAAAAATGATCGGCAATGCTCTAAGACAAACATCGGTGATGAATTACGATTTTTGTTGTAGTTTTTGTATCTTTATTTTACATCGATTGATTATAATTTAGTCTGCTATGTACATATGTACACGTAAACTAATCAAAATTGATGAATACATTAATTAAAATAAGACAAATAAATATTTTTTGAACGGTTTGTACACTATTTACAGTAAAACGATAGGCATTACAGTTGCACATGGTACCTACCCATTGTGCTATCACTCTTTTGAAAGCATAAAGGCTTTCAGCCGATTTTAACTCATTTGGCAAGCAATTCCAAATCTGCGGTCCTAGGAACTTGAGACTGTGAGTACCGAAAGTAACCTGATTTGGTCTGTAATGAGCAAGGTTATTAGGATTACGCGATGAATAATTAGAGGATCTAACTTGAAAAAAATATCTTTCATAAAGGATGGATTCAGACCATTTTTACAGTCTTAAAAATTTTTATGGAGATAGCTTTAAGTCGGTGAACATGCATGGTACATCGCTGTGATTTCAGTAGAAGGTCATTATATGAACTGACATGATCATTATGAAGGAACTTAAGTGCGCGTTCTTGTATCTTCTCAACCTTATGCATTGATTTTGCTGAACAAAAACTGCCATGCCAAAGGACAGTAATTGAAATTAGAATAAAATAAGCTCTGAACAAGGACTTTTCTCGCATCAAAACCAATATAAGCTCGAAGCCTCTTTGGGACATTAAGCTGAGTTGCAGCTTTTCTACAAAGTACTAAAATGTGCGGATCAAAGTTTAATTCATAGTCTAGTTGAATTCCGAGAAGTTTGACTGAATCTTCAGACTTTCAGAGATTTGTTTCAGAGATTGCAAAGCTTGAATATAGCTTTAAATAGCGGCCTGGTCGTACTTTATCCATAAACGCAACAAAAACACCGCAGTCAGTAGGAAAACCTGCAAAGAAAAAAACAAGGGTTTTTAGGATTAACTCGTTTTTCTCTTGCAGCATTCAACAGTTTTCTATTTAGTTACAGATTTATTTTGGTTGTTGTTCTCTTACATGAGTTAACATTCTTCTTTCTACAGACTACGGTGTGTTTGTTGCGCTCATGGGTTTTAGCCGCTACGAAGGGTGTAAATTTTATACCACAAATCATTTTTAAAGACTGAAAACATAGTATTAGCTATCTTACTGATTCCTTTCGTTTGATAATCTACCTGACTCTCCTTAGGACTCCTCCGAAACAAGTGATGCCTGGTCTGAAACTCAAGACAGCACTATAGAACCAAATGATGCAGTTTCAATTGAATTGAGTGTGCTTTCTACGTAAGTGTGGATAAAGAAGATTGCGTTTTGAAATATTTCCATTTTTCCATTCTATTTCTGGCTGTTCGGTACAGTGAAACCCACATGCAAGAAACTCACTTATAAGGAACTGCAGGCTAACTTTTTTAGATCTATGTACCATAATACAAGAAACTGCTTAGCTTGAATTTGTTCCAGTTTCTCGCACGTTCTTATTTTAAAACAAAACCTTGCGAAGCAAGGTAGGTTGAGGAAGCAATTTTCCAGAAAGGAAGCAGTTTTCAACTAAATAATCTTAAGAGCATAGAGGCCTTGACAACAGATAAATACAGTAGGATACAGCAAGCATTATCAAAAATGGATTCTTTGCCTCTTTCGGGTTGATCCTGCTATTTTTTCAGATACTTCGGAAAAGAAACTCGTCAGCCTATTTTTTCATAACTTAATTATTTCATAAGAAATTGTACAGCCTGATCCGAACAGATGAGTTTCTTATATGCGGGCTTTTACTGAGGCACCATTGCATATATTGTTCCAAAGTTAATGCAGAAGCAAGATAGGAATCAAATCTTTTAGCCGAATTTTGCTCGTGGCCCATGGCCGGAAACCACCAAAACCTCGTTTTTAAGAACCAATCAGACGGCGAATAAGTGAAGAAGACAAAAGAAACTTGTGAACATTTTTCTAAATTTTACCTACCTTCATAAAACGCAACCAGGACAAAAAACTGCTTGAAATTTCCCGAATTTTTTTTAAGAAATCTACTCTCCATACGTTTGGGCATTCAAGTTTGGATGCCGGTCAAAATATCTCCCAAGTCCAAGGAGTTGTGGCAACTCAAACTCACGACCTTTGTTCGTTTTCAGCATTTCTGAGCTTCTAGCATTCTTAGTACTCTATTCATTCCAAAAAAGTCTTCTAAAACTTACCTGAAACATTACTTGTTCCCATAAAGTCGATACAGTGGGGTTGGGGACCTTTTCTTGCTTCGCAGATGAGCGAATCTGACATGATTTCCTTGATGTCCGAAATATGGCCTAGCTCTAAAACGTGCTAAATTGTATTTTTGAGTAAGAAATTTCAAGGGTACCCACCTCTTTTCGTTTGTTTAATGCATCCTGTAGTTCTGTGTATCTACCAGACTGTGCTTGGTCTCCATTCGACGATTTTCCGCCACAAATAATGCAGTAAGTCGCTAGATAAATGTCACTGGCTGTGTTTCTTCGACCAAAAACTCATCCGTGTCATCACGAATCACCACACTTGCTGCACTCTACGAGGCCTGGGGAAGAGGCGGGAAGATGTCAAGATCTGGTCAAGATATTACATACCACGTGATCACGTCATACGCCATGTCGTGATTCGTGATGACACGGTTGAGAGTTTGGCCGAAGAAACACAGCAAGTGATATTTGTCTTGCGACTTACTGCATTATTTGTGGCGGAAAATCTTCAAATGGAGACCAAGCACAGTCTGGTAGATACACAGAACTACAGGATACCTTAAGCAAACGAAAAGAGGTGGGTACCCTTGAAATTTCTTACTCAAAAATGCAATTCAGCACATTTTAGAGCTAGGCCATATTTCGGACATCAAGGAAATCATGTCAGATTCGCTCATCTGCTAAGCAAGAAAAGGTCCCCAACCCCACTGTATCGACTTCATGGGAATTAGCGATGTTTCAGGTAAGTTTTAGAAGACTTTTTAGGAATGAATTGAGTACTAAGAATGCTAGAAGCTCAGAAATGCTGAAAACGAACAAAGGTCGTGAGTTTGAGGTGCCATAACTCCTTGGAATTGGGAGATGTTTTGACCGGCATCCAAACTTGAATGCCCAAACGTATGGAGAGTAGATTTCTTCAAAAAAATTCGGGAAATTTCAAGCAGTTTTTTGTCCTGGTTGCGTTTTATGAAGGTAGGTAAAATTTAGAAAAATATTCACACGTTTCTTTTGTCTTCCTCGCTTATTCGCCGTCTGATTGGTTCGAAAAATGAGGTTTTGGTGGCTTCCGGCCATGGGCCACGAGCAAAATTCGGCTAAACCATTTGATTCCTATCTTTGCAGAAGCATTTGTGTAGCTCTGTCTTAAAAGAAGTGCTCAAATCTGGTTTTAAAATTTGGTTGTATTTTCTCGAGATATGAGCCTGTAAGTACCAAGGTTCAGTTCAATTCATATTCATTCATCTTTGAAATTCTATCTAATACACCAAACTCCACATACCTACCTATTTCATTAAAATGATAAAGTAAGGTACAACATGTAACATTAAAAATTGTTGGATGATGCCTTGGCAGACTAACAGGTAAGTATGAAGAGCTGTAGTGAGATCCGGGGAGTTTCTTAAAGGAGGGATTTCCTCAATAGGCAAGCTAATTGAGGAGGGAATACCCCTTCTGTAAGGGGAAATCGACCTATCTCGTTGTTATTTGGAACCAGTGCAGAAAGACACTTAAGGCACGACTTAATGGACTCATTTCACGAAACTTTGTTAACCTTTGTACCAAAGCTGATATCAACGCTCTCCACTTTTCTGAAAATTGCCGTACATGTTCTGTAAAGCATTGTTGCAATTTCAGCGCTCCTGTCATGGAAGGATCACCTCTTTCGGCTGTTTTCGAATCAAAGAAGCAAAATTCAAGCAAAGGTAAGGCATGATCTCTACAGATTACAAAAGAGCTTACAAGAATCTGCAGATCATTTATTGAAATATTGACTTCCCGAAAAAGATAGACCTAATCGGCTATTGTTTGTTTTAACCCATATTAATTAAAATGAGCCATGTCTTGAAAGAACATCTTTCCTTTTGCGATGTTTTTCATGCCATGAAAAATTCTATAGCGAATGCCAAAGTTAAGATAATATTCCGCTTCCCAAGAGTGTGGTCACATGGCATGAAGCAGGTAAAGCAACCTTTGGCCGATTTTGTCTATTTCCCCGTGTTTTCCCGACTATTTTAGGATAATCAAGGGCCATAGCCAATAAAACAAGATTTTACAAAGATCAAGAGCAATCGAACTTTACAGAATTTTTTTTTCACAGCTTGAACAGATTAGCTCAGATATTTACACATTGACATTTACTACTTTAGGATGAGTGCATCTTGGACCTGGCCTGCTTGTAGCCTGGACACTCCTTTGAGGCTGCACGCTGGCTGAATGGACCTCGATGAAAAACTTCCAAAGATATTTTGCTGAAATTGCTCAAAAATTCCACCTTGAAAACCAGCATTCAAGAAAGTCATTTCCCGGACTAGGCTGTACAATTTCTTATAAAACAAATTTGAAAGACAGGCCGATGAGTATCGCATAAGAAACCCCAATAAGAATAGCAGGACCCCCTCCCCCAGAAAGGCCAAAACTCTATCACTGATAATGAAGGCTATATGCTATTGCATTTACCATTTCGAAAGGCTCTTCTCTTAAATTTGTTAAGTTAAAAGCTACGATCTTGAACGAAATTGTTAAGAAAATAACCGTTTTCACGGAATGGAAGCAACTTGTGATGACCATATGGATTATGGAACTCATGCTCAGCTATCGGCCCTATATGCCCATTCAATTTTGGTTCATTTTTGGAGCACAGAAGCGAACTGTAGCTTATAGTAGCCAACAATGAACGGGGAAAGGAGTGCAAATTTTTCTCAACATGTTACGTCCAAGATTGTTTCTAAATGTGGCATTGATTATCATAGAGTTCCGTTCCAAATCTTATTCTTGCAACAATTCATTACTGTAATGAAATTTCGCTGTTGAATACATGAAGTTCGCTAATGATCCCCCTTGATGATTGGGGCCCTTTACCATATTTGCTGGAACCATTTGGTTGTAACGTTCCCTTTTGTCTCATCTCATTTGAAATTTCATCTGGGTTATTGTTAGCCTCTCAGGCTGCACACAGGCAAGTTGATTGTCGACTCTTTCGTTTTGCTTGAAGAATTTGCCTAGGCCAAATGCCAAAGCTCTGGTTTGGATGTGTTTGAATGGAAATGTCATCCTTCAAGATCAATATTTCTACTGTAAGATAACCAGTTTTAACAAACTAGGCATTTGTTTCTAGTTAACTGTCGAGTGGCATTTTAGAATTGGTTGCGGATCGAGTCAAGCTACAATGTCGCCGGTAGGGCCAACCAAGTCTGTTCACTTTTTTGGGGTGCTTGGTACGATTTGGTTTCTGACAGTATTTTAGGCTGAATTTTTAGTCTAATGGAAGATACAAACGTGCTTTTTGTTGTTCCATGACATAAGGATTGTGATTTTAACGTTTGATTGATATCTCCCATATTTCTAGAAGAGTAGTAAATACTAGTATCATCTGCGTACATTGTCACTTTACCTTTCTTAAGCGAAAAAGGAAGGTCATTGATATAGATCAGAAATAAAAGAGGACCGAGGCAGGAGCCCTGTGGGACATCACATTTAATGTCTTCAGTTTTTGAAGAAAACCCAAAATTAAGAAAATTACTGAAAAAGTTGTTGCTCCTCCACAGTTTGTCATTGGTGACGCTCAAGTTGAAAATGTAGATCATACAAAATATCTGGGAGTAATGATCGACAAGAACCTATGGTCCGAGCATATCAAAAGTATCCGTACTAAAGTTTCTCGTGGAATAGCGTTTCTGAAGTATTCCAGAAAATTTTTACCTCGAAATACCGTGAGTAGGATGTATAGGGGAATCGTAGAGCCTCATTTTCGATATTGCTGTTCCGTATGGGGGAGCTGTGGGGTTACCAGACTGCAGACCCTTCAAAAGCTGCAGAATCGAGCAGCTAGGATTGTTACAAGAAGTAATTTTGATTCATCTGCTAAGCCATTAATTATCGTCAAAAATTTTGCGTATTTCCAGAACCTAGGGAATAAAAAACTGCAAATCGATACGACATACATAATCTAAAATGGCCAAGTGAAACTGCCATAATCATGTACAAATTGCTAAATGGTCTTGCTCCAGAATATCTTTCCAAAAGGTTCATCTGAAATTCTACTCGAAGTATAAGGCAACTGCGAAATACTGATACTGATCTTTTGTTGCCTTTGAGGAAAACAAACAATGGACAAAGAGGTATATCTTTTCGTGGACCTAAATTATGGAATCAGCACGACTATGACCTAAAGCAGGCATCCTCCCTTGCCACTTTCAAACGAACATTTAAAGAACGTTAACTCAGCATTTCAGAATATTTGATCTTTTTCTCTTTTTTTTTCATTATTTCTTAATTGTTTGCCACGACCCCCTGAAAAGCAGTCCTTTAGGACTGACGGGGCTACCGTGCTTAAAAAAGTAAAAATACAAAATACAATGCCTCGCTTGAAATGTAACTTCTATCGAATTGGTAGCGCTACAATACCCAAACCAAATCTTCTACAATTAATGTTAGAGACTTTTAAACCCTGAACTACGTGAACCCATTTCATATTGGAATTTCAAAATGCAAAGATCGTACAATACGATTTGTGAATAAAACATCTTTGTAAGTTACCGAGCATAAAGGCTAAAGCCTTTGGCTTTGAATCACTTATATTCAGAGATTCGGAGATAGCTCCTTTTGGAATGCCCTAGATGAGGAATTGAAAGTTTTCGTTATCGAATGGTTACCTACGTAGGTTATAAACCTTGGTGGATCAGGTTCATTCATTTGCTTATTCATTAATCAGTCAATTCATTCATTCGTTCCCTTATTCATCCATCCATCTATCTGTACACCTATCCAGTCGTTCATTCATTCGTTCATTTGTTTGTTCATTCATTCGTTCCCTTATTCATCCATCCATCTATCTGTACACCTATCCAGTCGTTCATTCATTCGTTCATTTGTTTGTTCATTCATTCGTTCCCTTATTCATCCATCCATCTATCTGTCCACTTATCCATTTCTTCATTCGTTCATTCATTCGTTCATTCTTTTTGTTTCTTTGTTCATCCATCCATCCACCCACCTGTCTATCCATCTATCTGCCTATCTATCTACCTATCTATCTATCCATTCATTCATTCATTCATTCATTCATTCATTCATTCATTCATTCATTCATTCATTCATTCATTCATTCATTCATTCATTCGTTGCTTCATTCATCCATCAATTCATCTATTCATCTATCCATTCATTCGTTCATTCATTCATTCGTTCATTCAATCATTTATTCATGTTATTCAAAGTTTCTTTCCGCAGAGGATGACTAATCCATACCAATTTCAATTCATATAGCCACTTTGTTTAGCCTTCTTCTGCCATTTCTTTAACAATAACAAGTCAGGCATTTGTCTCCTACCGAAATCGCTCATTGTGTGATTGTGATCATCATTCAACTTAGGTCGAAACTCTTCACGAGCGTCAAGTAAAATGAACCAACCGCTTACTTTCAAAACAAAGGTGAAGTCTTCCGGCTACAATGAAAGCTCAAGGTATACTTATGGTCTTTATTTTTCAGCACCAATAATTTAACGTTACGTCTTCCTTAGTTTCGGTTTCAATTCAGATGTTTCTGTTGTGTTTGCATTTATCACTTGCATGTTTTTATCGCTCAAAATCAATCCAGAAAAGTATGTGGTTCAGTTAAATTTTAATGACATTAGACTATTTCTAATGTGACTTTTCAGATAACATAGCATAGCAAGAAATGATCAAGATTTGAAGTTATTTTGCATGACTACATGGCCAGACCTTGCAATTAGATAGATCTTGCGAGCAGTTGTAAGCTTTTAGCGTAAATCTGAATTGAATAATCAACAAATCCAAAATTCAAATCATTTCCGAACACGGTCAAATACGTTACTAGTCACAGGAAAGCTATGTAGTATTGAACTTACTGTACTTGTAACTACATAATATTGGACATAATGCACCATACCAGTAGACCAAGCAAAATTACACATGTCTGAAAATTTTTATGTGGAGAATACTTGAAGTGTTGGAACTGAGTGTAGTTTGGTCGATGGCCGGATGGTTGAAATGTTTTTTGTGATTTTTCTTCAATTTTCTGAAAAATGCAAATAAAGGTTAAACTGGATTTATGAAAATTCCTTTCCTTCGAAGTAATTCGAAAAGGTATACGTAATCTCCCTACGCAGTACAGCTCGCAGGTGAATACATTTGTTACCTCAAACGCAAGGGTAAACATAGCTCTTGAAGATGGTATACTCTTAACCACCAAATTTGCCTGGATGATATCATATTACAATATTTGTCAATTATGTTGACATGTCTAGAACCCGCTGATAGGTTGTCTTTTAGGTAGAGAGAACATAGTCTAGTGCTTCAAACGTTTACCGTAGCCTTAAAAAGCAATTTTGCGGAGTATCAGTTCGTATAGGTCATTGCCCTTATCAAATGTTTTATTTTGTGGTGAGGAGATTGTTGATGATTTTGATCAAAAATTTCGACATGTGCACGTCGAGATCACAAAATTTTTCAAGATTAAGTTTTGTCAATATTTCCAATGCTGGGAAACATGGAACAAAAATCACAAAGACACTTCTGCCTTCCTGGTATTAACCAAACTTTGATTTATTCTCAATTTTTCAATTATTCTCAGCATAACGAACATTCATGCATGTGAAGGTCATATTGGTCCATTCGGTAAATGTCAGGAGAAAGCAACAGTAGTCGATATCATTCATAAAACTTTTTGATGTTGATTCAGTTATGATTATGACGGTGTGATAATTACAATTACAATATTTTTATTACAGACAGGATTTATTCAAACCGAAAACAAATGTTAAAAATCATGGTTCCGCATCGGCAAGACGTGGCTCGAATACTGTCAAGGAAAATACCAATTCAGTGTCTGGGTAAATTCAAATTTCTGTTTTTACTTCTCTGGCATTTGAAGAATTGAAATGTGGCACTTTCAAAACTGAACTGATTTTAAAACATACTTGAGTGGTATCGCCCATTATGATACTTAAGCAAGAGAATTGAAGTTGAAACTGCGCGAGAAAATGCTGCCTGCAGTCAGTCTGGTCAAAAATCTTCACCAATTGAAATTATTAGCGATTACCATTTGCACTCTAAACTTTTATCAACATTTCTTTCGCTCTTAATCCTAGCGTGACTACTTGGTTTTAGTACTGGTGGTGTCACCAAGTGGTTAAAGCGCAGTGTTTCGATTCTTGTTGGATTTTTCTGTTTGCATGGATTCGATTCTCGATTCTCATCGCTAGCACTGCAACCCACAAGCCATCAGCCAGCTCAGTTGGGCTATCATTGGGCACAAGCCGTAATACCGCTGACCCACATCAGCTGTATGACTGCCATATATTTAGACCATTTAACAAATAAACACTGAATCTTTTCTTTCTTGCTCGTTGCTTGCTAATATTTCCGAGAATATAATGCAAAATTTTTCCACGGTATGGGCGTAATGAGCGATATCACTGTATTTATATATTAGATTCTGAGTTTGTGTTTTTATAAGCCTTTCAAGTCACGCAAGGACAAACCCAATTGCCTTTTTAGAATTAGAGATCATCCTTTTTGTTAAATGGTCAGTAGTTGTTTACAAATTAGTGTTTGAATTCCACCCTGAAATCGATTTTTATTGTTGGTATAGGATAACATTGACCAATCCCCCATCCGTCAATGTGCCATTTTAAAACTGAAAACCCCGTCCAACTTATCGTTTTCACCAAATTTGCACTTTATGTTGCATTTTTCCTCCAATGTCTGACAGTGTTTGCAAGGTAAAATGAAGCGAATTCTATATATTTGCTGCAGATGAAACATCTTCTGCCTTACAGTTGTTTATCTGGGAACTACCCAATCAAGAGTGAGCCACCTGTTCAACTGAAAGAGAAGATCAAATTGCCACCCAAGCCGACAACTATTAACTCCCTCAAATTTTCTGGTGAGGTTTTTATGACATTGTCATCTTGTTTTATACTGAATTTTGATCATCCAGACAAAAGCTGATTTTGCAAAACGTTTTCTTGTTTGGATTTAGCCAGAAATTTGACTTCAAGACTAACGCTATTGATCATTAGATTCGTTTTCCAAAATTGAAAAGCAGTTTCCTTCTGCTCAATTGCTTTATCTTTCTCCAAAATTTTTATCGATGGAGCTTAAACATTCATTATGGTTATCGTTGATTTAGAGGTAGCCAACTGGCATTTGAATGTAGATTACTTGATGTAGCGATCGCCTAAATTTGGTGGAAAATGCAAATATCCCAGATAATTTTGTCCACCTATTTCAATGAGCTGCGGGCAGTTTCAAATTATAGCAAATTTCCTTCAAGCAACCCTTCTCAAGTGTAACCAGGAAGATTTAAAACCGTCCTACTTCATAAAAACAAAAGATCAATTAAATCAGCACGAGACAATGACAAATACGTTTTGCACTGGCTTAGGAACAGCCAGGTTAGATGGCAGTTCCCAGTGCAAGACATAAACAATTCTAAATAACGGAAAATAAAATATATATTCTTATACCACAAGGAGATTGTTTGCATGCATCAAATCTGAGTTGCGTATTCCTAGGATGATATGGTCTTGTGTTGCTGCGCTTCCGCTGTTAAAAATCCATCCCCTCTTTGATGAATTTCGGTGGTTTTACGACTGCTTGTTCACTAATTCTTTATTTTCTCCAATGTTCGATCTCGACGAAAATAGAAAAGCATAGCGGCAACGTAGCCTAGCTAAACATTGTTTGAATCACTGATTTCGGTCGATCATTTGCTTTGTCTAACTGATTTCCTTGGTTCATTTTTGTCTGAGGCACCCGGAAAGTATTTTGAAAGAAATGGAAAAGATCTTTTCAACGACTCCTTCCATCACCAATTCCAGTCAAACACATTACTTGGCCACAAAATGATAATGAGCTGATTTGCCACGTGTTTTGTTTAAATTGAAAACTCCCCTGTAAATATGCATCACATATGTATAAATATATTTATCACGAATGGACTACCACAACTGGAGAAGTCCCTCCGAAAAGCACAATTAAATTTCATATGTATCATGGTATCGTATGTAGCCAGCTGATAACCCTTCAATGACTGTTTTTTAGCCTTGTTTTTATCTTAAGTTCATCCTGATTTTGTTAACGTTGTCAGAAGTCTGTGTTATCGTAAGTTTATTGTTTGGAATGTATCAAAGGCATTTCAATTTTGATTTCATGTGAATTTTATGTTAATTTTATTTATATCGTATTTAAAACGATGGAAATTTTAATCGAAAGGTATTTGCAAAATTACAGTTGTCTTTTACTATTCTCTTTTCTGTTATATTTAGAGCTTGTTTTTGCTTAGTATAATAATAATAATAGACCAAAGGAAACTTGCCATGTTTGAAAATCTGTTATTGAAATGAATAAATGTTTGATTGATAGAAGTAGGTTGAGTTAATTTTTTTATCTTTGCTTCATTTTTCCGAGCTATGTACATAAGGAGAAAAATTGACATATCAATTCCCTTTACTTTATAATGCGTGACCAGGGAGTGCTGTGCGTGACAAAATGAAAAGTACGTACCCCATTTAGAGCAACTTGCAATACATTTTATTTCCCTGTAGGGTTAATTTTATAAATGTATCAGATCATATGCGCTATTGCTTTTAAAAAGATTCCATTCTTAGTTGTTGAAGGGAATGAAATATGCTGGATTAAGGAGATTTTTTAAAATTATTATCAAAGGTTTTAACCCGCTTCTATGCATGACAAAGTTATTGACGTTTTTCAAATTGAATTTAATCATTACCCTGTGAGGTCGGGTATTAGCCAAGCTGTGATTAAATTCAATATTTCATATATCCCTTGCACAAAGAATTTTCAAACATGCGCAGTTCATTTTTTGGTCCAATCGATACCTTATCCAACAGAAAACTTTCAAACCATACACACTTTACTCGTTATGATCAAACCATACACACTTTACTTGTTATGAACAAACCATACACACTTTACTTGCTATATCATTATGATGGGGACTCTGGAGGGCGTCAGAAACGGCAAAATTTCGCCTCCGCTGACCTGGCAGCCAATGTGAAACAGTTTCCACAATTTATTTTATCGTATCGTACGTGTACCTTTTTGTACGTATTTATTTAGTTATCTATTTAATTGTATATCTTTATGTGTTGGCCATCTGGTAGACATTGTCTTTTGCTCCACATGGTATCGTCCTCGTAGTGTTGCATAGTATAGTAGAATGTAGCATGTATTGTGAATTTTTACATTGATATTTAAAAAATGATCATTACCGCATGCATATCAAGGAAGCCTTTTCTGTCCTAAATACATCACAGCCGTACAAGCCTTATTAATCGAAGAATTGTCCCTTAAGTTGATCTTTTTCATTTTTACTTTCAGATGACGGAAAAGAAATGGCATGTGCTCTGGGAGACAAAAATTCTTATATCCTCAAGATTCCATACAACAAGAAAGTCACAACCTTTGTAGGTAAGAAAATCATTTTTCTTACCTCAAAGACTTGTGGTTGATCATATGATTTTGTATACCTTTTTGACAGTGTGCTAAATCTATTTGTTTTCTCAAATGCCATTAAGTAAATATGAACTAAATCTTGACTGGATTAAATACTATCTGGATTCAGACGATTCAGAAACCTTGTGCAGCTTGCTTCTTTACGGCAGTACTGATATGAATATGATTGACAACAGGATAATTATTGAAGCAACGACTGAGTGAATTGAAAAACAAACAGGTTAAATTGATCGTGGGTGCTTGCTTGCTGCCGGGTGAGGGAATGGAGTTTCTTCGTCCTTTCGTTTGGTTAGCATCTGTAGATCAACATAAAATCAATTCAAAATGATGCACTAATCTAGCAGCTCTCCTTTCCGTTTTAAAGATAGCTCAAAATGAATCATCCAGATTTTCCCATAGTGCTGGACTTTCGTCGTCACTGTACCTTCCAGCTGCGATGTGACGGTACATAACGGTTTGACAGTGCAATTTGACGGTACATAACGGTTTGACGGTGCGATTTGACAGTACATAACGGGTTGACGGTGCGATTTGACGGTACATAACGGTTTGACAGTGCGATTTGACGGTACATAACGGTTTGATAGTGCGATTTGACGGTACATAACGGTTTGACGGTGTGATTTGACGGTACATAACGGTTTGACAGTGCGATTTGACGGTACATAACGGTTTGACAGTGTGGTTTGATGGTACATTACGGTTTGACGGTGCGATTTGACGGTACATAACGGTTTGACAGTGCGATTTGATGGTACATTACGGTTTGACGGTGCGATTTGACGGTACATAACTGATGGATGTCTACGATACATAAAGGCTAGAGCCACTGCTCGGTTTGGTGTGGAACTGTCATGCCATTTCCTTTCTTTTGACCACTTGTGTGTTGCAGTTTTATTATGCTCATTGTATTGCTCTATCTTTTTATTCTTGAAGTTGTATTTGTAGATTGGTAAGTACAGTTCTTGGTGTAGGCCAGATGACCGTTTGCCTTGCTATTCCTAAAGCAAGAATATTTATGAGCTTATGCTAGGTAGCTTTAATTTATCATGAATGGAAAATACGAATACAAATCGATCGAAATGCGACAACTATTCTAGAATCAGCGCTTTTTGGATTGATTGTAACTCCTTTCTTCTTTTGAAGGTCATGACTGTCCAGTGAATTACGCTGATATAAGTCACGACCGTTCTTGGTTGCTAACAGCATCTGATGATAAATCTGCCAAGCTATGGACTCAGAACCAATCAGCACCGTTACTGAATTTTTCAAACATAAAGCACAATTTCAATGCAGAAAAAGTTACGCAAACCTCAGAGAAGGTATCACTACACATCTACTGATACACTCTTTTACCTCTTCAACTATACCATGACAGGCCCGTAGCAGCTATTGGGGTCGGTTGGGCCCGGGCCCCACCAATAATTTCCAAAAGTTGCATCTTTTTATTGGTGATAATAACGTATCCATCAAGTGAGATGAAAAGTATAGCACTTCAGTAATCTAAATCATGTCTAAAGTACGAGAATTCGCGAAGGTTTTTGTAAATCAAATATCAAGTGAAATTTAATGCTCTTAACAAAACAGGTATTCTCATTCATCCTGTCGTACTTGTATTTAGCTAGCCTGTTTGTTTCAAAGACTATTGAATTCGTAAATTTCCCATTTTGCATCCAGGACCTCAAAACAAAAAACATGCCGTTTCAACAATTCACTGTAGGGCGGTGCCAAAAGAAAGAGGCGCTCCTTGAAAAAATTTTAAAATGTAAAAGGGTGCCCAACCAATCTGAAAAACGTTCCTACGTGTCTACACCATGATTACACTAATGATTGCTATTTGTTACAGATATGCTGAGATTTTTTTTGCTTGGTACTTTCTTCAAAGAATTCAAAGAAGATTTGCTCTCGTACCTGGTAGTGTGGAATGAATCCCAAAGCCTTGATGACTGTTTTACAGTCAAGGCTTGAAGATCTGCTCTGATATCATGACTGTCGCTGACCCTGTCGAATATTTAGGGTGTAATGAATAGACCATATTAGCCTAACACGCAGTAAAAGTTCTTGAAGTAACGGGGAAAGAAGCACATCAAAGAAGAGCCTCTTGATAAAGTTTTTTTCATATAGTAAAATGTATGACATTTGTTATCTCAAAACGCTTTGAGACACTACTTGTGATTAGTTGAGAAGGAAACGAAAAATCACAGGAAAAATTGGTCTGTTTCTGATTTCTGATCATTTTCCTTCAGAGACAATAATGGCGCAATTCGTTGCGGTTGAAGTGCTAAGACGGTCCCCAGAGTGATGGAGTCACAAGTACTTTGAAATTCCGGCTAAAGGAATCATGAGATCTGGTCACGTGGAAATGAAATACCACATAAATTGATTCCTAATTGTCCTTATGAAGTGCCCAGAAAAAAGGCAACGAAATCGAAAACTTTTTGAATTTGGGCTGTTGTGTCTATTGCTGCACTCTGTAACTACCCTCACTTTACTCAGCATTTCTATTCACCCTAAAATGAACACTTTATTTTCATGCTAAATAGGCGTTAAAGTCGATTACATTTTGATTTGCATGTTACTTACAGCAGATATGCTGCTATCCCACCTTCAAAAAACTGTTATCAGTTGCCTCTGTGTAGTTGCTACAAAGCACACTTGAAAGGTCCGCTAAATCCTCGTTCTCAGACCGACCTGTATTTACAAGATTAATGAAGTGATTTCTTTATGAACATTGTGCTGATCAGGAATAGAAGTTCTTTTACTTTGTCAAGATTCTATGCATTGACTCAGAAGAGAGTAAAATGGAAGAATATAGAAAGGCAGAGAAAAACTAGATTTAGGAATTGCAAAGACGGACGACTAAACTGATCCAGAAGTAAAAAAGAGATCACGAAAGTAGAGTTTAAAATTTAGCAGCTGATTAAGAACAGTAGATGCTAAGTTGTTAGGAGCAGGGCAGCATTCTATTATGGGCACCGTTTTGTGGCTGAATGCCTTTCCTATTATACCGGGCGAGCCAGAAAAAAGTTCCCACTTTAAAAAATTCATAGCACCAAGGGTACTTCACAGATTTGAATGATCCAAATTTCAGTTAGGAGCCGAAAGGTTGAAGGTTCTTTGTGATTTTTTTCGCTGTCTTACCAGCATTAAAAGTATCGATAAATTCAACATTATGAAAATTTAAGGTTGCAAAATGACTGAAAAAACGACTAAAACATTGATCAAATTGTAAGGACTTTCCTTACACAGAACAATGCTCAATGGGCGTTTCACCTCTCTCGAGAGTTATAAGACGTCAATTTTTAAACAAATACTATAGATTTTCAGTCCCAGAGCAATACATGGGCAGTGGATACCTCTCACCCGTGAAGAATTGCGTTTTCTTTATTGATCTGTGCGAGGAGTCCATTGTGATTTGATCAACGTTTTAGGCCAATTTTCAGTCATTTTGCAACCATGAAATTTTTGTAAAGTTGAATATACCTATATTTCTAGAGCTAGTAAGACAGCGAGAAAAATCCCAAAGATACTTTAATCTTTCAGCTTTCAACTAGAATTTGAATCATTCAAATCTGTGAAGTACTGTTGGTGGTATGAATTTTAAAATGTGGGAACTTTCTTCTGGCTCACCCGGTAGTGCATCTTGAACAAATTTCATCCTCTCAAACGAGTCGATCAATTTGTATAAGATGCATGGTTTATCAATTTGGTCTTTGAAGCTGTAGTCATTGAGTTTTTGTGAAGACAAGTCTCTTGGGCACAAAATAAAAGCTTGGAAACCATAGAGGCAAAGTTGCCCATAGTTTCGAGATAATCTCGAAATTAAAGTTGGTAAAACTTTTGATTGCATTAACTAAACTAGTTGATATAACTGAATCGTTTCAACTTTCAGGAAAATCCCCGCTTTCCTAAAGAAATAACGAAAGCTGTATTCTACTACGTGGACAAATTTGTAATCCTGTCGTGTCTCAACACTCTATACATGTTCAAATATCATATTGGAGAAACGAAAAATGACATAAAACGGTAATGTAGAATCATTTCTATTTTGTAGTATGATTATACTAGTCCTGTGTCATGCATGTTCAACCCATGATAAGCCTTATTTTTGCGGAATTCATAGATTAAAAATTTCAGCAGTGTTTGCATCGATTAGCCTGCTTGCAGAATTTACAGAAGTGAATAAAAAGTATGCGTAACTGCGCACAATTTACTGATTTGAAAGTTCAACAGAACCAGTGCCGCATGCAAGTATCTGCGGGTAAAAGAACAATGCTTTTGAGAACGCAAGAACAACCAATTATACAAGGGCGCCGTTGAGAGCAATGCTTTCTGCTGAACAATGCTTCTGAGAAATACAAAGCATGTTTCCATTGGCTATGGGACAATGAGAGTACGACGGCACACACGCGCATTATTTCAAAGAAGGGACGGTGAATCAGGCTTCATTTCTCAAACTTTCCTTATTTCTGTTAACGACCCATCGCTATCAATGACCCTTTGTGCGCCGAATGAAGATCAAGGCAAAGAGAACTGAGGCCAAAAACGACGGCATACCGTAAAAACCAGACCCTATGACCCTGAGACCCATATGATCCTTAGGACCCTTAAGTACTGAGTTTTGAAAGGACCCTTAACATAAAGGGGTCATCCCCTCTGCAGAAAGGCTGCGTTTCAAGAGGCTATATGCCAATCAGGTTACTTCTGCTAGAATTGTTCAAATTTAGTGCCAATACGGTCCATTACAATCTAGAGGTGAGAACAGACATGATAACGGTACAGATGAAAACACATTTCATTCTTTGAATTGCAGAACAAAGGGTTTTGATCCCCCCTGCAATGAAAATGCCCTTTACTTGTGTTGCCAAATAATTAGATGTCTTTGTCTTGTGGTTGTTTACATAATCATATAATCTTTTTGAGTTTCTGTTCTTTTTCAGGCTCTTACAAATACAGAAGGCAAGTGAGTTTGCCGTTATTTTGCACATTATTTTCATTCCAGTCATTATCTTTGGCATTCATCGAGGCATCTTTCATTCTTTCGTGAAACAGGAACAGGAGGAATGGGCCTTCCGTCATTCATAAGCTATCTTCCGTCATTTTCCGTTAGGCCAAGCAAAGTAACTCATATCTGCAAAGCGCAATCAGTTAGGTAGGCTTATACTACCTTTGAATAGAAAAAGAGCAGATAAAAACAACAATGAATACTTCAATGATAATTGAAACCATGTCAAAAACATCAAGTGAAACTTAAACCTACCTGTTTAAAACTGATAGTTGGTGTCATGTTCGCAAGAAAACTGCTATGTTCTCTGAGGCCGCCTTACGGGATGACCCCTCTATGTTATGGGTCCTTTCAAATCTCAGTACTTAAGGGTCCTAGGGGTCATAGGGGTCTCAGGGTCATAGGGTCTGGTTTCTCCTGTATGCCAAAAACGACTTTCAGATAATGCGAAAGTCGACGTTGTATGGTTAGCAATGGGTCTTTAAGTCTGCATGCAGGCTGCTGGGATCTATTAGATCGAATGAATCTGATTTGAAATATAGTCACGAATTTGCATCAAAGGAGAAAGGAATTTTAAAGATATATGTGTATTATGCGAAACAAAAACAAAATTAAACAAATGAAAGAAATTTAATCAAGTATTCATTTTGAAATGACAGATAACATTATCGTCTTTAAAAAAAGGCATTTTTCATCGTTTTGCACGCAGTGTGCTCTTTTTGGTCCCGCTGTATGTTTGTTCTTTTCTACTGGATTAGTAAGAAATAGCAATCTCTGTTTAAAAGGCCACCGTTACATGAATACAAAATCAACAATATTGAACACTGTCTTGTTTTATAGCCAATGTCTTCAATTAGGTTCATTTAGTTTACCTGGCTTTAATTGGCCATTTATTCCCATAGATATGGAAGATTTTCGGAAGAAAGCCTCTCCCGAAAACCTGCAAAATCGATCTACTTTCTTTCCTTTCTACAGTCCAGGCCAAAGCAAGCTGGGACACACTGGCAATTCCCGTGTTTTTGTGAATTTTCCTAAGATATCGAGGCGGAAATGTACATTTAGGACCCTCCGATTCCCCTTCCTCCTGATTGAATTTGAAATGGTTGAATAATTTTTTATTCCAGCAACATTGAAACGGGGGAAGTGAGGGCACATAATTAAGACTGCTGTAGTGAAGTTTTGTGACTTGTTCCAAGTGTTTTGACCAACATTATAGCAATAATGACATTTACATCTATTCATGTATGTTGTCCCTCTTGGAGAATGGAATCCCCTTTACTAAGTTATTCAACCAGGGGGAAGACTTGTTCATCCTCCTAAGCATGCCAAAGCTTGCAGATGTCATGGCTGTAAGGCCCATGTATGGCAGAAATGTTAGGAAAATTTTATCTTGATTTTGGGCACGTTTTGAAGGTGTCTGGTGAAGGTAGAAGTTGAAGGTTTTCTTGTGCAGGTGAAGGTGAAGGTGAAGTTGTTGTTTTTAGCGCCAAGCGCTGGGATCGCAGGAGCAGCACCGCTAATCGAGTCCGCAACCCCTTGTCATGACGATCAAGTGGTTGGGCCCTACCGGGTTTCGAACCAACTCCGCCTGACTGTTCTGACAGCAAAGTCAGGGGATTACACCACTGAGCCACAACACCTTCATAAGAGGATTTCTCTAATAGGATTTCTCGAGAAATCCTTCATAGTTTTAGGATGGATTAGCCGATTTCAGTCAGGTAAATCTTAATGGGGCAGGGTCACGTAACCGTAAACAAACCTGTTATTTCTATGATCTATATTGTTGCCCACACGTGGCCCTTGTGTTCTGCACAGATTTTGGTGGATGGGGTGAATTCACTGTTAAGTTTCTTCTAAAAATCCGCGAATATCTCTGCAATCCTACAACATATGAGTGTTTGGTTTGTTTCTCTACAAAATTCAAGAGTCCATCTTCAAAATAACACCTTTATTCTGAGAAAAGTAGTGGAAAGTCTCGGTGATATGGACTATCAAACGTACTGCAAAATCATCATTTCGAAAGAAGTTTGTTTACATTATGTGACCCTGCCCCTTTAAAGTAGACTTAACATGTGGCCTTTCAAACAGGGATTGATTTTATTCACTTACCTGGTATCATGTTAAAGCTAACTAGACACTTCTTAAGCAAACTTTTCTTAATGCTTTTCAAGTCTATACAGCAACCGTTTCCAAGCAAATCGCAAATAACTTGACAACTACATAATCGACTTCAGTGAAATGAATTTTCTTTCTCTGTTAAAGCCTGTAGCTTTCTCTCCAGGTAAAAGGCTTTGTAGGGCGTTGAATTGAGGTCTCTTAAGCTTAACCGGAGAGCAGCACCGGAAACTTTGTGTACGTTCTGCTTGAAACTGACAGCCTTCTGAAGGCCATCTTGTGAAAAGTGTCGAGATGGGAAGCAGAAATGTGTTTGTTAACATATTCATATTAACATATCATAACAATTGAACACAAACTATTTTCAAGGAGTTTGCCTTTGCTTTTCTGAAAGAAGAAACTAGAAAGTTGGAACGCTTACGGTTCGCTTAAGAAGGATGCTTTCAGTATGCAGCTAGCGGATCAAAGTCAATCTCTTAGCTTCGTTTAATCAATACTTTTATCGATTTCTTTTAGTTACCAAACAATGAACAGATACAAACTAGTACGGAAATTTGCTTTAAACGATGTGCAGCATGTAACGACCTTCTCTTGCATCAATGGATTTTACTCATGTATCCTTTCTTATTCGTAATTCATCCCTACTGGCCTCAATCATGAACAAATTGGATGTAAACATATTTTTGATCCATTGCCAAGTGAGCTTTGCTGTCTTCCATGACATATTACGGTGAATTTTTCGCTGTTCTTTGTTCATCGTAAATGCGATTCTGCAACCAAATCGTCATGTTTCTTTAATTTTCCGGATGACCAAAAAAACTTAACGAGGTAGATCTTAACTAAATCCTTGAAATCAAAAGCTGTTGTCAAATGCATTGCATCCCAGTTTACGTGAAAGATCTGGCTATCTTGAGATGCTGCTTTTTCATTTTGAGCAATGATTATCATCCGAAAAACCAGCTTCAAAAAAAATTTCGAATCGCGGATTCTTCATTTTGTGCGAAATAATTGCCATCATCTTCCGGTCAACGTTTCTGGGGTAGTCATTGTCTTTCGCTCCCCATGGTGTCGTCCCTGTAGTGTTGTAAAGTAATTAGGGAAGTTTTGTAGAATGTAAGATATGTTGTAAAATTTTTATATGAATAAAAAAAAAAGAATTTTGTAAAAACTCAACGTAGTGATGGCTTTTAAGTCTTCAAGGGAAATTCCTTTTTTGCAAGGTGATTGACCTCTGTACCTCGTTCAAATTTCGTGCTCCAAAGCAAATTTGGAATTCAGCTTTTTCACATCTTCAAACATATCGACTGGAAACCGACGGAACAAACTATTTTTTCGGACAGAAGACATACCTCAAACTGACCAAGCAATATCTCAAAAGATAGCTGAGCCTTTTAGCTACATTGTGATACCTTGTTTGTGTTCATAACGTTTGCTTTCAGAAAACTATTTTGTGATCTTACTCTTGAAGTTTTTGTGGTTTTCCCGATTCTTCTTAATTATCTGTATTTATTGTAATTGTAACATTGCCCATAACTAGGGAACAATGCGACCGCTGTATTCCATTATCTTTGGCATGTCGCCTACAAATGCTTCCTTAAGGAATATAATGAGCAGCTAAGAGACTAAGGTCTTGCAAGCGTAGCTTTTTTCACACACCCTGTATGATCGGAATAATGGTTAAAATGATGAAATTCTTTGCTTTATTTCCTCCGAGTAGCCAAAGGGAATTTTGGGGGCACTAACTAGATAACCTTATCAAGTAGTTTCCTGGTCATCATCTCTATGTGACAGCACCTCGTGATTCTTTAAGTCTGTAATTAGCTAATTTCGGAGAGCTGGCCACTCCTAACTTGGCGGAGAAGGTTTGACAGGACTAGAGCCACCAACCTTCAGGTAGCCAGCCGCCCTACCACTTAGCCATCCCCTTTTTTCGTTATTTAGGACTACTCAAGCACAAAGTGATGAGCTAAAAGGGTTTCTTCCCCTGACTGAATTAAATGTACTTAATTTTTGGGTCCATAAGTGTATAAGAGTCTAATTTGCCTTTGAAATATTTCGATAAATTGTGGAGGCAAGCTGTTTTGCAAGAGTTAACTGGTGGATGGTTAACTATGATCAGGTGAATCATTGTGCCACGTTACTTATGCTGCACCGTTGATTTAGAGTCTATCTGAATCAAGCTATGAAGTGACTCCATACAAATTGATAAAAATTCTTTGGCAGCATGGTTGGAAAGTAATCATTGAAAAGTAGCCGAATTAGATAATTGCTTTATCGTTGGCGCTTCCGGAAATCGGATGTGTAAGTGAATAGCATAGCTGACACGCTGCCGATTAACTGTAAGTTAACCTCTCATCCATATGATTGAGCTGAAGTAAAGATTTTAAAAGTAAGATTGCTGTGCAATAGCAATTCAAACCCTTAAATTTTAACGTCTACTTTAGCGTCCATAATAAAGATATATGTGATTCATGGAAATTGATACGTACCATGAAACGCATGAACAAGTTTCCTCGGCCAGTCACCGTAGCCACCTAATTCCACAGAGTGTTTTATTTTGATATCCTTGATGATTGTAGATATCGTGTTTGCCGCTTGTTCCGATAAAAGCGTTGCAGTCTTCGATATGAATGTTGGAAAAGTTGTCAGAAGAATGAAGGATGTCCATACAAGAAACGTTCATTCAATATGTCAGAATCAGGTGAGCCAAAATTGCTCATTGTCTATTCTTAGGGCACTTCTACAAATCTAGGAATAAGACTGAAGAGATGTCATTTCAATGAGCTTGTAAAGGAAGCACTTGTATCTGAAATTTGCATTAATAGAACTCCTAGTTGGCACTGATAGATAGATGGGGAGATAATCATTTCAGGATTCAAAAGAAAGTGAAACAACTTAGCAAGCACTATATAGCGGCTACGTTCAGACTGCTTCATTATGGCACATGGACATGTGGTGGCATCTCTCAAAGATTCTATATTCACTTTGTTCTTTGGCAGCTTCTCGTTCGAACTAATGAGACGTAATAGTTCCTCCACGTATAACAAGTTGTTATTGCTCTCCCTATTTCGGATGTATCGCAAAGAACAATATCTCTTGTCAGAGCCTCCTCTTTGGGGTGTGGTGTAAAACCATTGAGTTCACAGATCACATACAAGCTACCCCAGTTACCATCGACTATCAATCGCATTTGCATATTAAATTAGTTTTTCTGGAAGGTCTCAAATCCTCAGAAAAAAGTCAAAGACATTCGTCAATGCGACACACTGTGAAAGAAACCTGGGCAAACTGAAGCCTTAGATGTGGATAATGGTAAGATGCATTGAATCAAATGATAAAGTGATTGCTGAATGCTTAAATTCGCACTTTGTTAACATCACAGACTCCCTTGGTCTAGATCCCTCATTTAAGGATGATGGGATTGATGTGAGTCTGGAAAATAAGGTAGACATAGCTACAGAAAAATACAAAAACCACCCAAGTATTGTTGCTATAAAAAGTAAAGTCCAGATTGAGAAAAAATTTGAATTTAGTAATGTTAATTTGTTAAACGTTATGATTAAAATAGAAGCCTTAGACAATGGTAAGTCAAACAGTGGTAACATTCCAACAAAAATTATACAGGAGGCGAAGGAGGTGATTTGCCCATACTTGACTGATTGCATAAATGCAACTATGGACAACTGTTGCTTTCCAGACAAACTGAAGGAAGCAGAAGTTTGTGCAATCCATAAAAAGGGTGATACATGCCAAAAAGTCAATTACAGACCTATTAGCGTCCTATCAGCCATTTCCAAAATTTTTGAACGGATCATGAGTGAGCAAATAAATCAGTTTTTGTGGGTATATTATCTTCATTGCTTTCTGGCTTTCGACAAGGTTATAGCACACAACATGCTCTGTTTCGAGTAGTGGAGACTTGGAAAAAGTGTCTAGAGACGTCGGGTATAGCAGGAACAATCCTAATGGATTTGTCAAAAGCATACGATTGTATACCCCACGATCTACTAAATGCAAAGTTAGAGGCATATGGGTTCAAGAAAAATGCTCTCAAACTGGTTTATAGTTACCTGACAAACCGAACACAAAGGGTCAAAATAGGCTCCACATATAGCTCACCACAGCATATCTCAATTGGGGTACCACAGGGGTCTGTTCTTGGGCCCTTAATTTTCAACATCTTTATAAATGACCTGTTTTATATGGAACTGGAATCGGAGATATGTAACTTTGCTGACGATACGACAATTTACGCGTGCGATACAGATGTGGAGGCAGTCATGATTAGATTAGAGAATGACCTACAGGGATTAATGCAATGGTTTACTAACAACGGCATGAGTGCCAATCCTTCAAAATTCCAAATAATGTTTTTGGGGCTAAAGGGAGCAACGAAGCTATGCCTTAACATGAACGGCCAACTGATTCCATCAAGCGAACATGTAAAACTTCTGGGTGTAAACATTGAGAACTCACTGAAGTTTGAAACGCATGTGAAAGAGATATGTAAGAAGGTCAACCAAAAATTGTATGCATTTGGAAGGTTAAGACCATTTTTAGGAGAACAAAAGTCAAAGTTACTTTTAAACTCCGTGGTAATGTCGAATTTTTCCTATTGCCCTCTGATCTGGTTATTTTGTAGCAAAGTTGCAAACAATGAAATCAATAGGACCCACAAACCCCGGGGTGTACATAACATGTTGAGGGTGCGGGTATGTGCCGCCCATATGGGTGGGTTTTTGGGCCCCAAATTCTCTAAACAAGGGTCCCTTTTTCGGCAGATTTTCCATAAACAAGGGTGGGTTATCCAGAACTTGGCGAAAAATAGCAAAAAATGGATGGTTTTCCGCCAAAATTCATCATAAAAGTGGGTATGACCGCAAGTTTCGGTAATTAGAAGAGGGTACCTTTCTGAAAACCGGGCGGCAGACCCCCGTCAATCCGCAAGTCATGTACCCCCCCCCCCCCGGGCCACAAACGCGCACTGAGAACTTTATATAGAGACTATGAAACCACGTTTGAGGAACTTTTAGATAGGGGTGATGCAAAGACAACACATAAAAAGAATCTACAAAACCTCATGGTGGAGATCTACAAATCAATGAACCATCTCAATCCTGAATACATGTGGGATTTTTTTTGTCAAGAAAGATGTTCCCTACAACCTTCGGACTAAGGAACTATGCAAGCTCCCCTCGGTGAGTTCTCAACGCTACGGAATAAATTCCCCGTCCTTTAGAGGGAGTCTGTTGTGGAATGCTCTTAGTGATGACCTAAAATTGACAACTTCTCTCGTGAAATTCAAACAAGAAATACGTTGCTGGGATGGCAACATCTGCACGTGCTACATTTGCACTTAATTTAGGGTTTTATATATTCTGTTATACTGTATATTGTGTAGATAGTTGGTGTAAATTAGCTGTTGTTAGCTACTAACAAACCAACTGTAAATAAGTTTATGATTATGATTATGATTATGATTATAGTGGCATTGCAAGCTTGCGGCTAGACCAATTATTCAAAAGGAGAAAATCGTCCATAAACAAAGAGCTGTAGCTTGCTACGGCTGTCCGATTAATTCTTCTAATTGTTTTAATCCTCTATTCAAATCATGTGTGAGAAACTTCCCAACAATGGCAACCTAAATCAAGTTGCAGAAATCTGGAAAGTTAGCAAGCCTTTCCTTGTTGTTGCGTTGACCTTTTTTTTTTGAACATGCGTCATGCCTAAGATACGTTTAAATCAATCGCTTATGATTTGATTGAAATATTGTGTTAACCCAGATTTCTTCTTTTTTCTAGGGCTCTCCTTATGTTACACACCCGTCAGAAGCCTATGATCTGTTTTTGACATCAGCAGCCACAGATGGAATAAAGCTTTGGGATTTGCGAGCTGACAGGTACTACAATTCCCAAAATTGCAAGTTGTAATCTTTTCCTTCTTGGTAGACTGAAAAATAGCTTTTCTGAAGACACACCATTCAAATCTGCTTGCAAGATGGCACCAATTTATTCATAATTGTTATTTCCGGAATGAATGATGCTGCAAGCCTCGTTTGCAGTATGGAACTACCTCAGACTCGCGTGAAGCCCAGAGCCACAGCAAATATAAAACAACACTTTTAGTCTCCTATTCAGACACACAATTCAAAAAATTTTGAGCAATGTGCTGTGCCTATTACTTGTTGCTGTTGCTTGATCCATACATTCCGAGACTAACGATGCTTTGCTTGTTTTGTATCATTTATTCATTTCTCAACTCCGATGCCCTTTTTTCTCAGGTGTGTTCGAAAATTTGATGGTCACGTGAACAGATCGCAGACAACTGGCATAGCCTTCAGCCCATGTTCTCGATTTGTAGCAACTGGATCGGAAGATCGAAGTGTAAGTACCAGTGTTTTGTAGGGTACATAAATCATTCCCTGCTTAAGATATCACAGCAGCAAAAACGTACTGGCTCCTTTACGTTATTCCATTCACGATATTCTATTCTGGCTCCTTTACTTTGTTCTATCGATAGCCAACATCTTAGTGTTATCTGTAACTTTTTCTCATTTCAATAGTCAACTTACTTCTTTCTGTTTACAAGTTATCAGACTAGCAAAATACTAAATTTGGCCAACACATCTAGCTATGTACTCTTACATACTGTAAGCCGGATTGAATAGAATTGCGGGGACCCCCTTAAGAGTTTATGATGATGATTATGATAATAATGATAATAATAATAATTATAATAATAATAATAATAATAGTAATAATAATAATAATGATGATAATAATAATGCCAAATTAGAAATGTCCAGGTCCTGAATTTGTACAAGGATTCTGGATTCTGGTAGTACCTCTTTTAGATGGTACAGTTGATCTGGAACCAATCCATTTCATGGGCGAGTCCAAATCCTTCATTGACCTCATATTCACCAACCAGTCCAATTTGTTTATAGAAACTGATGTCCACCCAAGCTATGTCGTTTGTCGCATTTGCAAAAATATAACTTAAAATGACGTAGCTCCACGTCCCACTATCGAAAACTTTGATACTATGATCTAACAAATGTTCCAGCCATTAAAAAAAACATTTATTGTATGATTGGCAGGAAAATTTCAAGAACGTCAGTGTCAAAATTTGTCCTAAACGAGATTACAACAGTCCGACTTCGACATGCACCCTGGGTAATAGATTCTATCAAAAACTTCATCCTAGAGAAATATCGGGCGTACAAAAATTTTGTTGATAATCGTGGACCCGATGAAAAACTAGTGAACATACAGAACATGATATCACAAAGTTCCAAAATCATCGAGGAATCCAAAAATTAGCATTTTACATGGATTGGCAATACTCTGTCACATCCCGAAATAGGTCAGAAAACATACTGGTCCTTGATTTCTTCTCTTGGAAAATGACTTTTGTGTTGGATTTTGAGTCTAATTCACGCATTTTTAACGACTACTTTGTACTCCAAAGTACTTTAGTAGATGCTGGAAGCGAAGTACCAAGCCAGCTTTTGTCAAACGCAGCTCCATTAACTGAATTCTGGATCTCGGAGGAGGATAGCATTCGTTCCTTAAATCCAAGTAAGGCATATGGTTGGAATGATATGTCCATTCATTTCGTATGATTAGAATATATGATGATAACCTAGTCTTCCTCCAGAGTTAATCTTCGCAGCATTAGTAACAAAGGTGCTTTCCTGGAAGTATGTAAAAGGAGCTAATTTTGTCCCAGTTTGCAAAAGGAACAGTAAGAAGCTTAACCCTATAGAGGTTGGGCTATCTGATAGGTCCTAATTAGGTTGAAGGGCAAAAAGCCCCCTACCTAACTCTTGACTGGTAATAGGTAGGACAACCAAACTTGGTGTGCTAGTAGCCTAAGGCATGTACTTTTTGAAAATGTAAAAAATACCGTAAAATTAGCCATCATTTTTGCTAACGTCTGCATTTTCCTTTGTGTGGTCGAGATAAGCGGCAAAATTGGCCAAAATCGGGAAAATCGCGATGAAATTAAATTTGGATCACAATTTCCATCCAAACATGATAATTATGATAGAATACATCAAAGAGCACTACACTACAAAAGAAATTAGCAAAATGTTGTAATCATGTTCCTTTTTTCGTGATAATTAAGATTCGAGAATTTGTGATTTTTCAAAGGTCAGTCACAGAAAATTGTCTCAATCTCCCCCATTTGTTAAAATATTTAAATGAAACTTTCTGAGAAGTTGTACAATAGGTAGCTGCAAAAATTCAAGAAGTTTCATGACCATAAATTTCTTCTCGCAGAATTTTTGACAAATCTACTAGGGGGGATTGCCCCCAACCAAAATAGGGTTAAACAGAATTACATCGTCCCATGGCTTTCTTTCAATTCTTGGTACGATATTGGAAAAAGTTGATGTTTATTCATTGTACGAACACCTTTCCCTTTATAGACTGTTAAATCCTAACCAGATGAATTTTTCATTCTAACAGTTTCTTCACCTGCAATGTTTGAAATGCAAAAGCTTAAGACTGCCATTTTTTCGATCTGGTACCCAGGGTAGAAATTTGATTGCCCGTTGCCATTGGATTGTCTGATCCAATGGAGAAAGTGAATTTGACGAAACTTGTGTCGAAGAAGTTGCAGGTTTCTGTATTTCAAGCATTGCAGATAAAGAAAGAAAGTACTTGTACAGTTCGATATATTAATTTTTAAACATTTTGATATTTGGCAGCATAAATTTGGAGATCGGATACCGGATTCTAAGCGAAAACACAAAAACAGTTTATGAAAGGATCACCATTCAGCAGAGATTTTTTTAAGTGGCCCTTCATTTATAGATACAATAATACAAAATAGGTGTTTAAGAAGAAAAGGAGTAAGACTTCTTATCTTCATACGAAACAAGGAAAGGCCATTTTCTGAACTGCTAAAAGTTGATAATTTCTGAAGAGTATGATAATTTGAGTTGAATTTGGAAGATAAATGTTCATCAATATCATAATCATCCAGGTTTGGCAAGTTTGAGAGACCAAAATTTATTTCAAAGGATGGCATTTAATCAAAAAATGATGGAAAGTCAAAATTATAAAAATTGAAAAGCTCAGCATTGTCCAATTGACCAAAAGGAAACATAATCTTTGTACAATGTGAAAAAAACCACGGCACATCATCAGCTTCCTTTCGAAGCTCGATATATTCAGAATTAGAAATATTGTTGCATTTCACATGGACCCAAAAGTTGCAATTATTACGAAAAACTGATTTATGATGGGCAGCAATATTTCAGTGGCAAATACCTCAAGGATTGTTTGGAGTTGTTACCATTGGTTGAGGATGTAAATGAACTGAAAATGAATATATCATTAGCAACACAAATGGTAGTAGGTTTGACATAAATACCAATGTAAACTTTTGTTCTGAGTTCACCAAACCAAATTTAAGATCCGTCAAATGAAGATTCAGATTCTGATCTTTGCCTGTTTCTGGGAGCTCTGTTCTTAATTATTATCAGACTGTCAACAGCAAATTATGCTGTTTTGCCTTGCTATCTTCAATTCTGGTAGCTGGGCTTTCCCTGTTGCAAGAGTTAGATCACTGACGCCTTCAGCAAACATGTAGTCACGTATCTAACATCACTGTTTTATCAATGTCCGAATTTTCATTGCAGAGTGATTTCAGTTTTTCGGGCGACAGCCTTGTTTTGATGCACACTGCAGAAAGTTATCATAATCCGCGACTGTTTTTCTCGATGCCGTTATGTGATTTTTTTCTGTTGAAGGCATACATCTTTGACATTCGCAACAGTGCATATCTTCATCGTCTTAGTGGCCAATCAGATGTCATTTCATGTGTCAATTTCTGTCCACAAACACCAATGGTATTTACTTCTTTTTCACGTTCTACACGTTCTACTGTCAAATTTTATCAAGACTATCATCAATTTATTTGCTGTGCCTCAAGAATTTGCTTAGGCTAAAAGGCGACAGGTTTGCTGTATCAGAACTTCCTGTTGACGTGGATCAGTTACTCAAATATGTTGCTACACGCGTGACGGCCTGTTTTTTGTAAGCTCATTCTGTCATATGTTTCGATTCCCTAGGGGGGCTGAGGGGGCGCTGAATCAGCCCCCCTAGCGGTTTTTCGTCTGTATATTTTTACCAAGTGCATTTACAATGCTGAAACTTTCTGAATTTTAGTTTTTATCCTTGTCACAATCAAAAATCAATTTTTTTGAAAATTCAAATTCATTCCGGGAGTAAACGCGATCAATTTTCGAGAGCTATGTGTAAAATTTTGAATTATTCCTTATACAATCTACAGCTAATGTGATAAAAAGATGAAAGGAAAAAATACTGCTTTTGATGCTCTATCCAATCAACCAGATATTGTTCAATTTGAATCCATGGTTTTGCAGATTTTGGCGCTACGAAGGTACACATTCCGTCGTGATGATGTCATCACTTTTTATCAATTTTTCTTCACAGAGCAAATGCTATTTAGACATCGAATACACAAATATTGGACTGGTGTCCTGAATGCTTTTCGTTTTCTCACAATCAATGACTGAAAATTTTCAGTGCTGAACCCTTTTGGCTTTGAAAAGGGAACATTGTGATGTGATGGGCAGCTTGACATTTTTAAAAATAAAATTCATTTTTGGGTTCACCTCTTGATGTTCTATACACATGCAAAGTTTCAAGGCTCTAGATTGTCCAGAAAAAAATAAACTAGGGGGCTATCAGCCCCAACCCCCTCCTAGAGCATCAAATTTCCTAGGCCTGACATGTTTATACTGTATAGTTAGGTTTCCTGGGTCCTAACCCTAACCCTAGGTTCCTGCCAAATCGAGGTACCTATGTTCCTGCTGTTGAGGAACATGTCAAGTTTGATTAACCTGTGATTAGAGCTAACTTGATATTGCTGGAGCCAACCAAATCCGTACACTTTTTGGACACATGGTATTTCATGAGCACCAAGTTTCAAATCGATTGTTAATATTTCGAGAAAAATTGCATGATAATTTTTAGCATTTGAGTTTGTTTTACGAAGAGAAATTCAGAAAGTCGAAACCTTCGGCTCCAGTGAATAACGGCTTCTTTCTGACACACTTTATTTTTGCAAATAACTTCAAGAAATATAATTCATTGTAGGCATATCACTCTCCTTGCTTGTTGCTTGAAGTGAGAATTGAGTTCTAGGCTAGTTAATGTCTGGTGATTCTGAAAACAGAATGATGAATTCCTCTGTAACATCAACATTTCTAAGTTGTTCTGGAAAGCCGGTCCGATCAATCCCTAATTTGTTTCTTAGACTGATATCATCCCTGCGCGACACCATTTTTGATCTATTGTCATACTATATGACTCTATCAACTCTTTTTCATTTCAGCTTGCAACTGGCTCACTAGATGGAGAGCTTCGTTTCCACACAGACATTCTGTAAAACAGAACATTCCTACTTTGTATATATTAAGCATAATATAGTATCCTAATAAGTCATCCATTGTATCACACCAACAAGAAAAAGAAATTATCAATACTTTTTGCCTCAGAGATATACACTGTCCCTATACTATTCAAAACATAAGTACTGGTGCCCCGAAAAAAAGGTCCCGACGTTTGCTTCAACGCAGTGAAGAACATTTTGAATCTGTCAGCTTCTATTCATTGTAGTTACATGCTAGACATGCTAGACATTTTAGGTTCAATTTGCACATCGTAGGAAGCAATTAGTAATCTAAAACTGGTTTCATACTGTTTCTTTCATACTGTTTCAAACTATTACAAGACGTTAAAAGATTTCACAGTTTATTTCAAACTGTTGCTACTAGTGACTGAGGAGATTACTTTTTTTAATATTGAAAGGTTTTCTTCTACTCTTTGAAGCTTTTGTCAAAGAACCTGAACAGAAGAATTTTGATAAGAACTTTAACTAGCACTAACCATATTTCCGGAATGCTGTATGCTGTGTTTCCTCTGAAAAATCATTTTCAATGTGTATATGGTTGATAGCAACTTTGCAGGCAACGCTTTCTTGTGAGAATCCTCTAAAGTCCCAAATTCAGGAAATTCCAAAATAAGGTAAATACAGTTTGCTTGGCAGATGCGTCAGGATGTTGCCTTGGTGAAAAATCCATTGACCATGCAAATAATGCTGTTTTTTCTTATGAAAATATAAGACATCATTATAACACTTTCAATACTGCACATGTGCTTAATTCTCCAGGAAAATGCAGTACTACAAAACTTGTTGAAAACAAACAGACACAGTTAGCATCCATTGCCAAGATATTTTGCAAGAATATTTTGCTGTTTGGCAGCAAAAAAAGTGATAGAAGCTCAAAAATTTCCAATCCCCTTAAGGTAAATCCTTGGCACAAAGGTCTGAATAGAACAATAATTTTGAATCTCTTGTAGAATTTTCTAGTATACACATTAGTGCTTCTACAGCTAAATCAACGACTTCAGGTTCTGTTGATATAAATCAAAACAAAGATGAAATGAAAAATGAAGGGAAATTCATTTGCTAGAATTATGGAGAGAACAATTAAATAAGGAAACGGAGCAACAAGACCTTGGCTGAGAGTAGCATTTTTGCAATCATAGCAAAGATGCTATTGTCCTATATCCCATATGAAAAATGCATCCAATCAGAAGGGATAGAGAACAAGCTGCACGCACATTAAGACCGCCCCGCAACCATAGCCACCCATCTGTTTATGGTTTCTTTCCTTTGTCAGATTGTTAAAAATTTTTGTATTCACTTATACAAACTTTTGTATTACTTGTGCCAATTTTAATAGATTTTATTGTTGCGTAGTCTATTACAGAGTGGCGTAACATATTCCTTTAGTCATGCAAGGAAAGTGCACAAAGTCATAACCATGGAACTCAGGATGCCACTCGATCCAACCTATTGTATGAAAAGTGGATGCAAATATTGTTCGATCCAGACTCTTTACTACAACAGGATAAACTGCTTTCTGTGAGTCGCCTGAAGGCCTCCTATCATTTCATTCTATATTCTTTAAACACTAGCGTAAGGTGGGGGTAATTTGGGTCTACGGGGTAATGTCGGTCTATTTGATGTTTGGCTTTTTAAAGCGATCGTAAGCTTAACTTTTCGATTCATGACTCCGTGGGTGTTGAAACCCGGGGGGGGAGGGGGTACTTAGTATATTTTGCTAAAGGGATGTGCACGTCTTTCCGGGTATCTTTTTCAGCGATCGATTCTAAGGCCGGGTATCTGTTTTGCTGATAAAATCTAAAGCCGGTAGCCTGAATTTAATCTTTTTTTCTAAAACCGGTTACTTTTTCGCCAACAGAGCTTCTGATAATTTTCCCCACTTTTCCCAATGAAGTTCTTCACAACAAACAAACAATCGGCGTTAGCCTCCCACGTGATTCATTCAAAAAGAACAGAAAAGAGGCTGCCCTACCAATTGTTATTGTTATGCATTGCCCACCCATTGTGGACAGTGGTTTGCACTTTGTTTGTTTGTTTCAGGGATCAGGATTTTTTCAAACGCCGGGCGTTTTTATTGACTCACCCGGTAGAATGTGGTTTTGGGTGATTCCAAAATTCTAATGCCGGGTATGGTTTTTGGCTATTTTTTCTAAAGCCGGCTCACAAAAACTATCGTAGGCGTGCACACCCCCGTCGTTTTGTATCCAAGTACCCCCCCCCCCCGGGTGTTGAAATCTATACTTTTAGGAATCGTTTAAGTGGTGTTGAAGAATTATTTGATAATTTCTAGTGCGCCATTTTCTAGATTTTCTGCGGCCTAAACTTTTATCATGATCTGACAGCATAGAAAACATTCGATTTACGCCAACTTGCGACTTCTTTTCGTCAATAAGTCATTATTGATCTCATGTTTAATCATTTGGAAAGGTGCTAAAACTTTTTATTATTTTGCAAGATGGGACAATTTGGGTCTACTGGGATTTTGTTACGGATTGCGTTGTGCAAGAATTAACAATGGCTCCCAAATCAAACGAGGGTGTAAATAACATAGTAAACAAATTGATGTATACATCGAAGACAGCACGAGGTATATGATAGAATATACGATTCAAAATCTTTTCGAAGGAAACTTTATTTACATTTCCATCTTCGAGAATGGGCGAAGGCTTTGCAATGTGTGCTGATGGTGGTGCGATTTATTTTTAATTTTCTCTTTGCAAGTTTTCAAGTCTGGGAAACTCTGAAAATTGAATCACAATTATTCATAAAGGCATTCTAAAATTATACGTGATTGAATTTACAATACTGCCCATGAACCAGATACTGCTCTTCTCGAATAGACCCAAATTTCCCACCAACAGGTTGACATTACACGTAAAAGTGAGGAAAGTGAAAATTCCACAAAATATTCAGACTTCAAATTAAGGCTCGGTAACAAGTTTCCAAGACCGAAAAAAGGCTCAATGTAGGCAAAACGAAAAACGCCTTCAATATTTCCAACGAGCTCGTGGGATTGCTCTATTTACTTCGAAAAATGCCCATTTTAGACCCAAATTGTCCCCACCTTACCCTGTGAAATAATATGAGTCCCAAGGGGAAGAGATTTGCAATACAGTAAAGTCCCGCCTTTAAGAAACTCATTTCACAAAAACAGCCTGATTGGTTTCTTATGTTAAAATATATTTCCTGAAAGCAGGGTGTGTATACCATGGTATAAGAAACACTTTTGTATTCCAAACAGCTGTCAAAATTGTTAAGAAAACGTTTATTAAATACGCGCAGTTGAACAAGAAGCTGATAGTTTGGGTCAGTAGGGAAAGTTTCTTGAATTTATAATAATTTGGGCTTGTAACTTTCATTCTTATTTCTAGAGAACTGAGACTTACTGGAGCCATATTCAAATATGTGCCATAAAATATTACTATGTACCATTGTAAAAGAAACTGAACATGAATCAGCCTAGATAGTTTCTTGTAGACAGGTATTTTATTTACCAAAATCAGGCCTGAGTTTCTTATAATGCAGTTTCTTAAAGGCGGGACTTTACTGTAGCACACCAAGTGAATGAAAATTATTCTCTAGCTTGTGCGAGCGAAACAGGATTTGAAAGAAGATAAATACTTACATCATTGAAAGAATGCTGCCTTGCGTCATGCATACTTGCTAGATCTTCACCGATTCTTTCGCATTTGCCTATCGAGAATCGACGTGCCAGCTTTTCTTGTTTGCTGCCGAGAAGTCTCGAATAAAGAAGTGCCATAAAATATCATAAGAAGTGTCCACGATAAAGAAGTCTGATCAAAATTTTTAGATTAATGGAATGGCTAAGAAAGTTTTTCGGAAACCTGTATTTTGAAATGAGCTTTCTCCAAAGTTGCGAAAACAGACAACGTTGTTATAAAAAATTTTTCGATTGCTCTTCGATAGACCGATTGGTTCCAAAGCAATTAATAATTTTTGGAAAGGAGGATTGTGAAAATCGTCTTTCCAGGCTCATCAGAGCGGAAACCAGCAATAGTCACCTTTCAGTTGAGCATCATCAGCATAGCAGTGAATTTTTGTTGCAATATAGATTGTGCAGGGACATCTTGCACTATGAAGGGAAGAAACCAAAGTCTGCAACTAAGCGGACGATACGACTATTTATGCGTGTGGTCCAAATATCGAAACTGTCAGTGCGCATTTAGAACATGCCATTAAAATAACTGAGTGGTTCCCAAATAGTTTTATGAGACTAAATGAAGACAAATGCCATTTGGTAATATTTGGTGCCACGGGACGAAATGAAATAACAATTAAAATAGGCGACGCTTACGTGAAGGAAAGTTCGGAAGAAAATCATCTCGGCATCACTTTCGATCAATCACTTTCTTTCAAAGAACATGTTAAAACCCTGTCTAGTAAAGCTGGCCAAAAACTACATGCTCTTGCCCGTGTCTCCTGCTACATGGACACAGTAAAACTGCAGCGTTTAATGAGAGCGTTTGTTTTATCTCACTTTAGTTACTGCCCACTTGTGTAGATGTTTTATGATAGAGCCATGAATCATATAATATGTTCATGAAAGCGCTTTGCCTATAAAGATCACAGAAATGATTTTGGTTATCTCCTGGAGCAGAGCAATTCGGTGTCCATCCATGTACGGAACCTGCAGTTGCTAATGACAGAAATTCTTAAAACGAAGCCCCATCTAAATCCACCTTTCATGAAGGACAATTTTCAGGAACGAACCACGTCATTTGGGATTGAGACCATAACCTATCTTGGTAGCAGATTGTGGCAACTATTGCCGCAAGAAATATAACAATCAAACACCCTTCCTATATTCAAAAACGAATTAAATGTTGGAAAAACGGTCAGACGTTGCAAAACATATATTCCGCAAGTTGGGTTCCTAACAGGATAGTCGTTTTTATCTTGTAATTTATATATGAATAAACATTGTAATTTCTTTTTTTTTCTTAATATTTTTAGATATTGTAAATATGTATCAAGTATTAGGCCTTAATTAGCTGCAATTTAGCTATTTGTTTTAATTTTATAGCCTACTTAGAATAAATTAATGATGATGATGATGGTGATGCTGATGATGATGATGATGATGATGATGATGATGATGATGATGATGATGATGATGATGATGATGATGATGATGATGATGATGATGATGATGATGATGGTGATGCTGATGATGATGATGATGATGATGATGATGATGATGATGATGGTGATGCTGATGATGATGATGATCATGATGATCATGATGATCATGATGATGATGATGATGATGATGATGATGAAATCAATAACGAACATTGGGAACAAGACATGACATTGCAAGTCAGTCGGACGCAACTCGGCTTGCAACGCTGTAGCTGAGCTTAGCTGAAGCCCCTGATTTCCCACTCACAATCGATGAAATCCTGAGACGTTAAACAAGATAAGAGAAACATGATTGCATATCTACGTAATATTATTTGAATCATCAGTAAACAGTATGCATAACTAGCATATACTGCATTCAGATGCGTAAATGACAATCACATACCAGATGTTCCATAAAAAGTTTCCCTGTTTGAACAGCTCCACATAAACAACCATTGTCATTTCTTTAACATTGTAAACGGAGAACTCTTGCTTAAAGAGACTTAGAAATTTAATTTGGATCCACTAAATTTTTAACGGTTTCTTTGCAAATCAAAAGAAATATGAACTTTCAGACAATCTTACGATCAAGAAACCCTCGAGAAGTCTGGCAATGGAGATACGTTTCATTTCTTCCATGTTTTACATCGTGGGTTTCAAGGCATACAACCGCTTGTCACTGTCATAGAATGGCACTCAAACTCAGCAATATGCTAATGTGCCGACCCCAGGGCCTTGTCTTATGAAGAAGACTGTTTCTTCGAGCATCAGAAGACATTGCTTTTTACGGGCAAAACAGACAAATATGATTCCTTCTTGGGTCTCTTTGGGGTTCAAGCTCCGTAATTATGGAATTTATTAAAAAGAAAATTACATCTGTCGATTTTGAGCTGCATTTCAACGACTTTATTGATCAATTGTTTTAGCTCTTTCTTGGACAATTAAGATAAACTGTTTTCTGCGAAATAGCGACAGAAATTAATACGCGCTGATACAGAAATGAAACGAATACTCAGCTCTGAATTGGGGTTTGTCTAAAAACAACAGCTCAAATTTAAATGGTAAACTTTTTCTGGAACACGTGGTACTATTCCAAGTGAGAAAATCCTTGAACAATTATTACCCAACATACAAAACACAGGGGTAAAACATTATTGTGTCTACTTCAAGGTTATGACAAAATGTACCTTCGATATACAATATGCGCCGATGACTGTGCGACGAAAGACTTTCCGTATTTACACTATCTAAACTTGATCTCATGTACCACGATTAAGGAAAGAGAAATATGGGAAGTTATACGCAATTAACTGGTAACAGGGGTTCATAAACAACTCCTAATTTTCATCGTTTAACATAGATCGTGAATAATTGTAACTATGAGGAAGCGAAGATCACCGTATTTTGTCAGCAATGATCTAAATTACTGATGTTTTGCACTAAAACTTGGATCTGACAAAAAAACAAGTAGGCAAAGTTGATCATTGAAGATCACCGTATTTTTTCAGCAGTGATCCAAATTACTGAAGTTCTGCACTGAAACTTGGATCTTGCCAAAAAAATTAGTAGGCAAAGTTGCATGTTAACGACCCACGCATACTACATGGTATGAGTAACAACGCAAAAATTTCATCCCGTTCAGGTCTTTTTGGACGAAGGATGCCTTTCAACGCAAAAATGCCAAAGAAATCAAATTGTTTTCTGAACATCTGTTCTTTGCAAAATACTCCTCCAAAATAGTTCATTCGTGTAAAAAAGGATAGCGACATGTTCCTAAACTGGGTGACTCAACAAAGCTTCTTGTCAACATTTGATCATTGAAATGGCTGTGAATTTACGGGTCTTTGCTATTCCACAAGCTAAACTTGCAGATTAAACTCGCAAATTGCAAGGAATGATCATCAAATCAAAATTCATCGCCGCAATACCATTTAAATGGCTTTGATACGACTAATGCAGCTGTAATTCCGCTGCGTTTGGATCTTCGTGTCGATGACCTATTTGGTAGTTTCTTTTCTGCAATTTTCTTCCCGTGTGTATGATGCGGTTTCAATTTAAATTGTACGAAGTGGAATTTAAAATCATGAAAACCGAACTCAAACTCAACTTAACTGAACTCTATTTACCTGAAAAATTAAAACTTTACATGAAATCGCAAATTAAAGGTTTGTGGCTAACATGTCTTGTTTCTGAACATACTGTTGCTCACAGTAAGGTGCAATGATTTTATTGGTTTTCTCCAGCAAGAACCAAAATAACAATACCTATTAGATTTGTGCCGTAAATACAGCAAGAAAATGTTAAGATTGGTGCCATAATCAAATTTTGTGAGTTCCAAAATGGCAAGTTCTTCTGACCAGCCCGTTTGTACATTTTATTCCATCTGCGTGGTGTACCATTGTATGGCATTTGCAAATAACAACTTCAGAAGCAAAGATCTTAACAAAGCCATAATAGAGTATTCATAGTAACTTGGTGACCTTCCTAACTCAAACCAATCTAATTCAATTTAAACTAATAATCTTCCCATGAACTTTCAAAGCTGTTAGATACATGTTGTGTGAAAAAGTTTATTATACAATCAACCTTTTAGAACAAAGGAAACTGCTATCATACCAGGAACAACAACTTAAAATCGAGAAAGTAATACAACAACAACTACGAATATGGAATACAGCCTCAGATGAGAAACTTCGATGTCACTTGCATATTACTGTTGGAAAACTGCACCAAGAACATTGCCTATGGAATGATCCGTGAGTCTCTGATGATAAGTTGTGTTATGCTAAACTGTTAGCATATTCAAAATAATTGATGCGGACACACGTTGTATCGACAATGTTCAGATTGAAATATCCAAATCTTTTCAAGTACATTTATTTAATTCTAATTAATTCCCTGTTGGTCTGTCTTCAGATTACACGAGTAAATAAGAGTAAAATCCAAAAACTTGCATGTCTCAACCAAACAAAGCATGTTTCACTGGCAAAAAGACACACAATGTTTTACTAGCGTAAAGACAAGGACGTCCTGCTGAAACAAGATTGTTCATGTGTTTTCTCCAGTTCATGCAATCTTACTTTTTGGTAACACTGGCATTTCACACTGCCACTGATTTACCTCAGAAAACTAACTAACTATGGAATTTGGTGCAGATCCGTTTAGCGATTCGTTGCAAGCCAGTCGAACAACAAACAGTGTCTTCACTTTGTGGAATATTTACAAAAATTTGCCATTCACTTTTATAGATATGACGTCCACAATATGAACTGATCAAATGTATCATGAAAAAATGTATCATGATGTATATTTTGGATAACCTGTACGTAACCATTTCCAACTCTTGTTTAAAAGATAATATTCTTTTGAAACCATTTTTTGCTCCTTGCTTGAGCAGAATTGGCTTAATCTGAGATCTGCTGAATCGGATACGCTTTTCGATGCTACAGCTTCACTCTTTATTCTGCTTATCCATTTTAATATCTTCTTTCTTCATAATACATTAATGACATAATTTATACAGCTATAAGTTTTAAAGGTATCTGGTGATCCAAAGCTTTAAACTGATGCGTAACTTCTCTGCTGTCTCCTCACTACAGAAACTCGATGAGCAGTCTATGCGTAGCCTGCGTGCAGACTCTACTGATTTCTTTTCAGAGAGGTTCTCCTCCAGTAGAGTCTGCGCATCGGCGACCAAATCCTTGTTCTGAGCCACGCGCGATTCCCTCTCTTGAGGAACCAAGTCACTGAATTGGATTCAATAGAGCGACCTATAGAGTGGGAAGGCATAACACCCACACACAATAAGGTTTCATTGGCCAGCTTTGTCCATGGAAGAGCTAATTAAATACCTGCAGACTCGAACAAAGACAGAGGCGCTCATGAAAAAAAGGGGATATGCGTCAGCCAATCAGGAAAGGTTCCATGTTTCTCATGAACTGACAACAAGGATTTGGTCGCTGATGCGCAGACTCTACAGGAGGAGAACCTGTCTGAAAAGGGATCAGTAGAGTCTGCACGCAGGCTATCTATGCGTCATAGATTCGTCTCGTCATTCCAAAACATTTCAAGGAAAAATTGCAAAAGGATTAAATTAACCAACTAATGGATCCAATTTTTACACACCCACTTTTGAAATCCTTGTTAAAATGTTAGCAAAGTAATTTATGAACATGATATCAATTGATTGATGCTACATGTACTTTGATAGGCAAACCCCACAAACCCGTTTAATATATACAGTTTAAAATGCCAGGGGATCTTCAACTGGAGCCAGATGATTTATGCATGGATTCAAGTTTGTGATCGGCTTAAAACCAATTGCTGCAGGATCACAATGTCTTGAAGCAGACTGCAAGGAAGGCAGAGTCTACAAAATAATGAAAGATACATTAAGTTAACAAATTTATCAACAAATTAGCAATATTTTAGCATATAACAGATCTTAAAACTGCATTATGCTTGTTTTAAACGTCACTAAGAGTCATGTTCTAGCAATGGCTTTATGGTGGTAGCTCACACATCCTAGTTCTGAAGAACGCTACAAAATTGCAAGATACGATAATAAAATCGATTCCTGATATCGCACCAGACGATAACCTTCCTGTATAGCTACTTCAAAAGCTCTGTTATCATGCATAATATTTATCTTAAAGATACTTTTAACACCACAGAATGTGGCAACTTGCTCTGTTATCATGTTCGACACAATCTTGCATTCAATTGAAAACACGGCGTTTGCTGATACCGAGAATTTTGTTAAAATCACGGTGTTTATCAGACTTACATAATCATTCCAGAAGTTCAGCTCCTTGGTTCAATCGCTTGTTTATCTAACAAGGATAAATGATCTAACAATCGAGCCGAGATAGATACGCCTGGTGCTGGGGTCGAGGTGCAACCAGTAAAACGCACATCCACTGTCACGTCCTATCACGGTGTATTCCACGTCACATTTCATGCCTTATTCTGTTGGCCTTCTCTTCTCCTAATCACTTACCTATCATTCGAAATTACCCATCTGATCTATTGATCTATGTTATCCTTTGACGTGGTGAAGAGTTAGGCCCCGTCAACACGTATCTGGATCTTCTTGAAAACGCATCTTTCCTTATCCATATATAAAAAAGATCCACATCCCCGTCGACACGAAAACGCTGTGACCTTCGAAATTCGCTATTAGAAAGTGGAATTCGATATTCGATAACGATATTCGACATTCGAACTTCGATACAGGAAAACAGACCATCAAAATGCCCTCGCGTGATCCCCAAAGAACCGAGAGCATGCTTTGATGGGTGGTAAACTGACACAGTGACGTCAGCGTTTTCGAAAAGCTCCGTTTTCACCCGTCCACACAACAACAGGAAAACGGCGTTTCCAGAAAAGAACTACTCTGGAGAGCGTCCTTTGCCGATGGGCTTACCGTGTATAAAGAACATAAAATGAAAAAAAAGAACATAAAATGAAAAGAATATAAACGTTTTCGAAAAGCTTCGTTTTCAGTGACGGAAAACGCCGTCTCCGTGTGCATGCAAACGCAAAAAAAGGATAAAAAATATGCGCTTTTAAGAAGATCCGGATACGTGTGGACGGGGCCTTAAGCTCGAAACGTAACTAACTTATGGTCTTCGTAGAAAGTCGAACTTTTTTAATATATTTATGCTTTGATCAAAAATAGTCTCGAATGATCTGTAATTCAGATCTGATGGTTCTATTTTCCGTCCTCCACTCGGAAATCATTCCTAAAAGCAATTTCGTTAAAATCTTTTTAATTTCTAAAGATAATCATATAGTTTCAAGGAGAGTAACAACCCTTTTATTGAAATCTGACAAGCCAGTTTCAACTGTAGCCGTTTGTTGCACGCTCCTGTTTCAGTTCTCAGCACAAGATCTATGCATCTTGCTGTTTGAGATTTGTAACACGTTGACTCATGCACGAGATTTTTGAGACTATATAGGTCCAGAAAGTTTTTCAACTGTTCCTCAGTTTCAGTCATATTAAAATCTCCTATGAAAAATAGTTTTCGTAAATTTAACTGTAGTGGTCGAATCCATGACCCAAGTTTTCAAATAGATAATATTGTGAATGAGTTGGTGGTCGATAAACACTACAGGGTGTCTCAAAAAAATTGTTCGACTTTTGATTAATTATTGAAAAATTAAGACAACATGAACAGGTTCGTGGAAAGATAACCCAGTTCCCAAGATTATGAAATAATTTTAGAGACTAAAATCGTGCAAATCGGTTGAAAATTCACTGAGTTACGAACTCTCGCATATCAAAAATATGCGATAGCTGAAACCAGAGACCCCCCAGATTACTTCTATTGCAAAAAGCTCGAAGACGGAGGTAAGAGAAGCGTATCCAATGTCATACCTCTCGTTGATATCAGAGCAAACCAAATACGACTTCTAAAGTAAATTATTTCTTGCGATCATTCTCAAACTTCTTTAACATTGCATAGGTCCAAAAACAGTGGTTCAAAACAAAATCGGCGAGAGACTGAATCTGTTTCCTCAAAGCATCCATATGCTTGACTGTTGGGTTATCGAATACCTGTTTGAATCCCACTTGGCTCGCCCTGAAACAATTGAGAAATAACAGAAACGACGGCCTATGGGACTTTTACCAAAAATGCCATTTCGAGGCCTCTGGTTTCAGCTTTCGCACAAACTTGAACTTCAAAAGCTTGTAACCCCATGAATTTTTATCGGATTTGCAAGATTCTTGTGTCAAAAATTAATTTAAAATCTCAGGACAAGGGTGACTTGACCAAAGGTCCATTCAGCGTATCGTTATTTTTTAGTATTTAATCAAACGTCGAACAATTTTTTGAGACACCCTGTAAATAGCACCCATTTCTTTTTCCTTAAGTTTATTTCGAAATTAATGCATTCGATGCTATCGGAAAATTTGAAAGAATGAAACTGGTGTGAAGGTATTCACTTCGGACATAGACCAGTAAGCCACCACCGTTTGCATCTCTGTCTAGACGAAACGGAGTTGTAAATCCTTCTAAAATCCTTAGACGAAACGGAGTTGTAAATCCTTCTTTTTTACAACCTAAAAATGTCATCGACTCCGCAGTATCTATTTGAAGAAATTCCCCCTGAGCGCGATATTTCTTACAATCTCAGACATGCGCGGGCTTATGATCCAATTATTCCAAGAACTGTTCGCTTTTCAAATACCTACTTCCAAAACGTCCTTTACGAATGGAACTTGCAAGATAATGAGATAAAAAATTCGGCTTCCCTTGGTGAATTTAAAAGGAAAGTTTTGGCCATAATTAGACCATCGAGGAATCCGATATTCAATGTCGATGATATCACTGGTATTAAACGATTGACAAAACTTCGTGTCAAATTTAGTGATCTAAATGAGCATAAATTTCGGCACAATTTTGATTGTTTAAACCCAATTTGCGACTGCGATAAAGCAAATGAGGATAATGAACATTTTCTCCTGCACTGCCCTTTGTATGACATTATACGGCAAGATCTTTTGGTCAACTCGAAAACATTCTTGATTTCAACGTTTCGGACATGAACTCCAAATCACTATGTAATTTACTTCTTTTCGGAAAACCTGACTTAGATGTGAGTGTGAACAAAATGATTATAGAGGAAACACTTCGTTTTATCGAAAATACGAAACGATTGTAGATTCAGTACAATTAGTTGAAACGCAGCAACATACATCTTGTAATTGTATTTATATTTCTTTCTTTTGTTTATGTCTTGTATTTGTCAGTCGTAATTGTTTTTTTATATTTGTGTTTCCATGTAAATAAACTAAGTTATATTGTAAGTGCCACTTGTGTTCCATTGTAAATAGAAACTAATTTATATTGTAAGTGCCATTCATAGTGGAAACTCGATGAACTTGTGTCTTTTTTCGCTATGATTATTGGCACAGTTGAATTAATTATATTACTTGTAGTTTTTAAGATTTGATAGAAAAAAAAATCCTTCTACGGTAAATTGCTCCGTTTGAAAGATGCATCAATCTTTGTAGTCAGCAAAAGACTGTTCAATAGACAACGGCGACTAAGGCTTGTCCAGGCTTGTTTACACCTTTTCAAGTCAGGTGATGAAACATCTTGATAACTTATCTTTGAACTCTATATCTCATTTCGCATCATGAAAACTTGTGCCACGAATGCAAAAGTAGAATAAGACAGAACTTCCCTGGAGTAACAGGCATATGACTTGAAATGGGTAAACAAATCTTGGCAAACTTTTCAGTTACCATAGAAATCACAGGGGCATTAAATCTTGAAAAGATACTCTGGCTGAAAGACAATGACAAAACAAGTGAAACCGCAGAGTTTTGGAATTTTTGGGTCGCTCTTACAGCAATAAGTACTGCTATTACTAGTCTCTTGGCCAGAATTTCTATCATATAAATTTTAGTGCCTGAACGGTTTTGGAGAGGCCATAAAGCCATAAATCCTGGAAACTACGAGATACTTAAACCGGTATCCAAACATGCAAAACCAAACATCTGGAGAATAGAATTCTTCAAAAAAATTAGTGAATTTTCAACCAGTTTCTAATCCTGGTTGCTTTTTATGATTGTCGGTAAAGTCAAGAAAAATCATAACCAGTTTATGTTGTCTTCTTCGCTTATTTGCGTCTAAATGCTCAGTGAAAATGCAGCTTTTGAGGTTTCCAACCATGGGCCACGACCTAAAATCGGCTACATCATTGGACTCCTATAATACACATCATATGTTAACATAGCATACGGCATCAAACTTCACAATGAAAGGCTAGATGTCAGGTTGAAATAACAGGAGTTTACCACTGCACAAACTATATCATTTACAAAACAAAGAATAATAGGGGCAAGATAGGTTATCTGAGGAGGCCCAGACAGACAACAAAGTAATTGAAATTTATAAGTCTGACTGACGTCTTTATACAAATGGGATATGATATATTAATTCCTTATCAAAAGATGAAATTTGAGATATACAGAACTACAGGGGAAAATTTTGTAACAATGGCAGTTTCGATATTATTACATTTTGCACGACAGCCCATCAGCACACTCCATTGTTTACCACGTGATCAACAGTTTCTACCTTTATGAAATTAGTTGGGAAGACATGTCATGTTGATAAAGTTGGTACAATAAAGTTTTCAGAACACAGCTTTCCATCATTTCATTTTTCTCCTTATAAATATGTCAATTTTCGTTATCCGACGACCCAGTTCTCCCATTATGCTGCCAAAATCTTGTTCAACGTTGTCCTAAAGTTTTTCATTACTTCATCGAAGTACCTAACCAGTGTTTCATTCAGTATCTAAATAAGTAGATGAAATGATAGTCCTCCAAACATAACACTATGAGAAAAAATACTTAAAAGGTGACTTTTACAGTTTTAAAAATGTTATTACACAAGGAGACTGATCGCCATTTAGGGCAAGGAACCCTGGACAGAAAATTCATCTGAAAACTCTCTTTAAAAAATTTTAATGGTTCTTCATAGGCATAATTTCGCGGCACACAAACGCCTAGAAGCAGGCTTTCTCGTGATTTTCCATCACAGCTGCAAGGCACGATGTACGACCAAAGTACGACGCTGTTGATTACTTCGTCAAAAATGGAACTTGCTAGTTGGCTATCTTGCAAAATGTAAACAAACTAAAATTATTTTTGTGCAAATTACCCCTACTTTGGACTGTTGAACTTACCCTGACACGCACTACTCTATTTCTCTGTCTTTTAAGCATGAGAGTCTACGGATAAAAAAAACGATATAAACACATGTTCAAATTTTCATCAATTTTTACAACTAACCATAACCAAGTTATTGCTAATCGCTTATCAACACATCCAGCGCATGAGCAATTCAATACTTTTCGAAGATCGTATTCCTACGAATGTTTTGTCTTATGCGGTGTAAAATTATTCGTGCTCGGACTGCCACGCCTGTTACATAAGTAAAAAATCCCCCAAGTTGTTGATTCGAAAAAGGGAACAATTATACTCAATGCACTCGTCACAATGTTTTCCCTCCATTCTACAGTCACTGCTGCGGAATACGTTGTTGCGCAGAAGCATAAAATGTCGATTCGTTCAAATTTTGGGATCATTAGCATACCGTTCAAATAATTTCTGAGTGCTGAAGCACACGAAAATCATTCAAGTTCACGGTATCCAGCCAATCAAATCACTTCTTTCTAACCACAGGGAGCCCAGGCAGTTAACCGAACAATAATAAGTTTACTGTCTTACGGGAGTTGATTGTATAATATTTTTGTGTGTTATTTGTTGCACTTCTCCACTGCTGTGTTATATTTTATTGAGTTCTGCACTGCACTGCATAATTGTTCAAATGCAAGGTATTCTTATGGAGGTTACCTACATTAGAATACCAGCAATAGACTGATGACGATGGGTCCCTTGTATCCCTGCGGTAAACCTTGCTCAAGAGGGACTCAAAATAAAATAGGAAAAAATCTGGTTCTATTTTAGGCATTCGAGGGGCATTCGATCGATCGATCGATCGATGATCGAATAAGGATGAACGACTGCCGTAGCTCTGTTCAACGGTCACTCCTCGGAAAAAAAATGCGATAAAAACTACGTTAAGAAGATGTTTCATCAAAAGAACTTGGCATAAATCTGAAGAAGGAAGTTCACTTTACCTCGCTTATTTACGTTTGCTCTATCACTCAGTTGGCCTCTCATCATGCAAATAATTTCCTATTTGTTAATTTACCACAAACATGCACTTCAAGCGAGCTATGAAGCAGCTTCTATTTTCGTTTTTAAATTGTAACTGATAACAGATTTCTACCAAAAAGAATACCCGAGTATGGTCCCTATACCGTCATTTTCACTAACAATTAACTTTTTGTGGTCTTTACATCCTTCTTATTCTTAAAACATTCTTCTTCAAGTCAGACCTTTGATTTCATTCTTCTTCCACGAAACATCATGTCATTTCAAAAATTCAGCATTTGACTATCCGCTGTGAATAGTAAATCATAAAATTGTATGACATCAGCTAATCTACAGTGTGTATCACAAAAAAGCCTACCAGCAGCAAAATTAAAACTTCCATAGAACTAAGGATCTGAAAGAAATAAAATGGCGATTTTCTGAAAGCTTGACACGTGTGCTTTCATTTAGTGTTTAAGTTGCGCATGACCAGTTTACAAGTAATTCGTATAGTAATCAGGATATGTCAAAATCAAGGAAGATGTAAAGCCTATCCAATGATACAACTCTGCCCACACAATAACACACAGTGGGCCAAAATGGTGATTTTGCAGACATTCATGGAAACCTCTATGGAAATAAATATTACAGGAGCAGTTGGCAGCTCGTTTTTGACGAATGAGAGGGATAAATCAAATGGTTCGCAACAACTTTTAAAATTTTATACTCAGGGGGGCGTTGGGACTAATACTCAATACTTAAGATTCTGAACCCATGTTTTAGGACTCGGTCTCAAGAGAATCAGCAATAGTGATTGATGGATCTTTTTAATGTATTCTGTTGAAACAATGGATGAAGTTGAATGTTTATACTTGGGAGACTGGGACCCATATTCCAGTTTTGGGAGTTATAACCAAAACCTCCCTTCTGGTACATTTCAGTACACACAAAAGCTACTTTGAAGTGTCCTATTCATATGGTATCATCTAGGGAATACGCGTTGATTAAAATCTTTCTGGTGTTCTCCAAAAATGGGCCTGGTCTCAATATCTTTCCTTGGAACTCCCACAATTTCCTTAAAAATACCTTCCCCCCTATTTTTTTTTACTTTGCGGAGGAGAAACAAAATGAAACAAAACAAACTTATCATAAACTGTACTTTCAGAAAATGTATTGGTGTCATGTTTCTCCTCGTACTTTTGGGGATATCCTTGATTAAAGTCAAATTTCGCTCTCTGAAGAATACAGCAAATGTTACAAGTTGTCTAAAGCAAATCATTGCTGCGGTAAAAATAGATTTAAAAAGAATTTTCATCTTGCCTTTCAATTAAGAATGACTATCTGCGTCTTGGTAATAGTGATCAAACACTCTGCAACTCATTTTTCTAGCCGAAAGCATCCGCATTCTCTGCCACTAGAAAGCTGGGTGTAACATTATGAAAGATTTTGTTCAATATTCTCAGATTCAAACATCTATAACTCTGTGATAGCCAAGATAAATGAAAACTTTAAAAAGCACAATAAATCCCAGTTTTTTGGCTTTCTCAAACTGCATACCAACTAGCGTTTTTAAGAACTTCCAAATTTTCGAACGTCTGCCTGTAGCCCATTGTGTAACATCGTCATGGCGCACGGAAGAAATTTGCCAAAAGGGCTGGCAAGGATATTTATCTTTTCTTCATGTAAATACAGAGTACCAAAATGGTGAGTTTCCTAACCATTTTGTTGACTCTAGTACTTTCGAAGAAAGTTGATAAGATGTAAGGATGATCTTGTTTTCCAACCTTTCTTCAGCGGGGAAGTTTTGTGGCGGTGGCGAAATATGAAAAACACCCATTGGATTGCCGAATTTTTGGCAGCTCAGGCAGGGGAATTGTGGTGGAAATTTCAAAAGGTGAAACCTGAAACCTTGTTTCTTTCAATGAATCTAGAAATCCCACAAAGTTCCCATAATTCATAAAGATACAGCGCCATAAAGATCCTCACAATTTAGGGCTTATGACTCGCTTATGAACTGTAGCCCAAAAACCATTCAAGTGATAAACAGCGACAATATCCTTAGGTCAAATGATGTGTATATCAAGAGAGAATCTTCATCTACGCAGTGCAAGTAAATCTCTGGGTGCATCTCAAGGTATGGACACTTAACTCCTTCAATTGCTTCCGTTTATTTTTCGTTCGAATGTGGTTGATTTGCTTGGGCCTGTTCTTCTCCGACTCCTCTCCACAGCAACTGATTGTTAGCACGTGCGCGCTCGTTGCATATATGAAAAGTCCCAGGTCCATTGTGGGATACGCTTTACATCCTCCCAGGTCAAAATGAAGCAGCGTCAGTTTCAGAAATAATTGCACTTGCATGCTAGTACGACCGACTCCCATCAATTGATGCAATCCCAACAATGTCGAAAACAATGGCAAGCCCATCCACACCCATGCTTAGTGTTTCCTTGAACATCCCGAAGATCAAAATACAGGAAGTTTAATATAGTTGTCATTAGCCAATTAAATTCGATTTTTCCTTACCTGTTGCATCTTGTCAAAGTTTATTGATGGCCTTGAGAAAGTGTGAAAATTAGTTGAAGGTGTCCTGATTCTCCTCCGTTGACAAACAACAAATGATGAAGAAATAGCTGCCATCTTGTCTGGTGGTCGTGACGATGCTCTGAACTTAGTAATTCCATAAGAACATAGCTCCTTGATCTCATCATCACTCGATGAACTATCACTGCCACTTTCTGCCTTCCTCCTCTTCACATCTCCGGCTTTTCTTTTGCTTGGTAAGGGTGACCAATAGTGGGGTTCTTTGTTTGAAAGTTCTAAGACCGGAAAATAGAATGGATGATTCTCCTTAGCTTCATCAGGCACATTTTCCTCGTCTGTTTCTTTGTGGTTAACTTCAGGAAATGAATCTGTCCTTGGAAGGCAAAGCTGCGAACTTAAATTTTCTGTGAATTGCTCAGGGCTTAACTCTTTTAGCTGTGGTTCGGATGAAGTTGCTTCATTCGTCAAACATGGTAAATTGTTATTACAGCTACTACCTGTAAAATAAATGAAATTTAGCATTGAAATTTTGTGACAGCAATTGATAAAGTGTGCTAGGGACCAGTCATTATCAATGCAGGGCAGGGTGGTGGAAGATATTTTCATTGATACCATCGTTATGTAACATATTATGGGGATGCATTTCTCATACGAAGCTCACCGCTCTCCAGAGACTACAGTCAAGAGCAAAGTTTCTGATTGAAAATGCAAAATACAAGGATGGATGGGTCTGTGACTGGCTGCCTGTTAAAGAATTAATAAGGTACGATAGGTTAGTTATGACACACAAGATTCTTCATGGAAACTGTCCGGAAAATTTGCAAAATAAATTTATGCGGAGGTCCCAAATTTCAAGCTATTCAACAAGGAATAGCCAAAATCTCCATTTGCCTAAACCTCGATTGGAATTTACCAAAAAGAGTTTCCAATTTACCGGAGCCTCGACATGGAACGAGATCCCGCAACAGTACAGAGACTTACCCTCTCGAAATTGCTTCAAAAAGGAAGTTAAACAACTCCTAAGGAGCTAAGGTGGGTGAGTGCGTTCGGGTCCTTGGGGCCTCGTGGTGCTTTGGGGGATGGTGCCTGGTTGGTCCTGATTTGGTCTGTTCTGGACCGGGTTGGGGCCTGCGGAGTGCTGTCCCTCTGGGTGTTGTGGGGCCGTGGGGATCTTGATGCATTCATCTACCTTGGCGGAAATTAAAGCACGACCCCTAGGAAGAGCAGCCTTTTAGGGTTTTGAGACTTCTGTTATTAATTCCTATTATACTTTTGTAGCAGCTGATAGGGCATCGTGCCTAAATATTTATATGATTATGATATATATGATTATGGTTCTTTTATGGCCCCTCAATTTCCCTCTAAGACTTTTAGTGACCCGTATTTTACAAATGACATTTTCCATGGCCTCCTCTCTATGTAACGGGTTTCCATGGCCTCCTCCCTATAAGATTGTTTTCCCGTTTGAGCAGTTCCTGAAAAAACAGCCATTGTCTCGTTTTGAACGATTCAAACGGCAATCTCTTGCTTCCAGGCTGACTTAGATCCACATAATTAATCCCAATGTTTATGCTCATTAAAAGATCTCCAAAATATGAACTTTCCAGAAATTGGTGCTCGAGAAACCCTTGAAAAAGTGAAAAGTCTAGCGATTACATCACAGGTGTGAAGGCATACAAGCGCTTGTCAATGTCACAAATTGGAATTTTGAATCGGCAATAGGGTAAGATGGGGGTAATGTGGGTCTACGGGTAAAGTAGGTCTACTGAGATTTTTGCCAGAAATATCCTTCCACGTCAAATCAAAAAATTGCAGCCTATTTTCATCGTAACGTCTACATAATAAGCTGCGTTTTGACACAAAACACTTGTCTTAGACTTGTCTTAATTAACTTAAACAAAATATTTTACCGAACGGCCTACTATGGAAGAACTTCAAGGCCTGGAGAAACTTTCACCTGCCGCCGTTATTTTGTTTTTCTGGAACATTAGATAAAGATGAAGTAGGAGCTTGGTCTCTGACGAATGAAAATGACATTTATTTGAAATCATGGGAGTGATGGTTCTTTTTATATTAATTTTTACCAGGTGGGGTAAGTGGATCTAATGAGAATTTAGCCATAACTTGGCTAACAAAGGCTACTAAATTCAACAAAGCATCAAACTGCTTAAAATTTTCGTACTGATATTCATCCTGCCACGTTAATTTACGTCTAAAATGCGAAAAAGGCTCAGCTTTCACCATGCTTGCTGTCTTACAAACCAGTAAATGGGAGTAAACAAAGTGCAAAGATTTCTTTATTTTATCGTTACTATCAAATTCGATCACTGCTTCTGAAGTCGGAATGATGGCAGATCAACGCATGAGGATGGTAATTCACAGGTGGCGGAGAATGGTTCGGTAATACTTGCACGATTCAGAAATACATACGAATGTACTAAGATTTAATCATACCTATCAGTTAACTATCTTAAATTTCTCTTGAATCCTCTATTAGTTACACAGATTTTCGTTAGGCCATAAATTGTGTTGTGTTGTTGCAGTTGTATTGAATATATAGTGTGTAGAAGAAAAAAATTAAAGGTCTGCAGGTTCACAATTGTCCTCACGGCTAGCCACATTTTCTTCTCCTTTCCCCGATGCTCTTCGGCCACTGACTGCCTGCCAAAATACATCTGACCAATCCGCAACAATCCTTCGTCTTCTCATGACCCTCGTATTTCCACTCGCATCATGCAGACAGTGCTAAACGAGAAATTTTGAACGTTGGTCTGCTTCAGTTTTGCTCCTGCGCAGATCAAATCTGATAGGAGCAGGCGAAGGTATGCTAGAAGCTGATATGCGCAAGATGCAGCAGACCCACGTTCACAGTTTCTCGTTTCGCACTTTCTGCGTGATACGAGTGGAAATACGAGGGTCATGAGAAGACGAGGGGGTTATTGAGATTGGTCAGATGTACTTTGGCAGCAAGTCAGTGGCTGACGAGCAGCTGGGAAAGGAGAAGAAAATGTGGCTAGCCGTGAGGCCAGTTGTGAACCTGCAGACCTTTAAATCTTTTTCTTCTACATACTATATATTCAATACAACTGCAACAGCACAACACAATTTATGGTCTCACAAAAATCTGTATAACTGATAGAAGTTTTCAACGGAAATTTAACACAGGTAACTGGCAGGTATGATCAAATCTTAGTACATTCGTATGTATTACTAAATCGTGCAAGTACACTTACCTCACATAAGTATTGCACCATCGAAAACAAAATGGCTGCCTAAAGTTTCTTGCAACTCAGTCAACAAAATTTGTATGATAAAGTACCAGCATTTACAGGTTTCTCTACTGGGTGTTTTTAGACAGAAAATAATTGCTGATCCATCTCCTCTTTAATTAAGGTAAAATGAAGTGTTAATTTGTTGATTTCTTTGATAAATTAGCAAAAACTTTAGAACAACATCGAACAAGATTTTAGTAAAAAATCTAGAAGAGTAGGCCATGTCGAAACGAAGAATGAACAGATTTCTTAGATCAAAGATAACATAATCTCGTTGTTTTCAAATCTGGACTGTGCAAACTTCATTGCCATGAAAAAAGTTTCCCTCTTCGAATGGAGTAAAAGAATAAAATTCAAGTAAACAAGGAGGAAGTCATTCAAGGTAAATGAACTTGAATCAATCTTAGGAGAAGTCATGTTGAAAAAAACCAAGCTCCAGTCACTTTCAAGGTTTTAATCACCTTCAAATTAAATTCGAGCGAGAGGATATCGTGAGGTATGTCCAAATCAAGATATTTAATTATCAACCACCTACCTAAAGTTTCCCATGAACAAAATTAATGCTAATGTGATAAAAATAGTGTCAAGCATATTCTTACCTTGGAATGGCTTCTTTCAGTTTCACCTCTGTTTTATAGCCAGTTCGCATTCCTCGCGGAAAACTTTTGTCATAGCGATAAAGTTTGCAGAATCCAGAGTTGAAAATTAAGAAGTTTTGTTATCTTTGCTCTAAGAAGTCTGTTCATTCTTCGTTTTGTTATGGCCTAGTCCTCCAGTTATCCAGCCAAAATCTTGTTCAATGTTGTCCTCAGGTTTTTGTTAATTTATCAAGGAAAGCAACAAACAACATTTCATTTTACTGTTAAATAGAAAGTAGACAAACAGACAATTATTTTCGCGCCAAAACACCCGGCAGGGAAACCCTTAAAATGCTGATGCTTTTGTCATGCAAATTTTGTTGCTTGAGTTACATGACATTTTTAGCCGCCATTTTGGATACGGTGGTGCAATACTTACGTGAGGTAAGTGTATTACTGAACCATTCTCCGACCTGTGGTGTGGGTAGTTTCATTTTCGTTGCAGAAACGTGATTGCATTCGATAAAAGCAAAGACTGGAGTTTTATCGAATAGAAATAGTTAGGAAACACAACTCTATTGTTCTTTTTATTCATTTACCCTCTAAAAATCTAAAATCATTCAAGTTTTGAAAATGGACCCACTTTTCCCGCTCATCGGGAAAGGTGGGCCTATTTTAGTGATCAACTTGGAACTCTTCCAAAATTATCTAACTGCCTTTATCAGAGCTGAGATTTTTTGGCAGGAAGTAAGAAGCACTGAATGTCAATTAAACGAAAAGTTTGAAGGTGTTTGTACTTCATTGTCCTTTTGCTCAGTTAATTATGTTGAGATTTTGCTCCATTTAGACCAACAGTACCCCCACCCTGCCCTACGCTAAAAAGCGGACCACATGACCTTGTCTTGTGCAGGATACTATACTCTTTCTTCGCACAGCAAACAAAATCGTGCTATTTACGGACCAAACAGACAAAAATATGATTTTCTAGGGTCCCTCTGATGATAAAGAAATGACACAAATACTCAAATCTAAGTTGGGCATTGTATAATAGATTTCTTATATATCAAATAACACGCACTTTTGCTAAAATAAAAGCTCAAGCCGGGAGACTGTTTCTTGGGATACCCGTTATGTCAAAAACGTATACGCCAAAACAATCTCTGCTGAAAACGAAGACTGATATTGTAATGATGATGATGTGATCGCACAATGATAGTGGCGACAGTGAAAATGAGCTTGTTGATAAGTGATAAACTGGAAACTGAAGACTATCATAGAAAACATATGTAGCTACTCGACTGAATGGAGTTTATTTATTTCATAAATATTTTTGGAGAAATATACTGATATCTCGTTAAGTCATTTCGTGAAATCTGGGGGGCTGGAAGTCATTTTTGCCTCTTACTGTATTAGGCAACTATCCATTAGGCAAGTATCTGAAGGGGCGCATTTTTTTGTATTCAGCGTTGAATTTCACAATTAACTTTTTAATCCCATTGATTTCTCGAAACCTGCCAGTATAAAATTGCTCTCAAAAGTATCAAAAGTGGAGAAATTAAAACATGTTTTGAAATTACTTCGAAGTACATGAACAGCAGTTTCAAGTGAGGGACAAAAATGAAGCACTTCGGACTTTCCTAGAAGGAGAAATGGGGATTTAAACACTGCCCTCAAAACAGCAATATTCCGGAAACGGTAGTGTAAACAAACAAAAAAATTAGGCCAAAGTTCAAAAATCAACATCTTGACGATCCCTTGACCGATTTGAAAAATCTTTTTTTTTACATTGACCTACAGGGTGTGCTAAATAAAGATGGTGTAAAAGGAATTTGATATTCAAAGTCTCATTTTTCCACTTTATTCCCTTATTTTGCGTTCTGGATCACTGTGGAATGTGCCAATTCACGTTCAGTTGCAGTTGCATCGGGGTAAACAACTTGACTTCTTAGATTAGAAAATTGGACTTTGTAATCAAATACGTTTGCTTGCTTCCTTTCAAGTACTTGGAGTTTTTTTCTCTAGTCCTCTTCTTTAATTTGCGAATGATGTTGGTGGAACCATAGTGTTCATTGCAAATGGTCTTACCGTTTATTCGATCATTGACAGTTGGCCTGTCTTTAACAGGATCGCCTCTTTGTAGATGTGCTCCTTCATCACAGAACTGCTCAGAAACCCAGGCACAGGCCTAAAAAAGCAGACACAAATCTTGTGTAACCAATCAGATTAGAAACTTTGGCATGCATGAGGGATTAATCCCCAATGTATCTACAGTAAGGTTTACCACGCTCATAGGGGGAGGGTTCTTCGCTAAATTTCAGATAGGGGTATGCTGCCCAAACTATAAACATTTTAATTTTGCCTCGACAAGAATCAAAATGAAATAACAGGTGGCGGCATCCAGAAGACAAATGAAGTTGTAAACTATAATTGGCATTCACCAATGTGTCTTTTGGACATTTCTGCTAAATTTTTAGTCGCAGACCTCCTTTACTCTCAGCTACTATGACAGCATCATTATCTTATCAATGATCAAGATCAGAAACACGTTTCCAAGCTCAAGGCAATGAAATTGTTTTCCCGTCAGACCCCCTAGATTTTAAAATCGTCAAACCAAACGGCGAGTTGTTAAATCAAGTCTGTATACAACAATAAACTTCCAACAACCCCTGGATTACTGTAATGGCATTATCTTTGTTGATAAAATCGCGAATGGGCGTTCAAACAGCGTCTTAGCACATTATGCTTGGGACTTCTTGTGTACTATAGGCGCTTGGAGCTTGGAAACTGTGCCCCAACATCTTTGTATGTCCTCTGGTCCGTCCTTTATAGCCAAATACAACCACTGGAGGGCAGAAAAATCATTTGCCAATTTTTGACAGCATATGGTTTCAAGGTGAAAAGGAATTTGAAAAATCCCAGGCACGCGTTACAAGCTTAGGATCTGCACTTCATGCTGATGTAAGTCAGATTTTGCTACCTCAAACACAAGGGTACAAAATTGCTTTTAAGATGGTACACTCTTGTAAGCAATAAATTTGCCTGGAAAATAACATTTTACAATATTTGCCAATTATTCTGATATGGTTAGGATCCTCAGATTCTGGTGCATCGACAATGATGTATAATCCAGATTCCGTTCACAGTTTGGCCTTTAGGGAGAGAAAACCAAATCTCATGTTACAAACGTTTATTTACCTTAACCTCAAGTCAATCTACCATCGCTTTCAGCCCCTTTAGTAGTGTTAGCTGCATTGACTGGCCTTAGTTGCTTTAGTGGCCTTACTGACAATTGTTGCCAACTTTTTTAGTAGCAGAATAAATCTATCTCTATTTCTATTTTATCTTGTTTACCCATGGTAGCCCCTCAGTCGAGGACTGATTTACATTGGGCCATGCTAAAATATACAAGAGTATTCAATTAAATTAACGTTACAAAATCGAACTGATTGATCATGCAATTACAATCATTAAAAGAAATTTCATAGCATTAAAAACGAAAAGGGAGGTATCATCGATTCTTCGTGAACAGATGATCATTTTCTGGCTTTCATAAAAATTTTTAAAGTTGACGTATTTTTGGTGTGTTTAGAAAACCATTCCAAAGTTTCGCACCCTGGTGAAAGATTCATCTCTGCCCTGTGGTCCTTCTTAGAAAAGGGACTCTTCGGTCATAACCCGAATTTGTGAGGGACTGTGTTGTAGAGACATTGACGTTAGTAAACATGTCACTCATATAGGACGGTGCATCACCATTCAGGGATTTGTAAACAATCCTAGCAGATTCAAGATCCATTATTTCCCTTACTGTGGACCATCCAAGTGCACGAATGACTGGACGTGGCGAAGCATCGAATGGGCTGTTAGTGATCAACTTTGCCGCTCGATTTTGCAGTTTTTGCAATCATTGCAATAATTTAGTTGCGCTCCTTGCACTAGTTGACTTAGTTGCCTTAGCAGCTTTAGTGGCCTTTTGCCTTATTGACCCTAGTTGTTTAAGTGGCCTTAGTTGCGTTAGTTGTCATCTTTTTGCAGTTGCTAATGTTAGTTTGCTGCGCTTTTCGCAGTTGCCTTTTAGAAGCTCAGTACGTGCTTAATTTCCCTACGCAAAGTGGCTCATCCAATAATTATACGGGGAATAACGTCGATGTCATCAGGGAGCCAATTTAGGATAAGGTGGCAACGTGCCATGTATAAATCATGTGACCTTGGGGTTACACACGTGACTGCCCCTAACAAGTATCTGTGTTAGGCCCATATATCTTCCTTAGTAACTAACTTAAGTGTTTACTTACTATCACCATCTTTTCACATTTACATACAGGGAGCCCTTTATAGCCTAAGAAAGAGCATCATTGTGGAGGAGAAGATATCATGCGAAATGGGTGTGGTCAAAGAGTTCCACTTTGACATGTCTGCTCAAAACAACTGATGAATGGTATGATGGTTTTGACAATGGCTATATGATAGGGTCAGTTTTTATCGACCTAAGAAAGGCCTTTGATACAGTCAATCATGAGATTCTATGCCAAAAACTCGAGCACTATGGAGTTTGTGATAGAAATCTCTCTTGGTTTCAGTGCTATTTGTCTAACAGGAAACAGTTTTGTAGGGTTAATGGTGTAGACTCTGAAACGGAGAGAATAGAGGTTGGGGTTCCACAAGGCTCATGTCTGGGGCCTCTACTTTTCTTGGTCTTTATCAATGATCTCCCCTGTGCAGTAAAAAATTCAACTACTTCCATGTATGCTGATGATACGACTCTATTCTTTCGTTCTAAGAATATTGAAGACCTGAATGAGGCGATCAATAGCGATCTCAGGGATTTGGATTCGTGGTTAAGTGGTAACAAATTATCTCTTAATGTAGCAAAGACACAGGGAATGCTAATTTGCACAAAAAATAAACAAAGGTCACTAGAATGTACTAGTGAAAGTCTATGTTTAAAAATAAGAGATAACGATTTGGCTTTAGTTGAGAAAACAAAATATCTTGGTGTTCAGGTAGACAATAGTCTTGATTGGAAAGAGCACATAAAAAGTGTCTCTGCCAAGGTATCTAGAGCAGTTGGTCTCTTAAAGTATGCAAAAAGATTTCTCCCCCAGAATTCCTTGAAAACACTATACACTAGCATCGTTGAACCCCACTTCCGCTACTGCTGCGCTGTATGGGGATGCTGTGGCACTACTGAAATCTCGAAACTTCAGAAGCTTCAAAACAGAGCAGCTAGGATCATTACTAATAGCAGCTTTGATGCCTCTAGCAAACCACTTATCCAGAATCTAGGTTGGAAAACAGTGAATGACATGATTAAACACGAAAGCAGGACAATGGTATATAAGTCTATCAACAATATAGCTCCCCCATATATGAATGATATGTTCACAAGAAATTCACAAGATGCAACACGGCAGCTACGCAATACAAACACTGATTTAAAGCTGCCAAAGAAAAGGACATGTAATGGGCAGAAGTCATTTTCGTTTAGAGGTGCTAAACTTTGGAATAGCCTAGATACCGAAGCTAAGCGGGCAACCTCTTTAAATCGATTCAAATCTTTGATTTAAACTTTTCCGTTATGATTTCAAATTTATCTTATATGACTTGTAAACTTATGTAAACAGATAAAGGTAAAGAAAAGACAAAGTAATGTAATAGGGTATCCAAATTAACCTGATAGGGTAGGGTAGGGTAGGGTAGGGTAGGGTAGGGTAGGGTAGGGAGGGTAGGGAGGGTAGGGTAGGGTAGGGTAGGGTAAGGTAGGAGTAGAGTATTGTAGGGCAGGGTAGGGTATGGTATTGTAGGGTAGGTAGGGTAGATTAGAGTATGGTATGGTGAGGTAGAGTAGGGCGAGGTAGGGTAAGGCAGGGTAGAGTAATGTAATGGTTGGGTAGAGGAGTAGAGTATGATAAAATGTTCTTTTTCTTTATCTAGATTTGTTATATTATATTTTTTCAAATTTTTTTTTGCTTTTTGTAGTATTTTAGATGAAAAAAAAACATGGCCCCTTGTAAACCAACTTAGTTGAATGGGCTACCATGCTTAAATAACTGATGATGAAATAACTGATGATGGTGGAAATAGTCACTGGTGAAAAGCATGCACCCCACCACTCTGCAACATCATCCATACTGCAGGATGAACGCCCATACTGCAAGATGAAACCTGACGAGCGCTGTTGTGAAGGAGGATGCCCCTATTGGTGGAACAGTGAAGGTGAAGTTGTGGCTTTTGGCGCCAAGTGCATAGGATCACAACCGGCGCTCCCTGATCACAACGTTGCGTCACAACACCTTCTCTTTCAAAATGTTTGCCTTCCTGCAAAGCAAAGTCAAACTAAACTTCTTCCATGTATGGGCCTTACATTGTCCTATCAATTTTAGCTTCTGCCAAATTTTCATTGTATCATCGCAGCACTTATTTCAGTTCCTTGCCTATGTTTGAATCATTCTCGGAATAGAGGATTGCGCTAAAGATGGCGGCGAGGAATTTTTTACCGAGATGCATTGTGTTCAAATTACAAACATGTTACAAATCTTCAACGATCCTATAGGAATTCGATTAAAGAATGCAGTGCATCTCGGTAAAACATTCCTCCCTCGCCGCCATCTTTAGCGCAATCGTCTATTGTGTTCTGTTGTAATTAGGGTTCAGGGAGCTAACAAAGTTAATTGCTTTCAAGTTACTGTGTTTGAAAATCTGCCTACCTTAGGCGCCAGAGGCATGGAGGAAGCAGGAGCAGATGCCCCCATTGCCCTGGTGGTATGGGGCAGCACAGGGTCAGCTAGTGCCCTTTTCAAAAACAAATTTTCATTCATCCTCAAAACCTGAAGCATTTCGCCTATTGATTCTCCACAAATATGTCTAACTCATGTGCTTTTGTGCCCTTGTGCTTGATATCCGTGCCTTGTGCTTCGTGTCCGTGTCTCCTAGTGTCTAGTGCTTTCTCCCACGCCTAGTGCTTAGTAATCGTGCCTAAAGCTTAGTGACGGTGCAAAGTGTTTTTGTTTTTCGCCCATGCCCAGTGTTCTGTGCCCATACTTACTACTTACAAATTTCTAGGATCTTTAACTTCAAGGTGTTTTATCATTGATGAAATTCAGTCGGTTGAATAATTTAATAAGAAACTAGGAATCGAGATATACTTGTTCAAAATGGTTTCTTAAGTTATATGTTTTGGCAGTCTGAGAGTGGGGTTTTGTCTCAGCAATTTCAATTGAAAAATGTCTATATAGCCATATGTTCCTCTATATTCTGTTTTGATGGAGAACTTTTAATGCTTGGAAATTAGATTTTATCAAAAACAGGTCACTTAATCTGTTAGCATTACGATCACGTAACTGATCCCTGCCTTGCAAGGGCTCATTTCCCAGGAGGGGGACTTGATAGTTCAAGGTGACGTACCCGTTGCAAAATTTAGGGTCTCAAATTCAGCCATTTACTAACTCTTAGGGTCAAAAGATTTTCAAAGTTACTACCGCTTAGGGTTGTGAAGATAAATATGACTCATTCGTAGAGATTTAAAAAACGTTTAATGAGCTGAATTGTTGTTAGTAAGATTCAGTAACGACAGAAATCAACCAGTTATTCAGCCTCCTCATGTTATGCAAACCTATCAAAACATATTGCAATTACTTTTTGATCAATGATTGACCATTTACCATAATGTCATATGCTTCACTAGGAGAAGTTTGTCCCATCCCTGTCCTTCCTTTACTACTACACCTATACTATGGCAGTCATTTTCTTGCTCATATCTGCTATACAATAGCACTATTGTTTCTGGAACAATTGACCTATTGTTATTGCAGCTTACGGCGAAAATTACTGCTGCTTAGGCAACGAGCTACCACCACTGACGCTAAAAGTTACTACCGCTTAGGCTAAAAGTTACTATCGCTAAGGGTTTAGGGTTTTGCAACATTTTGCAACGTATACGTCACCTGGAACTACTAAGTCCCCCCCCCCCTGGGGGCTCATTTGTGCAGTCAGTTCTGTTGAAATCAAAGATCAATCCTATTTCAAGAATCATTCAGCAACTGTAGTGGTATACAACATCTTACAATGCAACAGGAAAATAGAAAGTGAAAAATCGAGAGATCATGGATGGACAGGAAGAAAGAGGGGACAACAGTCTTCAAATGCTCTGAAATTTTAGAAAAATTCTGTAGAATTAGCTTTGTACATTTTTATCAACTTTTTATTGACATAAACGGACATCTAGTGGTAGTGCCAAAAGCCGGAAGCCTGCTAGTGGAAGGAACTGATCCAGAGTTGGCACTTGAAAAAAAGAGAAAGACGTCACATACCTAAATGGTGCAATTCTAAATGAGCCACTAAGCATAATGAACAGGCAACAAGCATTGAGCATGAGCACAAGTCACTAAGCATGGAGCACAGGCACAAGGCACGGACACTATGCACGGGCATTAAGCACAAAAACATGGGATTTAGTCAACTCCTTTTCCACATGCCCTCCACTTGTGTCAAAAGATGGTTTTCAAGATTCTTTCAAAAACAAATAGAAAGTAGTTGAGTATAGATGTGGTAGGATAAGAACTTTCTTAAGAAGTGCTAGAAAGTGACTGAGAGAGTCATTTTGAGCCCAAGTGGAGGCTGCCATTTTCAACAATTTTTGTGGACAAATTTGTCAAGGCACTTCATGTTGGAAGCAAGCAACAACACTGGACTGTGAGAAGCAGTCTCAAAGACAACGCAAAACGTGATTGCATAGATAGAAAGCTCTGATTGATAGATAATTGTTACAGAAGTATCAAATCATCAAATCATAGTTTCGGTGAAATGGGATGCAGATAGGCATTCTAAGCCAAATAAAACAATGTCAATGAGGAAATTTCCCTGGTTTATAAAGATGTAGTTACCAATGGTCAAAAATTCTATCTTAGCATCTGGGTAAATATTTGATTGGGAGCAGGGTCCTAAGACAACGTAGAGGGTGTGTCCTCACAAATTTTCCTGGGTGGCTTGCCCCAGACTCACTCCTTTTCCAATACAGTAAGGCCCCGCATTTAAGAAACCAGTTTTTCACACCCTAGGCTAAAATGTTTCTTATATCTATGATACTTGTCACTTTTTAGGCTCAAGTTTCTTAAGTTTCTAATAGAAACTAAACTACAATGCCATTTGGATTTTACTGATAAATTAGCGACATGTGTATACTATCAATGACTCTTATGAATATAAATGAAAAATTGGGTAAAAAGCTAGGAATTGGGTAGCAATTTCTTATGAACTTTGGATAAATTGAAATGTTTCCAGACCATCACATCAGGACTTAAAGTCAATCAAAATACAAGAAACTTTATTTTAGGTGTGAGCCTTAGGTGTTCCTTATAAGTAAGGGGGCTCATCATTTTTCAGTAGCCTAAAAGTTTCTTTTAGGTGGTTTCTTAAATGCGGGGCCTTACTGTAGTCCATTGCCATGGCCATGCCACTACTTTCCTTGTCAAATTATACACCACTGTATTATTGTACACAAAATCCTAAGTTCACCAAAGTACTTATCTCCAATCTTTCACTGCTACTCATAGCCTCATCCTTGGTCCCTTTTCTGCTCTGCCGTTTTTTGATGGGTTGCCCCCACTGCTCTGCTTCCCTCCAGCAACTCTGAGTGAATGTGAAGTCGCCCTAAATCTTTAGCAGATTCTTTTGATAATATACAGGGTGTCTCAAAAAAATTTTCCAATGTTTGATTAAATATTGAAAAATAAAGACAACATGAACAGGTTCGTGGAAAGATAAGCCTGTTCCTAAGATTATGAAATGATTTTAGAGACCAGAATCAAGCAAATCAGTTGAAAATTCACTGAGTTACGAGCTCTCGAAGATCAAAAATATGCGATAGCTGAAACCAGAGATTACTTGTCTTGCAAAAAGCTTGAAGTCGAAGGTAAGAGAAGCTTATCCAATTTCATACCTTTTGTTGATATCAGAGCAAACCAAATATGACTTCTAAAGTAAATTATTTCTTGCGATCGTTCTCAAAATTCCTAAACATTACATAGGTCCAAAAACAGTGGTTCAAAACAAAATCGGAGAGAGACTGAATCTGTTTCCTCAAAGCATCCATATGCTTGACAGTTAGGTTATCGAATACCTGTTTGAATCCCACGTGGTTCGTCCTGAAACAATTGAGAAATAACAGAAATGACGGCCTATGGGATTTTTACCACAAATGCCATTTTGAGGCCTCTGGTTTCAGCTTTCGCACAAACTTGGACTTCAAAAGCATGATGAATTTTTATCGGATTTGCAAGATTCTTGTGTCAAAAATTGATTTAAAATCTCACAAAAAGGGCGACTTGACCAAAGGTCCATTCAGCGTATCATTATTTTTTAGTATTTAATCAAACGTCAAACAATTTTTTTGAGACACCTTGTATGCATGTATTTCTTTTACAAGAAACTAAAAACTTGGGCCAGTACTGAAAGTTTCTTTAAATCATCAGATTTTGAGTACTCAGATACTTTAGCAGCTTTTCTCTCCCTGAAAATACATGGCACACAAAGCTTAGGGCTTGGTGTACCTTTGGAGTAGGTTTTACGTGGCATGTACTCTGGTCCTTGGATCATTCAACTATGAAAAGTGCACAATCCAGGCACTGCTTTCCTTTCCCTTTTATCAATTTCTACATTCCTACCTTCCTTCCTACCTTCTCTATATTTCAATCATTTATCTTTCTTTCATCCTCCCTTCTTCTACATTTCCATTCATCATTTTGCATCTTCTCCTTTCATTTTCTTTCCTTTCATTTCTTGCCTTTCTTCTAACCTCCCTTCATCATCACCTTTCTCTTCTCTTTTTCAGCATATTCTCTTTCTCTTTCTCCTTACCTTCTTTCTTGACAAACAAGCCTCCTGTGAAGCTGCTTTGTGGTTTCACATACTTTTTCCAGCTCTGGATGTATGTGCATGGGTGCAAAGTGAATCTCTGCAAAGGTGTATGTGCATATGACTTTTGATGTGACATCTTTTTTGGTTGTTTACCTTCCAGCTTTGACCAGATTGTCTGTTGATAGTCCTTGATAGCACTATTGAGTTTTGTTAGTTGGGGAAACAATCAGCTGTCACTAAAAGACAATAACTTACTGAAGTCGACTGCCAGGAGATTTGCCCCACTGATACCCAAGCAGCAGAAGGTGACCCAAAAATATGAGGCCCCTCACGCATGCATAACTTTTCCGTTTGACTTAAATAGAAATGAAGAGCAAGGTTCCAGGGCACACCACAGGAAAGCAGAGGAATGAGTACTGCAAACAGATAAATTGAGCATTTGATGTGAGTGGTCCAAAAAGTGGATGGGCTAGGAAGCAAGCACTAAGTGAGCACAACTTTGGGGTCCGGGGCGCAGCCCCCGGAACAATTTTTTAAGATAAAGCTCATTGGATAGCTGGAAAACGCCCTTTTCATAATAACATGAAGAAACTATCACCATCATAGTGAGTAGTTTCAAGTATTCAATTTCATCTGCAAAGTCATTGGATCCCACCACCATCAATGCCTTGAGGAGTAGCAATTCCAGCTGTTAGAATGTTTCAAAATTTGGCTGATTGAATCATAGATCTATAAATTGTACTTTAAAATCAAGAACTTCAATTTACATCACTCTTAAGTCGTCTTTAACAGTTCTGATTTCAGCCTCTTTCAGCCGACTAAATGCTAATCATTTTCAAATTTTTCCAACAAAAATAGAGCCATTTGTTGCTTTAAGTGGGTGGGCCAACCCAGCATACCCTGCTTCGCGGTCCCTGTGGAGTAATATCGCCCAATTCAGACCACCATCGATTCCGTGTTGTGCAACGGCCTTGAATGAAATGTTGAAATCAAAGGGAGCTTGGGCCTAGCTTTTCCAAAAAGCGGGCGAAGGTTGTTTCCTGATGTTATCTCTTTGATATTTCTTTGCTTCCGCTGTTTTGTCTTGCTCAAAAGACTTGCAACAAATTTTTGAAGTTGACCTAGTTTGGCGAACAATGCAGTAGTAATAGTCACTGTGAAGGAGCATGCGCACGCAGACGAAGGCCACGGACCACGAGGAAAACATGGAGAAGATGATCTTACGAAATTTTGAGATTGTTTTTATTAATTTTTAGTTTGTTCGTGATTTATACGTTTATATTCACAACAGACGAACTTTTATGTTGAAATTCCTACGAACAAGGAAGGAAAGGAGGGGTTTCACCATAAAGTGGCGACCACGAAGGGACTGAAAACACGATCTTTGGATTTTGGCCTAACTGAACATGACTACTAACATGGATAAAGAAACTTGGTTGATGGACTCGGATTCGATGAAGAAAACAGTTGGCAAAGAATTGATGAAACTGAATATGTATGCTGATATGATTAATGAAAACATTAAGGACAGAGATTATGCGAATTTACGAAGATTATGTGATGTAACATTTCCGGAGAAACTGAAGGTGGTTGATGAGTTGGTGGAAAAGGTTGGAGAACTGTTTATTGATGAGGAGAAAAGTATGGAAGAATTTCATAATTGGTCAGGCAAGGTGAAACATTCAATGAAACATGCAAAAGGTTTATTCAATGATGGTAAGATGGAAATCACAAGGGTTAACGAAGAAAGGGCTCAAATTACAAGGGCAAAAGTAATGGCTGAGGAAAGAAAGGTTAAGGAGGATGAGAGGAATGAAATGAGAGAGTATGAGGAAAGAATTAGGCAAGAAAAATTAGCTAGAGAAAGAGAATCATGGATGGAACATCAAAGAATTATACTTGAGACAAAGGAAAGAGAACTGGAACTAGAGAGGCAGGCTAGGGGGGCACATGCTAATCTCCCAACACTTAATATCACACCCTTTAAAGGAACATCCAAGGACTGGATCAGATTTTCAAATCAGTTCAAGGCACAGGTTGATAGCCAATCAGTCAGTAAAACAATTAAATTAGGTTACCTCTTGCAGTGTGTGAAAGGGGTTTGTCATGAATTAATTGGTAACATACCTAACAATGATTATGGTTATGACAGGGCAATGGAATTACTAAGAGAAGAATATGGGCAAGACAAAACAGTTCTTGCAGCCCATACCAAGGAAATCATAAATTTGCAAGGTGTAAAAGGCACACGGTACTTAAGTGTTAAAGAGTTCTATGAGACACTTCTTATCAATTTTGAAGCCTTGAGAGCTATGGATGGCCATGGAAAGGTAGAAGGTTTAGTCTTATCAACTCTAGATAAGTTGTCAGGAATCAAGGCAGATTTAACCAGGAATGATGATAACTGGGAGACATGGGGCTTTGATCAGTTATTACAAGAGCTTAGAAAATGGCTTAAGAGACACCACAATGAGGAAAAAGTAGAGCAAGGGAGAGAATCTAAGGGATCAAGTAAGACATTCCTAACATCAGAAAAAAGGGGACCTCATTGTTTTTACTGCCCAAATAAACATTGGCCAGATCAGTGTAATGTTATTACTGACACAAAGGTTAGGAAGGAAATGCTTAAGAAACAAGGTCTGTGTTTTAAATGTGGTGAAAACCATTTGATGAAAGATTGCAAGAAAAGGGGATGCTTCATTTGTAAAGGAAATCATCACAGTAGCTTACATGAAGAAAGATCAAGAAATGATGGAGGCAGTGTGACAGCTTTTACCCCTTCAGAAGAGTGTATTTTGCCACTCCTCCCTTTTGAGGTTAGGGGGGAGGAAGTCTGGGGAGTGTTAGACACAGGCTCTTCTAAGAATTATGTATGTAGAAAGGCCATTGAGAGATGCAACTTGAAGCCAATTCGATGGGAAACAACAAGGCTAAGAACAGCAGAAGGTATAGGAAAGGCAAGTAAAAGGCCTGTTTATGCACTCAGTACGTATAATCAGAAGGGGGAGAGGTTTGAGTTTGAAGCAGTGGGGCTGGATCAAAGCAATTTTGCAGAAACAGAGAGAGCACCAAGCAAAGATTTGAAATCAAAATATGATCATTTGAGAGGGCTTTACATCCCTGAAAGTAAAGATGGAAAGTATGAGGTACAGATGCTGATAGGGGACCCAACATTTACTGAAATAAGGACAGGGGAATGCAAGAAAGGACTGGGGGGTCAACCCATTGCTGATGAAACCCTGTTTGGCTGGGCAGTTCATGGGGAGAGAGGAGAAATGAATATAAATTATTTCACTCAAACTACTAGTTCAGAGTATGAGCAGCTCTACAGGCTGGACGTCCTAGGAGTTGAAGATAGGAGAGAATTTGATCAAGAGGAGGTTAAGAAGGAGTTTATTGAGAATATTGAACAGAGAGAAGATGGCAGATATAAAATAAAAATACCATGGATTGAAGATAGGGTGCCACAGAATACAAATGAGAGTCAGAGTAGGTTGAGGCTGAACAGATTGATGAAGAAAATGACAGAAGAGATTAGGGATGGATATGAAGAGATTATTAAAGACCAATTAAGAATGGGGGTTATAGAGGAAGTACCAAAACAACCTAGTGGAAAGAGAATCTTTTACATGCCACATAAGCCAGTTGTGCGTGAGGAGGCTACTAGTACAAAATTAAGGATGGTTTTTGATGCTAGTGCCAAGCCATTGCCAGATGCATTTTCAATAAATGAATGTATGAATCCAGGGCCAGCAACACAACCACTCCTTTGGGACATACTTATAAGATCAAGAATGGCCCCAGTTTGTATCACAGGAGATGTGACCAAGGCGTTCCTTCAAGTGGAAATTGATGAGTGTGATAGAGATGCATTTAGATTTCTGTACAAGAATAAGGCAGGGCAAGAGAAAAGTTACAGATTTTGCAGGGTCCCATTTGGGGGGGAAAGTTCACCTTTTTGCCTAGGGGGAGTGATTGAATACCATTTAGAAACAGTGGTGGGAGACAAAGACGTGATAACACAGCTGAAAGAGAACACTTATGTGGACAATGTCATGGGGTTATTAAAGGATGAGAAGGAAGCAGAAAAGTTCAAGTCAGAGTCAACACAAATTATGAAAAAGGGGAGATTTCCTTTGACAAAGTGGGAATCTAATTTAGCCAGTATTGATGAAAACAAAGTTAAAGTCAAAACAAAGCTTTTAGGAGTAGGGTGGAATAAAGAGCAAGATACGTATGCAGTAGAAGTTGATGTAAATGAAATGCAAGTTGTGACAAAAAGAATGATGTTAAAGGTTTTAGCCAGTATTTACGACCCACTGGGTATAATTTCCCCTATTCTTGTTGAAGGAAAACACATTTACAGACAAGCAGTCGATGAAAAACGAGGATGGGATCAAGAAGTAAGTAATGATCTTAAAAGGAAGTGGGATAGATGGCTGAAGAGATTAAAGTCAGTTGAGGTTCCAAGAACCATTGCACCATACCTTGAAGATGTGACACAGGTTGTCTTACATCATTTCATGGATGCAAGTAATAAGGCTGTTTCTGCGCAAACTGTAGCCATTGTGACCCAGCCAAGTGGGGAAACTCAAGCACTACTTACATCAAAGTCAAGACTGGCTAAAAGGGGATTATCGATTGCTAGGCAAGAACTTGTAGCATGTCAGATGGGGGCTAATATGGCATCGAATACCAATAATGCTTTGAAAAGGTGGCCAATCATTAGAAACCATTGCTGGAGTGACAGCCAAGTTGCTTTGTGCTGGATAGCACAGCCTTTTAAGAATTGGAAGACATTTGTTTCAAACAGAGTAAAGAAAATTCATGAAATTTCAGAGAGCTTGAAATTAGATTGGAGATATGTGCCTACTAAAATGAATCATGCTGATTTTGGTAGCCGAGGGAGTTCCCAAGCCCACTTACAGCAGGAGGAATGGTGGGTGGGGCCAAACTGGATTCAAGATAAAGAGAAATGGCCAAAAACAGAAGAGAATCCTGAGACAGACATTGAATGTATCCAAGAAGAGCTAAAGAAAGGGGAAACATTGTTCTATTGTGCAGAAGATAAGGCAAATCTGAAAGAAATAGATAGTTTATTAGAGAGAAAGACTCTCAAAAGCACAAAAAGAATCATAGCATGGTGCCTGAGGTTTAGTTTGAACTGCAGGGCAAACAGAAGTGGGGAGAAAAGAAAGGCTGGGCCACTAACTACTGAAGAGATTGAGAATGCTGACAAGAAATTGATTAGGAATGCTCAAGAACAAATAAATCTTGAAAGCAAGGAAGCACAACAATTAGGTTTAAACAAATGTGAAGACGGAGTGATAAGATGTTTTGGTAGAATTCCTGACTACCAACCAATATTTGTTCCAAGACAATCACTATATGCTGTTAAGATGGGAGAAGAGGTACACCAACAGGTCGGACACAAGGGTGTAAATATCATGATGTCAAAAGTCAGAGAGAGATTTTGGGTTCCAAGACTGAGAACAGTACTCAAGAAGATAAAGGGAAGATGCGAAAGATGCAAGGTGATGGCAGCAGAGCCATTTCCAGCACCAACAGCTGGACAATTACCACACAGCAGAGTAACAGCAAATTACCCATTTGGAGTTGTCGGAGTAGACTTTGTAGGACCATTTCAATTAAAAGGAGATGACGAGAAAGCATATGTAATCAATTTTTCATGTGGAACATCAAGAGCTGTATACTTTACAACTACAAGAAATCTGTTAACAAGTGAGTTCATTAATAAGTTAAATGAATTCATAGCTGTTCGTACAAGACCAAGGAAGATAATTAGTGATAATGCACAGACATTTAAGGCTGCTGCTGATTTTATCGAGAAATTGAGCAAAAGTGAAGAGTTACATGATTATTTGTCAGATCAAGGAATCATATGGGATTTCATCCTTGCTAAAAGTCCCTGGAGAGGGTCATTTTATGAAAGATTGCACAGAGATTTGAAGAATATCTTGTATCAGAAATTAGGGAGGTGCCATCTGACATATGAAGGATTGAGCAGAGTGATCAAAGATATCGAGATAATATTCAACAATCGACCGTTACAATACGTGGAAGATGAGATGGGTACAAGAGTTTTAACTCCAAACAGAATCATACATGGAAGAGATATTTATCAATTAGAGGAAATAGAGGAACCAGATTCACCAAGCAAGATGGAAAAGAGAATAAGAAGAGCCAAAAGGGAGATGTGGGACAGATGGACAACTGAATATGTGAGAGCACTGAGAGAAAAGCATGATGTTACCAAAGTAAAACCATACCACCCAGAAATTGGAGAAGTTGTTCTTGTGGTTGGGGATGGAAAGAACAGACATGAGTGGAAACATGGGTTGGTAGGTGAATTGTTGAGAGGGAAGGATGAAGTGGTGAGAGGAGTGAGAATGATTGTTAACAATAAAATATGGGAGCGCCCAATACAATTGATATGCCCTTTGGAAATCAAATCTACGTTATCTGCTGAGGAACTGAACAGAAGGATCCAGCTTGCAAGCAAGAAAGAAGAGGCCGTCGAAGTGGTTGAAAGACCAGGAAGAGCAGCGAAGGATCGAGGATCAGCAAGAACCAAGAGAATGCTCGAGGACAACTAACTGGTAACAAGTATTTATTCGAACCTTAATCGTAAAATTATTCTGTTTTGTTGAACTAATAATTTTAGGGGAGTTTGGCGAACAATGCAGTAGTAATAGTCACTGTGAAGGAGCATGCGCACGCAGACGAAGGCCACGGACCACGAGGAAAACATGGAGAAGATGATCTTACGAAATTTTGAGATTGTTTTTATTAATTTTTAGTTTGTTCGTGATTTATACGTTTATATTCACAACAGACGAACTTTTATGTTGAAATTCCTACGAACAAGGAAGGAAAGGAGGGGTTTCACCATACTAGTTTGAAGTTGACAATGAAGGTTTAAGTACAATTCACATTTCTATGTTTCCATACACCACGTCTATTTTTGTGTCGTTTCTTAAAATGCCTTTCAGTTAAGTTAAAAAAGAATAGTCTTCAGGAATGTTTTCTCCCATTTTGAGGTTTGTAGCAAAAGTTCAGAAGCCTTTTGAAGGTAAGTTCCCTTCTGAAACTTCTTTGACCTCTCCGAAAATCTCAGTCTTCTGAAAAGCGGTCTGACCAGGGCGATACCGATAGGTTGACCAAACCAAAATAGGATCTACTAAAATTAAAAAGAAGCACAAAAAACAATTCCCTTTGCTTTGGGTGATTCAATATGCAAATCAAAAGAGCACGTTTGCATTGTTGAGGAGCGTATTCCATTACAACAAGAAAGACAAAGAAACGTTATTAGGCCTCATCTTACAAACCTGGTCATCGATGGGTCTCACTTCGTTCAGCGACTGGTTTCTTAGTTTCTGGGTAATAAACCTAAGCATAGCTACATTGAGAAGTTTGGAACTTGGACAGGCCAGATAACTCGCCGTTACCCTGCTTTAACGTCCAGTCCAGATGAATCTTTGTTCTTGTTGGCCACCATTCAGCACGCCAGAACCAGCAAATGAAATTTTATCCCAAATTCTATCGTTCCCAGTTGAGTTGAATTAGTGTTGTTGCTGTTCCTCTTCCAGCACGTCACAGAAAAGAGATAATTTCATCACAACAAAGATACTCTCCCCTGGGGGGGGTGACGGTCTGAAACCTAAAAAATAAACTTCAGCCACAGGGGAAAGTCTTATTGGCATGTGACGGGGGTTCAGACGGGTTTAGACACAGGATATTTCTGAAAACCCAAAACAACTAAAATTTGGACGTTTTTTAGACCATAAAAATGTAGCAATGTTTTCAGACTCATTGCTTCATGGCAAATAAAGCTTAGAAGTTGCATAGATTTTTTGCAACTGTAGTGCAGTATCTTGGTGAAAAACTCAGCCTAGCACACTACTTGGTCACCCAACAGCACCCCCATACCGAACAACAGAACCGAAAATGGGGCTAAACTATACTACATCCCGACCCCGATACATTTTACTCTGTGGAGTTTGAGATAGAAATTTCCTGGAATATTTCAAAAACCCCAATTGCACGAGAAACCGTCCTACGGAGATCGTTTATGTGCTCTTCCCCTCGCGCTTCCCAGTTTAAGTTCCAATCGATAGTCACACCCAAATATTTTGTCCGGTCTACATTTTCAACTTGAGAGTCGCCAATATAAAACTGTGGATGATTAATGATTTATCAGCAATTTTCTTAGTTTTGGGCAAGTAAACTACAATCATAGCTTGGATTTTTAGGACGTTCAAAGAGAGCTCAGTCATTACCTTGCAACCATAGCTTCAAAGCATTCAGTTCACAAACGATTGAGAAAATGCATCTGCTACATCCTTGTGACGTAAAGACATTGTTTTCGAAATTATCAGGGGGCTTGAGCCCCTTGACAACTCCCAACTCTTCCTACGAATTGTGAAGAGCACATTATTTTCCTTGAAGAAGCTTCTGAACCACAGAGTTCACATTGAAGCCATGGGGGCCCCCATGCCTGCATGATTTGTCACTCTAAAAGAAAAGCGTGTTGATTAACTCTAAATTGTAATCGAAAATGGATGTGTATCTTTTATTGCAGATTTGTGCACTTTTCCGTCAACAAAAGCTTTGACCAGCGGAGCTGCCAAGTGCAGTGGCGGATATAGGGGGCAGATGGGGGGCAACTGCCCCCCCCCTTCACGATGAAAATGCAGCTTTAGCGCCCCTTTTTAGCAAGAAAAGCGCCCCTTATCCTGACCCAAATTCACTTCTTTTTTCAGTGATTCGTTTTGAATGCGGGGAAACATATAAACTAAGGCATTATTACCAGAGAATTTTCTCGAATAACGCCGTAAAAATTTTCGCGCTCCTTCGACGCGCTCAGTTTCCATTGTGTTTTCGGCGCCCCCTCTCCGAGTTGCCCCCCCCCCAGTGGAATTGGGGTACGCCGTCCGCCACATACGTACGCCAATTTCTTTTGTCTTTTTGGCATTTCTATTGTTTAGAGCGAGTCTGTCCGCCACATAAATGTGGCGTAACATACGCCAATTCTAGTGTTGCCCCCCCCCCCTTCAACTTCGGTCTGGATCCGTCCCTGGCCAAGTGAGGGGATGGGACATTTCTCCCTTTTGTCAAAATATATTCCACAGGTTCTTTCAAAACAAGGGGAAAGTTGTCGGGTGTAGATAAGTACGGTAGAGTGTGAATCTTAGCGAAAAAAGCTGGAACGTGACAAGGCTTCTAATTTTGGAGCATGCATACACGGGATTGTGAAAAGCATTTTTGATTACTAAGTCCAACTTTGTAATCCAAGAGGGGACTCGTTGATTAACCATTTATTTGTGCTAGTAATTAGCACTGAAATAAAGACAGCGCACAGAAAGCGCATACGACACAAAAGTTTCCTGAGCAATAAAAGCCTACGCTGGCGTCTTTTCTTGATGACTTGATGTCCTGCTACATAATTTAGTCCCGTAATCCTTTACGTTCAGAGCTTTGCAGAAGGTAGAAGGACCACTTCTAGTTTCTAGATGCATGTGCCCCTTTTCAAGACCGATGCGGACAGAACGTCATTTAGTTTTTTTACCATCTAGCTACTTTTGTGACGTAGGGAGCTGTCATAAAGTATGGAACATAGGGGAGCGGAAGGGATTTGACAGGGTCTCCAAAACTATTGAGTAGAAAGCATTGGGCTAACAAACTACTTCAAGGGATAAGCATGGGCCATTTAGGACTTGTTTCAATATTTTTGAAATATTTTAAACACAGTCAGCATCATTTTTGCTGTTCTCTTGATCAGTTACATTGTGCTCCATCTCAGTGTCTAATGGTATCTGCAGGTCCTCCGTGCCGTTTTTAAACATAAAAAAATTAAACGGCGAAAGGTACGTTATATGGGATTCCACAAATACGGCATTGACAGCATGATGCATGGGAAGAAAATTGAATCTTTAAAGACAAATGACGGATATATATCGTCTAGTTTAAAATAGAACAAAAGATGGGCGCCTGCCATCAATTGTCCAATTGTTTTGATAATCTCTCGAGATCAACAAATACAATGGAATACAATAGACTATATTTAGATTGCCCAGGCCCCTGATTTAAGTCGCCTTATATCTCCGTCATTTGTCTTTAAGAGCACAAAAGTTTCCTTGGAAGAAGCTTCTGAGCCACAGAGTTCATGTTGAAGCAATGGGGTCATCAATTCATTTTGGCAGATGTTCAGGGGCTACGTAAACAGTCTCTATTTCTGGTATTGGGCTGCGTAATTTAATGGCAAATTTTGAAATCCCTTCCACCCCCCTCTGTTTCATTCTTTATGACAGCTCCCTTAGTTATATTTACTTCTCACTCTGCGTTGTTGATAAGGAAATTGGATATCTTTAAGGATTCGCATTATTTTGTTCTAGATTAATTCACATTCGTACAATCAAAGTCTGATACGTAGCTACATCAAAGTTCCCTTATTATGAAACCCAAAGTGCCCTTGAGGTGCCGTGCCCCTCCAAGTTTAAGCTACGGCCCTGTTTGTCCCCTTGAACTTAGGTTTATAGCAGTGGAGGGGCTGGATTGGGACAAAGTAAATACTGTTAGGAGGGGGCCTATTATAGGTTTGCGGCTTCACTGTTTCGACCCTAATTTTAAGTGCGGTCTACGGATTTGGCAATGGTTTTTCTGCGGATTGCGGCTTCAGCATACGATGCGTCTTGCGTCTTTAGTTGTGAATTGGCAACGGTTTACGGCGTTTGTGATGCGGATGCGGCTTCTTGTCGAAATAACGGCCTGCGCTCAGGTTATTGACTTCATCCGGAATGGGGTAAAAAGATCTCTAGGTCGCGCAGAAATTAAATAAGAATAACTTAACAAAGGGATCAGCCTTGATTGACAGTTGACAAGCAATAGACGATAGCGCTAAAAATGGCGACGAGGAATTTTTAACCAAGATCCTTTCCGGTATTCAAGAAATCGGCCAATCAAATCTATCGAAAATCAGTGTGACGCAAAGCATCATGGTAAAAGATTCATATCCGCCACCTTTAGCACAATCGTCTATTGCATAGTGATTGCAAGACAAAGGAGAGATGGGAATTCTAAACAATAGCTGTAGTTATTTGATTGAAAGATGTGTTCTAAGCAGAAGTAGAGAGTGTACCCTAAAAAATTTCCTGAGGTGCTCATTCATAAAGAAATAACTACAAAGTTTGGTCAAATTCTCATTTTAGCAGTGGGAAACGTAAAGTCGAGAGAAGAGTTTTAGGCCAAGAAAATGGCGTGGCCTTATGAAATTTTTTGCTGCTTCGCTCTTAGAATCCCATTTCGTCTCGGCGCGAGATGTGGCACCCTCAAACGCGAAACGCCCCTCCAGGCCTGGAAGAAGAGGATAGTGCTACCATTAACGATGAATTAACAAGATTCCTTTTCGGTTCAAAGTCATGATTGACCTGTCGGGAGCGGGGGTGGGGGTCAAGAGGGCTTTACTCTCTCCAAAAATTCGCTTAAGTTACTGAAAAAAGCTCTAAAAGTCAGGTGAGTGGAATGAAGATTTAAAGAAATGAAGATACAAGGAAGTTATTACAATTGTCAAGCTATCACGCCTATATGCACAGAAATACAGTGTAAACCAACCTATTTCTAAGTGGTTTTAAGTCCATTTTAAAATTCGAGACGAAAGCCTTCCGTTAGTCAAGTTCTACTGCTTCTTCAAATGGTGAATTCATCGCAAACGGGGCATTTTCCAAGGAAATAAAGGGTATAGTCACGAAATACTTCCCCTTGGGCAGTTCCTTAGACTCCCGTTTTTTGCTTACTTCTCTCGCACTTAGTCTCTGGCGCCCTTCGTTCCGAGGAGCCTACCTCAGACAGACTTGTTCAGTGGCGCTAAAGTTTTAGTTGCACTTTTGTTTTCAGAATTTTGATATATTCATAAACGATAAATTCATTGTTTTCAATTGATTCAGTGTATGAATCTGCGCTACATTTTCAAAATGTGACACTCACCTCTCCACAAAATTATGTATTCAGTAAAGGGGTAAATCGATACAGCAGCTCGTTCAGTGAAAAAGAGTAAGAACCATAAGGTCAACAATGCACAGGTATTTGTTTTGCCGTTTCCCTTTTCTTTATTGACGGGTAGTTGGCTATGTTTTGTCATTGCGGCTGCGGCTTCGCACTTTATTTTGCTGCGGATTACGGCTTTTAGCTGATTTTTGCACGGCTTCGCGGCTTTTGGACCCCCTGTAATAGGCCCCCTTAGGAAATTGTTTCCATGCAAGGAAACGTGCACAGGGGTCGAAGAAAGTGAAACGTGCTCTAAGGTTTCTCAACAATCATCATACAATTTTGTATAATGATATGCTTTTGAGATGGAGCAAATGCACGATGCATGTTACTCGCCACAGACTCCTTTGCATAGAAATATTCAAAAAACTGATTCATTTGAATCCACCATTCATGCAGAGTATTTTTAAACGCTGAAACGCTCTTCAAATGATTCTTTAAGAAATGCAAATAATTCGGCCCATTTTAGGCCTAGAATCAAACAACTTTTGGGTCCAAAGGTCTCAAGTTCATTGGGCCCTAGATTTGGAATGGCTTACCTAGTGAGCTAAAATCAGCAGAAAATCTGAAAAGTTTCAAGGTTTCGATAAAAAAATGGGACAGTCCAAAATGCAAATGTAGTGCCCATACTTGCCTACCAACTTTTTTGTAAATTTAGAAAGCATCAAGTTTGTTTCTTATAGTCCATTTTCATTAGTTAACTTGTATTTAATTATGATGACCATATTGGTCGAAACTAGTCGGGAAATGAGATAAAATAACTGATATAGGTTCGTTTCCATTCGTCTTCTTTGTGCTCATCTTTATCAAATAATGTATATATTTTAGTGACTGCAAATCTGAAACTGATTGGTCGTGCTACCATTGAAGTCATTTGCAAGTGCAGCAATAGTCTATAATCAGATATTTGTAATAAACAATTCATCTCAATAAACTTGCATATTTCATCAACCTTCTTTCAAATGACGGCTAAACAGGTCGGGCAACAGTGAAAGGCTATACTCTGTTTCAAGAATCCCACAATCCTACAACCGTTTGATTTCTATATATTTATATGTTGCATTAAAAATTTACAATACATGATTACTAATTACTATTTCTACATCTAACGCTACCCTACTACAGAAACAAAACCCCAAGGACCAACACACCTTGTCTATCAAGGGGGCCATAATATAAAAAGAAATGAATGAAATGACAAGCTGAGCTGCAAGTAAATGCACGTTGCAACCAAATAATTGCGAGTGAAGATTTGAAAAGTCTAGAACCATGAAAGGCAATGTAAGATCTATTATTTGGGTGCAAACTTCCTTAAGACATCACATAATGACAAACAAACATAACTACTGAGAAAAGACACATACAGAAGGGATCTGGGTGCTCTTTTCAGGGATTCCAGAAACCTTCAATCAAAGTGTATAAAGTTGTTGGCTTCCAATGGCAATTTTTGTTTCCGTACAGAAGGAGCTGCAACACATTGATACATGAACCCTTAGAATATCCGCCAGCTTCGAGTGCATTGCTGGCACCAGCGAGAATGATTGCATCTGATAGAATTGCAGAGCAGCAAGAAGTGTTCTGTATCTTTGGTATCTCCAATGCCATCGTTAACTGCATGCATTGGTTTTTATCTTTGAAATTATGTTTGAATTTATGGAAATTGAGTTTGCTTAGGGAGCGGCCATTTTTTAATCCTGGGTACCGGGGCAGAGGATTTTTTAGCAGGGGTACGAGACTTTCTTCCATTACTTTGTGGGGGTACGAAAATTTGAAGAGCAAGTTTTATGGGGTACAAAACTACTTTGCTTGAAAAATTTTGGATGATGTCATTGACCAAAGACTGAAAGAAAAGGTAATAGACATGTGGAAATGATGAATTACTTGACCAGTATGAAAATCGCCTCGGACGCCAACTTGGTATCTTTCCATGTATCTATGTTTTATGCACAGAGACTTCTGGATGGGATAGTAAACAATTGTGAAGAAGATGGTGGGTTACGAAAAACTTTTTCTATGTTCAAGATGGGGTATGAAAATTTCTTTAAATGTACTAACTTATCCTCCGCCCTGATACCCAGGATTAATAAAAATGACCACTCCCTTAGCTCCAGCGTTTGGCTGCTTGCCCAACAAAGATTCGAATATTTGTAGTTTTTGATTATAAAGTCCAACTTTGTAATTGAAGAGAGGCTCCAGGTCAGTAAGAAAGTAAGAAAATAAGAAAGTCAGTCACGCTCGTTAATGCAATTGATTGCCGTTTTATCTTTGAAGTTTCCGTGACACTACTCTCAGTCATCTGAATGCCCTTCGTGGCACTTATTCGAATGCGCTGGGTGAATCTTCTGCAGAACCGTCCTTAGGGTTCATGTCTGGATCCTGGTCTTCATATTCGTCCCTTTCCTTGCAAGGTCCTATTTGCCCGTATGCCTAAAAATTGCGTGTCGAAAGGTAGCTGTTGTTTGAGCAAATTTTTTCTCTCCATAAAGATGACTAAAATGCTACCGTAAAACGTACCTTGAATGATGTCAGAGTTGCGTGACGAGAAAGGTATATTTCTTATCATTAGCTTTTACCAGAAAGCAGATCAGTCGTCACTGGAAGCTGCAACGGTATTTCTTGTGAATAATGACGATACAAATCTCCGACTTTGTTTGTTGCCATAGATGATGATCCATGAGTTTCCACTTGCGTTAAGCAAAACAAGAAAACTTGACCATGCATAAAAGATGCTGAAATGATATTTGGGCTCTGCTTTTCTATGAAATTTGTAGTATGTCCACAAACATGAAGTTATATGATATGGAGTGTATGTAATTATTAAATAGAGCAGAAGAAGCTGTATCGTTTTCGTCGCAGATAATTGGTTTCTCGTTGTCTCACGAGATTCACTGCCACTATTTGCTCCATTTCCATTTTGGAACTGTTTGATGTGAATTCGAAGCTTTCGTAGCAGATAAACATACACTACGATTGCAGAAAGGATGAAGGATATGCCAACTGATAGAGCAGCGATATGCTGCGAAAACGAAGCACATAGAACTGCCATTAACGCAAGAAGGGAAGCAAGAATAAAGCTTGAAAATATCATCATTCTCATTCGAAATTCGTTCATGAATAGGTTGTATCTGTTCATTTTCGTCACTCGAAAGTATCGGTCAATTGAAATGCAAAATAGCATGAATATCGAGAACTTGGAAAATAAAATAAGGATACATGTGACAGCTTTGTCAAAAATACAGCTTGTAAGAATATTCCTCTTTGAATGCCATGCAGCAAGCGTTGGAAATCCAACAAATCCTAAACAAAGATCAGAGACATTCATGACCAACATCAATCTGTTTGATATTGTATCAAGCTGCTTTGTCTTACATAGAGTATATATCAATAACGTGTTTGAGAGAATTGTGATCATCGATAAATTTCCATATAAAATTGCGAGAGTCACATGATGAATCCTCGGAACAAAGATTGAAGATGCAGAAATACAAATTTCCATTTGATTTCTATGACTATGATTCATGTGCACCATGTTTCAAAATGTTTTCCTTCGGCGGTTATTTTCAAATCCGCTTGTGCTGATAATCAATTTCAATGAAAGTTGATAGAATTATATAGTTAAATAAAGTTATCCAAGCTTTAGCCAGTCACTTGGACACTTTCTCTGTGATACTTAAGCACTAGTATCAGAGAGATAAACTGATGTTAAAGTAATGAAGCTTCCTGTTGTCTCGTATCTGTCTTCTCATCAGTTCAATATTGATTTGCCCTGAGCTGTGTTCTTTCTAATGCTGGCAGTCATATGTCAAGAAGATACTGATCTGTCATTGGACATAGCATCTTAATGGAACAAACTAATTACGAGAATCAACTTCAAATGAAATTGAAATGGAGAGTTAATTTTCAAGCAAACGTTCTTTAATCAAGGTACACCCGCAAATAATTGAAGGTATTTTCTAATATTTTCCTGGCTGAGAAAGTTGTAATTGTCAGCTGCCTTCGTGCTTACAGCTGCAGATACTATTTGTTGTAACAGCATTCCATTCAGATCCGTTACAACTGGTCTTTTGTAAATTATTTAACACGATGACTAGTTCAAGTTGTCAGAAATCTTCCTGACATAGGCCTGGTTCAACCATCGCACCTATCATGTGCCGGCATTACTGAAGATTTAATTGACTTCGAAAGCATAGGGCTCGAATCTTTGCAAAACTAAAATTAAATGTGTAAAATGTTATTATCTTATTCTTTCAACTAAATAGATTGAAGGGAATTTGAGGAAGTTTGCCATGATTCCAGAAAGAGCATTTTTGATATTATCATCATTTCAAGAGTTACAGCATTTTCAACATTTTTCTGCTGGTTTTGAAGTTGTGACGCCATCAAAATGTTAAGTCGTAAAACATAAAAGATACAGACCCTTGCTTGCTGCCATATTGTAGATCGTCAAAACTGAATATTCTTATATTGGTCATTTTGACTTTCCTCCATCAGTTTACAATTCATGGTTCTTTTAATCTTTTTCAAAACTTCTGATACCTCCTCTCGTACATCCTCATCAAAAAAAGATTGATAAGCCTATTGCTCTTCAGATTGATAATGAAAAACTTGAACAAAAAGATTACCCTAAATACCTTGGCGTACTCATAGATAAACGATTAAACTGGAAACAGCATATCAAGCAACTAAACATTAAGATTTCAAAGAGTATTGGCCTACTTTAAGACATTTGGTACCTCAAAAAACACTATGTACACTTTACAATTCTTTTATCCAGTATCACATGCTTTATGGTATACTAAACTGGGGTAGTGCCTATAATACTAATTTGGAACCGTTGAAATGCAATCTCCGTAAAGCAATCAGAGCATTCGATTTTGCTAAATACCAAGCTCATAGTAAACCACTGTTCAAAAAATATAGCTTGCTTAATTTTGATAACATGTATAAACTAGAAGTAGCTAAATTTGTGTTCGATATTTATCATGACCTATTCATCAAAACGAACGAACGTCATTATTACGAAACAAGGCAATCTTCAAATGACAATTTCTCTTTCCCTTTGGTCTCCACAAATTACAAAAAAAGTCAATTATTTATGAAGGAGTTAAGGTCTGGAATTCTCTGCCTTCGGGAATAAGAAAGTTGCCAAATAAGCCATCCTTCACAAAAAAACTGAAAAACTACCTTCCAGAATCGAATTAATCTACTCTTTGAACTTTATTGTAAAATCATAGAATTATTATCATGCACTGCATTATTATACTTTTGGTATAGATATTAAACACTGCTAATGATACTAACCTACTAACATTCTCTTATTGTTAGAGTTTTTTCAACCTTCTTTTCACTCTATAAAAATATTGTACTCTTTTTACACGTTAAATCGGGCATATGGCCTAGATGGCTCCTCATGAGTTTTTTCCATATGTCCGACAGCAAATTTTGGTGAACTATATACCCATTGTACGTAATATTTTTTCTATAAATTTAGCTTGTAGTTCTTTAATTTGAAACTTTGTACTAGGATATTGCTGTGAATGAAATGTTTGAGTTTGACTTTCATAAATCTTAAAACACTGTAATTCCAAGAATAATGATGATATCGCAAATGCTTTATCTGGATCTGGAATTATGGCAAACGACCTGAGGTTTGATTTATTCAGTAGCAAGAATTAGGCAACAACATTTTACACACTCAAATTAAAAATTTTAAAAGATTCGCGCCGTACGTTGACTTCGAATCAATCTGAAAATACGATCGACTGAGATGAAGCCTGTACGGTGGCCCAAAAATGCAATGCAAAACACAACAAGAACACAAAACAGAACACAAGACAAACAACATAACACAAGAGAAAGAACACAACACAAGACAAACAATACAGCAGGACGACACCTGTAAAACACAACACATGAAATCTAAAACACAACACAAGACATCCAAAACACAACACAAAATGCAAAGCACACCACAACACACAACGCAAAATACACTTCACAAGAAATACAAAACACAACATATCAAGCCAGTCCATACTAACGATAAATGGTAAGCTTTTGCAAAAAGGGAAGAGCACAGTATCATGTACAGGCCGCATACAGCTCAGAGTTGAGAACGGCTGAATCGTTCATGCGCGTCGGCTGCATCGCAGAAGTTTTCGAGTTGTGAGTTGTGAAAACTTCAGGCATTGCACCACGCAAAGAACCATTTGATTCAATTTGCGAATTGGCAAACGCAACTGGCCTTTTACAGATGAACTGCAAATTTGCAGAATAATCAGCTCAAATGGTTTCCAAAAAAATACGAGTTCGATCGTGTATGAACAAGTTTCTCGATTGTGTAAGACTTGAGGGGCATTCCAGTCATTCAAAAGACGTACAGGACATGTTTTTTTTTGAGAGGCAGAAAACTGCCATTTTTTTTTTGACTGTCAAAACTAAATTTGATATGAGAAACTATCGTTCCTTGTTCAAGTGTCAGCAGGACTGCCGTTCAAAGGAGAAAACATTGAATTTCTACGTCCTGTTTTCTCCATGATTCTATGAAGCTTCGTTCTCGAGCTATTGACGGTCAAAGTTAGGAGTAGTTGATGAGCCACAAAATCCTTGGATACAATGAGCTACAAAGTCTTTAAGGGATAAATGGATCTTAACTTGATATGTTGTCTGCGAGACAGTGCAGGTTGATTGAAGACTGTATTGTTGGTGCTACTGCTATGTGAGATGTTAAAAAAAAGAGCACTAAGTGAGCACAACAGTCCTTGCAATGTAAAATTATCAGACCTCTTGCTGGCTCGATCTTAGCCTACACAGTAATGTTATCAACAGAAAATCAGTGTTAGGACTATCTTAGGACTTCATAGAATCTTAAGAGCTCAATTTATAAGCGCAAGAGTGCTGCAGGAGCAAAGATTCCTGCTATCAAAACAAAGATTTTTCATTTACATAAACCATAAAGCTTAGAACTTTTCAGGCTTAGAACTTAATCAACATTTCCATGAAAAGAGCATTTACAAAGATATTTACGGTGGAGATGCATCTAAAGAATGGATTTTGAGAGTAGATTTAAAAAATGAGCAGTTCCAGAGCAAAGGATCCTTATGACCGCAAGGATATTCCAATTTTGCTCAAAGCACAGGGAGTGCGCGATAACTATTCGCTACTTTCTTACCTAATTGATTTTTAAGTTTCTGTGGAGGAGTGTTCTGTTTTTGAAAATTTACTGGAATAAATGTCAGAACTGTAGTGATAAATTGATACATAAGTAAACATTGATTGGTTTATTGCAGGATGCATGTGACCTCATGCGTATGTGTTTTTGGCACGGCTATAAAGTTGCGTGCAGTTGTTTACTTCGTTGACTTGTGAGCTAGCTCGGCCGTGAGCGGCCGTACGATTTGTGAAGAATGGTTTTGTTGGAAGATACAGTCATCTAAGTAAGTCGTCTTGTCTCTTCGTCGTTCCTGCACTGGGGTGCGATATTTTGAGCAGGTGGATTGACGTTTCCACAGTTTCATTTTTACCTGACAGTTTCATGCCCACTTGTAACTGCTAGACCCGGGGGGGGGGGGGCACTTCGATGTTTTCGGTACCGGGTATGTGTCGCTGGACAGGGTATAGTTTTCACCATTCTTGCTCCCGAGCCGGGTATCGTTTTTTGCAAAAATGCTCCCAAAAGGGTATACCCTTTTCAAATTTTTGCTCCCAGACAGGACTACAGTGTATTTTCTTGATCCTTTGCTCCCAGACAGGGTGTGGTTTTTTGCCATTTTGCTCCCAGACGGGGGTATTTAAATTGAGGAAAATGCTCCCTGACAGGGTAAAAATCACAGCACCTCAAAGGCACACGCCCGTACATATTAGGACCAAGTGCCCCCCCGGGCTGCTAGAAACCTTTGAAATACAGCTTGCTATGCCACTTTTAAGCTCTCTACCCATTTTGAGCTACGAGCTACTGAGCGTTATTAAAGACTTTTAGCTCTTTACCTGCTCTTAATTTTGGTATGTTAGTTGGTTTCATATTTTCTGAAAAGAGCACAAACATTTTTTGTGACAAATCTAACAGGTCTTCAAGAATTTTGTAGACATTGGTAGGTCCTTGTGTTTTAGGGTCTATTTGCTCTCGAGCTACTCCCCCTCTGTCACTTGGACAGATGAGAAAGAATTGACAAATTGTTGTGGGCACAGGAATGCTGCAAACGTGAGCGGGAAAGTTGCGTTACTTTCAAAAACTGTCCTAGAACCTCCTTGGCAACTAAGATCGACTAAGATGCTAATAGATTGCTCGTTTCTAACTAAAAACTGCTCTTCGGGGTTTTCAGAGTTAACGAAGGTATCATGTTAAGTATTGATTTAGATTTTACTTATCCTCGTTCGAGAAAGAGCACCTTGTGAGCGAAATCCTAAAATGACACATATATGACACAAGTACTCTAAAATCACATTTTCGTCTACTTTTATCTGGTTAGGTCTGTGAAAATACATACTTGACCAAAATTTCATGTAATTTCGTTGTGTTTTTTTTCTCTAGTGCTCATTTTTGTAAATTTTTCGACTTTCAAGATGGCGGATTTTCTGCCAGTCAAAAAAACATGTCCTACGAGACTTTTTCGTAACGGAAGGATTTTTACCGTGTTTTGATACATTTTTCTTGAAAAAAAGGGATTCTTGTCAAAGGTGTACGAGACTTTTTTAGGGTGAAATACCCCTCTCTTAAAAAGCAGTTGGACTGAAGATCTTTGATTTTCCTGTAGAAGTTCGGCAGTGCTAGATACTACGTCACATCGAGTTTTCTAGAATCCAAGGGGGGGGGACTTGGTAGTTCAAGGTGACGTACCCGTTGCAAAATTTATGGTCTCAAATTCTGCGATTTACTACCTCTTAGGGTCAAAAAATTTTCAAATTTACTACCGCTTAGGGTTGTGAAAATTGATATGGTTAGTACAGAGAGATTTAAGACAAGTTTAATGAACGGAATTGTTGTTAGTAAGATTCTGTAACGACTGAGATCAACCAGTTATTCAGTCTCCTCACGTTATGCAAACCTATCAGAGCAAATTGCAGTTAATTTCTGATCAATGATTGACCATTGCATTGTCCATACAGTTATATTCTCACACTAAGAGAAGGTTCTCCCATTCCAATCCTACCTTTACTTCTACACCTGTACTATTTCAAAGTAAATGGAAGTTATTTACTAGGTCATATCTGCCATACAATAGCATCATTGTTTCTGGAACAATTAACCTATTTATTGGTGCTTACGGAAAAAGTTACTGCAGCTTAAGGCTACAGGTTACTACCACCTTAGGTCAAAAGTTACTACCGCTTAGGCTAAAAGCTACTACCGCTAAGGGTTTAGGGTTTTGCAACATTTTGCAACGGGTACGTCACCTTGCACTACCAAGTCCCCCCCTGGGTCTAGAATTTCCGTTTAGCACGTGACCATTGGGCTGCAAGCTCCTTGCATTTATGAATTGGCAAACACAGAAAAGTCAACTGATCGCTTCTTGCTCGGTTTTTGATTACAAAGTCCAACTTTGTAATCTAAGAGGGCACTCGATGTCAGTCAGAAAGAAAGTAAGTAAGTAAGAAAGTCACGCTCGTTAATGGAATTGATAAACGTTTTACCGCTGCTAATGAGCACTCAGATAAAGAAAGCGCACAGAAAGCGCATACAACACAGAAGCTTCCCGCGATCCTATAGCAGAATTTGACGTCGGCTTATTTCATGTTAGACAGATTTGACACCATAAGATGGATAAATTACTAGGTTGTTTACCCTGGCACAGCAACAAATTCACCCAGAATTGGCACGTTCTTGACTTCATTAGCAGCTTAATTATGTCAAAACAATCGTTTTCTACAGGGTGTCTCAAAAAAATTGTTCGACGTTTGATTCGATATTGAAAAATAAGGACAACATGAACAGGCTCACGGAAAGATAACCATGTTCCTAAGATTATGAAATAATTTTAGAGACTAAAACCGTGCAAATCGGTTGAAAATTCACTGAGTTACGAGCTCTCGAAAATCAAAAACATGCGATGGCTGAAACCAGAGACCCCCCAGATTACTTCTATTGCAAAAAGCTCGAAGACGGAGGTAAGAGAAGCTTATCCAATGTCATACCTCTCGTTGATATCAGAGCAAACCAAATACGACTTCTAAAGTAAATCATTTCTTGTGATCATTCTCAAAATTTCCTTAACATTGCCTAACTTCAAAAACAGTGGCTCTAAATAAAATCAGCGAGAGACTCAAACTGTTTCCTCAAAACATCCATATGCTTGACAGTTAGGCTATCGAATACCTGTTTGAATCCCACTTGGATCGCCCTGAAACAATTGAGAAATAACAGAAACGAGGGCTTATGGGACTATTCCCAAAAATGCCATTTCGAGGCCTCTGGTATCAGCTTTCGCACAAACTTGGACTTCAAAAGCTTGTAACCCCATCATTTTTGATCGGATTTGCAAGATTCTTGTGTCAAAAATTCATTTAAAATCTCAGAAAGAGGGTGACTTGACGAAAGGTCCATTCAGCGTATCGCTATTTTTTAGTATTTAATCAAACGTCGAACAATTTTTTTGAGACACCCTGCAGAACGAACGAATCATTAGCCACTTATTGATAGTACTCATTATGCAAATAACTCAACTTTAGAGGATGATGTAACCGGCGCGGCGGCCTGCACAGAGGCTAGCATTTGCAGCATAACCAAAGGTAGAAGGACCCCCCTCCTACACAGCAACGGATGCAATCATCGCAGGTGAAGTTGAGACGAACGGTGCAGAATCCCAGCAAGCAATGGCGCCATGGACTGGGGGAAGGGACGTGATCACACTGAACCAAAACATCTTCATGCATATCATTCTGCACAGAGGAATCTTCATGACAGCTTGTCTCAAATTAGATGCCCGCGAATAGCAACAACTGAAACGTTCTGTACGGTTCTGCATAAGTAATTTTGCGTTATCGTAAATCTCACATGACATCTCATTTGACACAGATGCACCAATAGTTTTGTGCACGAACTATAAGCAAACTAGGGGTAATGACTTTTGATTTTTGCGTATCATTCTCGTTTGACATAAAGACCAAAATATTGCCTTTGACCTTGAGGCGATTCTTGTCCTTATACTAGGCGCTCGATTTTCCATTGAAGGCGACTTTAGCAGCAACACTCATCTCTCTGACTGTAGCAAAAAACAGAATCAACGATCATTTGGGGTTATGAAGAAATCAATAATCAGATATTCTTATGCTTGTTTAGCTCAGGACGGACTTTGTAATCATCCAAAAGGATCTTATGTTCTTGGAGGCTGCAGCAATAACGTGCTTAATGGCCGATTTGTGGTCAAATTACAACGATTAAACTGTTGGTGCCTGAAAGTTGCAAGAGATGACAACTAAAACTTTTGCAGCTTCTATTACAAATAACGCAAAGAGCCTGGAATATTATGGTGGGACGTTTCGTGTATGGGGGCCCGTTTAATTCAGAAGTAAATTGAATTAATAAAATGGAAGTTTACTACATTGATGCATCTTGAACTATTTGTTGCCTTACTTAAATCGCTATAAAAAGATGCAAAGTTAATAAAAGGAGCTTTGCAATCAATTATCATACATGCAAAGAATTAATTATTAGGTACAAAGATAATTAATTATTGTGCAGCTAACAATTATTTGATATAAAGATAGTTAATTCTTGTGTAAGTTGAGAATTAATTATTGCACATGCAGAATTGTTGGGCTAATCCCACAATTCACTTCTCCCGTCTAGCTTCATTTTTGGCGCCATTTCTGCGTTGCGTGGTTATTTGAGATCTGCAGTGGCGGACAGTAACGAAGAAAGAAATCGGACGCGGGCTGCAGGTCATATATATCGATAAGGTCATCTTTGGATATATTATGAAAATCCTCTTCAGAGACAAAAAGTTTTAGAACAGAATCTAAACGTTTGAAAAAGAAGGACAGTCCTCTTTCGTTTCTCTCCCTGTAAGTGCGACGATTACGTCTTGTTCTTGGCATTACGATGTCCAGTTTTTAGGCCCAAAATGAAATCCAATTTTGCCGCCAAAAATGAAGGGAAAAGGTGATATCATTTATATTCATGATGTCATCTTTGAATGGTCATTTTTGAACGAATTCTGCAGCAAATTAGCTCAATCTTGCTTATTTAAAGCATTCTCAGTCCACATCTACTGGAAATAGGAAGAAAAGTATGAAAAAAAAACAACACTGACAATCTTTCTAAAGAAATCAGAGAGGTAATTTAAAACCCGTTACTCGAACAGATACTAAGAATTGCTTCAAATCTATATTTTGCGATTCTACTTTGTAACTGCCATCATTTAAGACAATTTCAGTAAAATCATTTCACTAATAAATTAAAAAGAATCTTACTTGTGAAGAAGACAGGGAGTTATGAATTTGCCAGTTCTCCCATGTTTTGATTGCCTGGCAATGAATCACGTTACTTATTGATTATTACAATCGTCGTCTTTGACAAAAAAGATTAACCGTAATTAGGGATTCAATGTTTTTCCCAATTTTAGGTAGTGACCCATGGTCGAAGACCACCAAAGCCTCATTTTCACGGACCAATCAGGCAGCAAATAAACGAGGAAAACAAAAGAAATCCTAGACTATTTTGTTAAGTTCTACTTACTTTTGCCTGCACGCTGATTTTGGTCACTAAGGAAGAGAGGGGGGGGGAGGAAAAACGCAACCAAGACAAAACATTGCTGGAAATTTCCCGAATTTCTCAGAAGAAATCTACTCTCCAGATGTTCTGGTATGCTTCTTTGGATGCCTGTTTAAATATCTCACGGTCTGAGTTATGGCGTCGCCAGTTTACAGACAATCCACTGAGGCATTGTATCTTGAACAATAGACATTCTGGCCGAGAGGCAATGGTAAGAACAATAGTACGATTATTGAAAGAAAATAAAAAACAGTGTGAAAAATCATACAAAAATGAATTAGGGCCCGAAATATTCATTATTTTTATCTTACGTTCAATGATCAATTGGAGAATTATTGGTAGAAGGATTACTTCAAATTAACAAACAAAGAAACTTCTTTTCCAAGAAACTGAAATGAATTTAGGAACAATGTTTTCCTTGCTCAAAATAATATATCCATAGCTTCTTACTAACAGCTACTTTTGGATCTTAGTTTCAACAATCACTTCGGTGCTATAGGATAAGATGTTACCAAGATGTTACCAGTTAGAGTCCTTCGTTTCTCTATTCTTTCTCATATTTGCACACCTCTCCCTGAAATTATAACTTTGATAGCCACTAAACTTTTCAGCCCCTCAATGTCCCGATTCCACAACGAACCATGCTCCTTTTTAATATGATAGGGCATCTATTGTTTTCTATTTCAAAAGACCAGTAGAAATCAGCGTAGTGAATTTCTATCGACTGAAACTAAAAGGGTGTTAATTCTTTCGCCGGACTTTTCATTGGCGTCGATATGAGACTCAATAACAACTACAAATTACATGCATATTTATAAACAATAGATGATTTCTTATACACCCTATATACGTTCGATTTTACAATTCAATGTCTAAGATTACTTCTTTCTATTGCGGAAAAATCGGTAATAAACAATGGCACCTATTATGCCGAGTTCAAGGATGATTATAACGATAAGAATCACTTTATTTGTTGCAAGCCTGGAAGGAAAAGAAGACAGTTCATTGAATTTCAACGGGTTACAGCAAGGCGACAAATCGAAAGGAAATCATTTGCTTTTACTTCACTTTTTAAGCACAAAGTATTCACTTTAACCTTTCATACGACTTAACAATCTTAATTCAACATCTTTTACTGGGTAAGGACACATAATAATCCTTTGTGAAATGATGACACAGCTCGAAAATACACGGTCTGGTCTAAAACATCACACTAATGAACACCAATGGAACACCAATGAAATTTCCGCTTTTTACTGTTGGAAGTTTCTTACTTTTTCCTTGATTTTTGAGTGAGCAAATTACAATGTCGTCTCCAATGCTGAAACAGAGATGCTTCCTTTATAGATAAGGCATAAGCTGGGAAGGTTCAGTGGTGTCCTGCACTTTCTGAGCTAAAGCTAAAAGTTGTTGATTTTTACTCCTGAATAAAAATTTGAACTGTTTCTTGGCTCTGTTAAGTTTTCTTAGTTAAAAGTCAAAAAGTTGATTTATTTTTGTGATTTTTCTCTTTGTCTCACGAGCACTACAAATATAGGTAAATTCAACTTTACAAAAATTTAATAGTTGCAAAATGACTGAAAAATGGCCTAAAACATCGATCAAAGCATTAATGACTCCTTGCACAAAATAACGAAGGAAATGCAACTTCTCATGGATGAGAGATATCATCTGTACATTAATTGACATGGGATTGAAAATCTTTAGTATTTGTTTCAAAGTCGATGTCGTATCACACTTGAGGGAGGTGAAACGCCCATTGCTTACTGTTCGTTGTGAATAGAGTCCTTACAATTTGATCAACGTTTTAGGCCCTTTCCCCGCCATTTTGCAACCATAAAATCTTTACAAAGTTGAATTTACCAATACTTCTAGTGCCGGTAGGAGAGCGAGAAAAATCACAAGAATACTTGAATCTTTCGGCTTTTAGCTAGAATTTGAATGATTCAAATCTGTGAGGTAATCTTGGTACCATGAATTTTCAAAAGTGGGAGCTTTTTTCTGGCTCACCCGGTAGGAATTTGCAACTGCACTGGATGTGGCTCGTGCAGAAGTGTGAAACACGGAACAGAACAACGAAACGAAAGGAACGAGATCAATGGCTTGCTGTATTGCAGTGCCGTGCTACTGAAGCGCAAAACCATACCACTTTGAAAGTTACTTATTTTTAAACACCAGGTACTAGTCAATTAGTGCACACGCATGCAGTTACAATGTACATCAAAAAAGCCGAAAAAATTTTCTCTTATTCCATAAGATTTCCTTGTTGTTTTCATTTTTGAGTCATATACTTGTAAACTATTCAACATGTAAAAACAACGTAATATATTTGATTGGTGAACGTCAACAAAAACAGTTTTTAGAGTCCTATTTCTGTTTTCAGAGGCATAGCTAAAGAAGTACCGCGCAAGTGTAAAACGGAAATATGAACCATGCAAATTTTCGAAAAGAAGAAGTTCTTCTGGAGAAAAAACAAGCAAAACGACAATTCCATGCAAATGTTTGTAATACCAAGCTACCCCTGGACCAAAATAACCTTTCAACTCTTATCCAGTTCTGATTTGATCAGCTCAGAAATGAGGGCCCCAAGGTACTGTCACAGATCAGTCCTACATAGGCCGAAAAACAAACTTGTTAGGTACATTGTAAACCATGGTTTGAAGTTTCCTGCTTCAGCTGAATTCAAAATAATCAGCCCTGACTCGAATTGTATTTTGTTACACAAACATAGGGGTTGGTTTGCCAATAGCGTCTGAAAATTTGCTTCTGTATCTGATGCATGTCCCCTGCAAGACCTTTTTAATCCTCCAGAATTCTTCAAGATTGAACTTGTATTATGTAGAGTTTTAAACCAATCGCATTGGTTTATATACCTACTTTGAGATCTAGTTAGCCACCTGGAAACTAGTGTTGACAAAAGATTTAGGTTATATAGATGAGAAAATATAAGAAAATGATTAGATTGTCCGCTAAATTTCAGAAACTTGCTAGCATACTTAGACCCAACTCAAGTAGCTACATGCACTGCCTCTCGACTTGGCACTCCGTTCAAATTAGTTTTCTGTAAGAATTGGTTTTCCATTGGTGTTCATTCGTGTTCCATTGGTGTTCCACTGGTGTTCATTGGTGTTCCACTGGTGTTCCATTGGTGTGGTGTTTTATACTCATGACATAAGTCTCAATAGTATCGCTATTTATTTATTTTTTAAATAATGAACGAATACAAGGAATCACGTCGTCAGTCTAGTGGTGTTTTAGACTAGATTGAAAATACACAGCCACCATGATTTGGTCATTGGTATATCAAAGACCGACTTCAATATGTATTTCAATCCGTATTTCTTTCAGAAGTTTGTTTTTGACAGCAAAGTAGCGAAAATTAAGGGAACTCTCTCAAAACGAGTAACATTGAAATGCAAATGCTATATAGAGCAACAGGGGTCTAGATACCAGTTTCAGACACTGACATCAAATTACAGTATATCTCGGTCGGACAACAGAGCTCCTTAGTTTGAAACGCTTTTCCCCAAAGAAACATTTTGCTGGCTATACAACAAACAATGGACTGATGGCACATGGAAGTGCCTAATTACTTGCAAGGTTTGTTTTAAACAGTCTCTGATAAATCCATGAAGAAATAACACAATTAAAAATTGGATTTGAGCCCTGCGCTATTGAAAACAGGAGATGTCAAACAAGTTTTCAAGGCTTTAAACTCGGAAACATGGTATGACTATTTACAACTGGATGTCAGAGAAAATAAAAGAGACCTGAGATCTAACGGCACCAAATCACTGGAAATACCAAAGAAAGAGAGCGGAACGTTTCAAGATAGTGCGGCTAGACTATTCAACTCCCTGCCAGAGACAATAAGAAACTGTTCAAACTATAACACTTTGTTATGTTTGTCTAATAAACTTTTAATCAACAGAGCTGAACAAGATAATTAAGTTTAAGAGACATTTTATGTAAACTTTTTATGTAAATGTTTGAACAAAATGTACTTTCGGTCTTACAACTTTAACAGCGAAAAGCCATCTGTAATCATGGACAGTGGTGTAACGCACGGTGGTTGGGGTTAGAGCAACACCTAAGGGCCCCCAAGCTTTAGGGGCCCCTTGGGGTTTATGGTTATATTCGATTATCAGTAATGTTCTCATGTAGCTTTGGCGAAACAGCATGTCGTGTTGATTTGCACTGAAGTCTTTAGCGCCCCTCCAAAGAGACCCAAAGACTTCTAGTGAATTGAACACCGCAGTGAATTGAACTAAATGCAAGTTTAGTTTTGTATGAGTGGTGTAAATTGCAAATTTTTCAAAAATGCCTTGCTACCTTCTAGCGAATATGAACGTTTTAGAGGAAGACTTTACCAAAATTCGTTTCATACCTGAACCACAGGAGGCCCAACGTATTGTAATGAGGGGGCCCTCGAATATTCTAACGTATGACTTACCAAGATCTTTTCTCTCTTCAGATAGAATATCTTATTGAAAAAGCTTGCAAATCAGATTTTGTTGTCTGTGTCTCATATAACAGTCATTTCGTTTTGTTTTGCGTCGTTGCTGTCGATCAATCCAATACAGCGCCGCGAAGAAGGCTAGCTATCAAGGCGTAGTGATAATCGAAATGCCGTTCGTTTTGATTTGTGTTGTCTAAGACTGCGTTCACACGATGCCGGCAGATTTTGAAACGGTGAAAAATGTGACGGATAGGCCTCCTGTTCACACGAAAACGGCACATTTTTTGCCGGCAGATTTCGGAAACGGTAGATTTTGAAAACGGAACCCTAACCGGTATAAATTTGAAACAGCATCGTAAACAGATCATTTTTCAACGCTTTTGGATCGAGACTGGTCGATTCTTAGGGTGTATGTACTTTTCTTTAGCATCAAAGTCCAGGAACGAGTTTTTACTATCAATTTTCCTACCGTTTTCAAATTGTGCCGGCATCGTGTGAACGCTAGCTCAAATTTTGCTGCCGTCACATTTTTCACCGTTTTCAAAATGTGCCGGCACCGTGTGAACGCAGTCTAAGTATAGATATACGTAAAGGAAGGCAACTTATTCCCAAACAGATCAGCAACAACTGTTTTCTTTCCACCCGCGTTGCATCTATATTTGTCCAAACATACAAAACAACACATCAAAATGTTGCTTATTTATCAGGCAACATTCTTAGATACCTTTCTGTTTGAATGTTTCACCAAAACTCAACAAATTTCGCTGCTAAAGCTCATGCAGTCGGCCTTATTTATCTTTCTCGGTAGGCTCTGTAGCTTCCCTTACGCCCAATATTCGAAATTCGAATTCGACGGTACCTGCTGAATTCGAATTCGACAAAATTTATCACGGAAATCTGAATCAACTCCCGTTAATCTCGAAGTGCGAGCTTGATTGTGCAGGTTAACGGGGGTTCATTCAGATTTCCGTTATAAATTTTTGTCGGACTCAGCAGGACTCAGCAGGTACTGTTGAGGTTGAATTTCGAATATTGGGCTTAAGGGAAGCTACAGAGCCTACCGAGAAAGATAAATAAGGCCGACTGCATGAGCTTTAGCAGAGAAATTTGTTGAGTTTTTGGTGAAACATTTAAACAGAAAGGTATCTAAGAATGTTGCCTGATAAATAAGCAACATTTTGATGTGTTGTTTTGTATGTTTGGACAAATACAGATGCAACGCGGGTGGAAAGAAAACAGTTGTTGCTGATCTGTTTGGGAATAAGTTGCGTTCCATTACGCAGAGCTGCAAAAAGTTGTTGACCTTCCTCCAAACCTGAAATTTATGCTCTCAACCTTCCTCATTTTAACACAATGTATGATCACTGGAAAACAGCTCGACGGTGTTTTGTAAACCATACAAAAGCATGTAATTAGGGATCTTCCCATATCATTTGTCTGTTTGAGTGGAAGTAGCAGGGTTCTAACCAGGTTTTAATACAAGTGAGGCCACAGTCTTAAGGAAGCGATTCATTAATTGAAAGGTATGGGGGCAATGAAGGGGAGCAAAGAGTTCAAGGTGAGAACATCTAAAAGCTACCGGGTGTCCAAAATGTACTCCTGTTTGCAAATTTGCCAAAATTTGATTACAAAAGTCATCATTGAATTTTTTCATCTCTTCTATCAACAATTCAAATATACTATTAGTTCTCTTTACTTAACGGGTATGAAATAATGCATTGAAAACCTCATTCTAAGCAACACTCTTTCAGCAACATCGCTAATTTTGCCTCTTATAACCGTTGCCTTGAAAATTTTGAAGTATCCTTCAGGGCGTTATTTTCCCCGTGACCGCATGACCATTGGTCACAGGAAATCACAGGAAAGACATTTTTCTCACAGGAAATTTTGAGCCATGAAAAAGGAATTTGACATTTCCATCCACTTCACAGGAAGAAAATGAATTTTGAATGAATAAAATGCTCGCAGGAATAAACCAATGCCCCATTCACACTGAAGAGATCTTAAATCAAACCAATTTTGCAAATGTACATAGTTTCCGTAGTAAATCATGAAGTATTTCTTTGAAAGGTCTTTTCTTTTGGCATGATGAAATAGTGACTCTGAAGCCATATTTTTAAGCAAGAATTCTTAAGAAACTAAAAATATTCTTATGAATTCTTGTTAATGTTAATGTTAATGGCAGGAAGGAAATGTTAATGTGAGTAAGACCTGCACTCACTATCCATCCTTGAAATTCAAGTTCATATTTGTGGCAGGTGTTGCCCACTGCACTCCTCTTCCATCCATGGCAATGCCAATGGATAGGCCTAGGAATGTCTGTCAGTCTTCATCCATGTCAACTGTATAATACAGTGTATTGAGAAATCAGAAGCACAAATTGTCCCTGCTCCTTCCTCTTCCTCTATTCAGGGGGCCAATTGCTAATAAAGGATTCAAGCATTGAATGCCCCTCTGGTTTTTCTTGTTTTTACTTGATTTTCCATCATGTTTTCTTCCCTCTGAAACCAAAGATAAAGACAAGCAGGCCCCCATAACATGTAATTGTGTGGAACTTTCTGACAACACAATGGTGCTTCACTCGCAACAGCATAGATTAGTCTCCTTGGTATACACTTGTTATTTTGGAAGTCAATAATTCATCACATCACTTCATGTAGTTTCTATTGATCATCGTACCGAAAAGTTACCAGAATCATCAGGTGCCAAAATGTTGCCATCTTGATTTATTTTTGGCCATTGCTAAATGAAAACGAGGTTCCTATTGGATGCAAGCAAGGCTGGGTACTGGGGGGAGATGAGACGTGTTCTGGTAGGAACCACCCCTACGGTTGGGACAGGGGTTACGGGAAGGGAAAACTTGAGCAGAAATTACTGTCTGAATGTGACTATGTTCTGAAGAAAGCCTCATGATAAATTGATTCAATTTTGTAATTCTACATCCTAGACACAGCCATAGGGATCGTGGGGCACTGGTCATGTGCCTCCAAGATTTAGCAAAAAACGAAAAAAGAAGTTCCCTTTACATTGTCAGAAAGTGTCTGGAAAATGTTTCCTTGAAGAATCACTGTCCCCCTCCCCCTGGTTTGAGATGCTTCCAACGTTCCAACGGCCCTCATCCTACAAATCTATGGCCATTGTTTGTATTCTATTTATTCTATGATCATTAAATATTAATGAAAGATGCACTTTCATACCCAGTTGAAGCCTATGTACACCCTTAGGAACCGGGCATTTTGCCAGAATACAGCTGCATATGGCAAAGACATAAAACAAAGAAAATGCTTCCAAACCCCTGCTGACTTGGTTACACCCCCAGTAATGACCCCACTGAAACGCTGCCCCTCCAAGGTAAAAGGATGACCGAGGATGACCCGCCAGGAGAATGTGTTTCCCCACCAAGTTTGAGTTTAAAGCACTCTCCCCGCCTAGTTTCTGTAGCTTCCCCTTGGGGGGGGGGGGGTACCTTAATACTGTTCGTTGTACGGGGACGTGCCATTTTTAGGGGTACTTTTTTCAAACCATTACGGAATTATGGGTATCATTTTCACAATTTTTTTGACATTTCACGGAATTATGGATGTCTTTTTCAGGGGATTTTTCATAATTTCCGGAATTATGTCCCAGATGTTTATTCGATTTGTTGAATTATGGCCCTATAATCCACCAGAATTTACGGAATTACGGGTACCAATTTTTCGGGCAAAATGGCATGTCCCCATCACATAATAGGCTGAGTTACCCCCCCCCCCCCCCGAGAGCTTCCCTGTTGAATTTTTGTTTCCCCATCAAAAATTATAGCTACAAGTTTCATCACTGATCACAGGCGAAACCTTTATTTCCCCATCTCAATATTTTCAATCCCCGCTGAAAATGGATGATTCATAATTTCCCCACTGTACGTTTGATGTCTGGCAGGGTCGTTACCCGGTCATTACTGGGGGTGTTTTGTTTCACTCTGTGATGAGACATTGATGCAGTAAAGCACTGCAGGACTTAGTCCATTCCTGGAAAAAAAACGTGTGTTCTTGTAATTTTTGTTTGTGACTTTGCGCTGGGAAAAGAAAAGTTTCTCTGAAGAGTGGTATTGCATGCACAGATAGAAACACATTGGGACCTATTCAGGAAAATGCAACGGTACCTATTAGCTGGTGATTGTTTTTGATACTATCAAACATCAACATCGTAAAAAGTATTTTAAATTATGTTTGTCTTCTTGTTTCCCTTATACCTAAAAAGCATGACTTTCATTGCATTCTCGATGATTAACCACACTTTCAACAAAGTTCTCATTAGAAACCTCTTACAGGAAATTTTCGCCTGAAAATTTGCGGTCACAGGAAGTCTTTGAAAAAATAACACCCTGGTATCCTTCAAGTCCACAATAACATTTCACGTTTCATTCTGATATTCATAACCAAATAAGAAACTCAATAGAACAAAAGAAATTACTCAAATAAACATAAGTGCTTTCTTGCAGAAGGCTTCAAAACCAGGCAGCACTAAAAAGAGCTTGATTCATTAAATCAAAAAATAAATCAAAAGACAGCTTTGCCTGCAAAAATAATTTTTTTTATCTACTGGTAAGAAAAAGAAATTTCAAGATCTGCCTTACCATAAAATTTTTTGGTGATTTTGCAAACAGAAGTACTTTTATGGGACGCTTTTTAAAAATCATTTTATCCAGACACATCTGCATATTTCCTCATAGACAATCTCTCTTTCATCACATTGTCCGATCAAACCTGATTTTTCTTCTTTGATATAGCTTTGAAATATAACCTCACCATCTGCATACTGTTGACATGATTTTTAATGGTTTGATGCATTTATTGATGATTTATTTTCTACACTTATAAGAACTATGCCAACAAGATAAAGTTCCATTTTTGACAACTAAACCTTCCTCAATTTTTGGCCAAAACCTTCCTCCAAACCAGGTTTGTAGGTTTGCAGTGTTTTTGCGTCTCTGCCATTACGTATATCTTACTTCGACAACACAAATCAAAACGAACGGCATTTCGATTATCACTACGCGTTGATAGCTAGCCTTCTTCGCGGCGCTGTATTTGATTGATCGACAACAACGACGCAAAACAAAACGAAATGACTGTTATATGAGACACAGACAACAAAATCTGATCACAGGAGGCCCAACGTATTGTAGTGAAGGGGCCCTTGAATATTCTAACGTATGACTTACCAAGATCTTTTCTTTCTTCAGATAGAATATCTTGTTGAAAGTGCTTGCAAATCAGATTTTCTTGTCTTTGTCTCATATGACAGTCAATTCGTTTTTGTTTTGCGTCGTTGCTGTCGATCAATCCTATCAAGGCGTAATGATAATAATGATAATCGAAATGCCGTTCGTTTTGATTTGTGTTAGCATTGCACTGTTGTATCTATTGTATAGTTATACGTAAAGGAGCGCAACTTATTCCCAAACTGATCAGCAACAACTGTTTTCTTTTCACCCCCGTTGCATCTATATTTGTCCAAACATACAAACAACACATCAAAATGTTGCTAATTTATCAGGCAACATTCTTAGATATCTTTCTGTTTGAATGTTTTACCAAAACTCAACAAATTTCGCTGCTAAAGCTCATGTAGTCAGCTTTATTTATCTTTCTCAGTAGGCTCTGTAGCTTCCCTTAAGCCCAATATTCGAAATTCGAACTCGACAGTACCTGCTGAGTTCGACAAAAATTATCACGGAAATCTGAATCAACCCCCGTTAATCTGCAAGTGCGAGCTTGATCCCGCAGAATAACGGGGGTTGATTCAGATTTCCGTGATAAGTTTTGTCGAACTCAGCAGGTACTGTCGAGTTCGAATTTCGAATATTGGGCTTAAGGGAAGCTACAGAGCCTACTGAGAAAGATAAATAAAGCTGACTACATGAGCTTTAGCAGCGAAATTTGTTGAGTTTTGGTAAAACATTCAAACAGAAAGATATCTCAGAATGTTGCCTGATAAATTAGCAACATTTTGATGTGTTGTTTTGCATGTTTGGACAAATATAGATGCAACGCGTGTGAAAAGAAAACAGTTGTTGCTGATCAGTTTGGGAATAAGTTGCGCTCCTTTACGTATAACTATACAATAGATACAACAGTGCAATACTAACACAAATCAAAACGAACGGCATTTCGATTATCATTATTATCATTACGCCTTGGTAGCTAGCCTTCTTCGAGGCGCTGTATTGGATTGATCGACAGCAACGACGCAAAACAAAAACGAATTGACTGTCATATGAGACAAAGACAAGAAAATCTGATTTGCAAGCTTTTTCAATAAGATATTCTATCTGAAGAGAGAAAAGATCTTGGTAAGTCATACGTTAGAATATTCGAGGGCCCCCTCATTACAATACGTTGGGCCTCCTGTGCCTGAACTTAACTTTTGAATGTTTCCTTGGGAAGCATGTCGTCGACTACAATCCTTTTTTCTGAATTCGATGATGGAAACTCAACGAAAGATTCGTTTTCTGATATTCTAAAGAGCATGGTTCAAAAAATTTTCCCGATGGGCTATCCCAAGTGTAGCTCGCCTCGCAATCTTTCAGTTTCAGCCATTGTCCCCAATGTGTTTCTTGTGCAAACGTGCCTTCATTAAAATACTTCCATAGACGCCGGTTATAAAGGCTTTGATGTGCTAAGCTCCAGTTGATTTTGCCGATAAAAACACCGTTTTGATGTTGGAAATTTGGCAAAATTTTGTTGATCTATCTGCCGCCTCAGGGGGCCTTTGCGTAGCTAAATTACTAAGAGCCCCTAGTTGCTCCGTTACGCCACTGATTCATGGATATGTTAAATATTCATTTATTGTTTGTTATGTTCGTTGTAATCAGGTTAGAGGCCGTCTTGGCCTAGATATCTTTTCATATAAAAAAAATTGTTATTATCATTAAACATTCATAGTACAAAAGAGATTTTCATTCACGGGAACCAAAATTTGGAGCAAACTAGGATCTGAAGCCTAAACAACACGTAGCTTCTTTGCGTTAAAGACAGCTGTCACGTGAATCACAATTATAAATTGATTCTATGGTCTTTTAATATCTTAGTACGAAATGGCATTGTAAATAGTTTATATTCTTTTTTTTAGTTGGCAAGGCAAGCCGCAAGGCAGTATTTATGTTGAGTTCAGAAAGTCCCGGTTCAACGGCTGTGAGCCAATTGTCAATGTGATATTGGAGGAGGGTTTAGAAATTTCTACTACAAACATTTTAGGGTTATTTGGGCAACGGCAATTGTTTTACGAACTTTAAGGTTACATACAACGCAAGAAATTGGAAGGATTTGCTTATTTTGATTCGACAAAATAGGGAAGGTTTGACTAAAAAAAATTGTGCTGGAGGAAGGTTTGATATTTTTTCTGGACCCTTGTTTTTATACATATTGAGGATTCTGCCCTGTAAGAATTTAAAATGAAAATAAAAAAAATGAGTCCGATAAAAACTGTTGCTTGAATCATATCAAACATAAATTACAAAAGTTTCTCTCCTTCGAATCGAAATTGATCACGTAAAGCACACGAAGGTAGCAATCTTTGGTGAAAGTGGATATAGCGATACTTTTCATACATTTTTAAACGGAAGTTTCGACGACAGATTTCTATAAGATTTATAAAAATTTCGATAGAGCCGCATTCTTTTATCGAATAGATAAAATGGTATTCCGGAGAAAAGTTAATGTAAGAGATAAAGTGAACCTGATTGCCATTGAATTAAGTATTCGTCTGCTTCTACCAAGATCCGCATGTGTCTGCTTAACCTTTAGATAAAAAAGAAAATCTGGTAACGATGGCACTATGTTGACAAAAGACCTTGACTACACGCCTCTAGTTAGCGGAATAAAAAATCCAGATTGAGATATGAAGACGACCAACACTGGATTCAAAAAGGCCTACTCACGGATAGTTACAGTTAAGGTTGGCCAGAGTGTTCCAAACAGGGTGTTCCAAAAAATTTTGCCCCGTTTGTGTGACTGCTGTGGAGGAGCTGTAAACTCAACCATCTCTGTTTTTACACAGTTTCATAGGTCAGCCTTCAACTTACAGTTTGAGACCTTGTATGAGTCAATCTGACAAGGCAAATAAGTGGCTGCTTCAAAAACGAAATTTCTATTGTTCTCCAACAATGTCAAAATAAAGTACGTTTTCAAAGAAAGGGTTCCAGCGTCGTATTATAATTTTTGCTGGATCTTTCAAAGGGTCAGCAGTGTTCCCAATTCATAAGAGACCACTTTCTACCTTTTAAAAATGTAGTGAACATTTTAATACAATACCAGAAGCCTTTCTTTGCAAACTTACATTATTTTGACATTGTTTGAGAACAACAGAAGTGCTGCTTTTGAAGCAACCAATAAGTTTGCTTTTTCTTTGCCATAAGTTAGCAACTCTAAGTTGAAACTTTACCTATGCAACTGTGTAAAAACCGAAATGATTGAATCTACAACTCCTTCACAGTAGCCACACAAACGGGGCACAACGTTTTTGGGACACCCTGTATTAGCACTAGCTTCCATCGGTGCAAGGTTGAGTTTCGGTGCAAGGTCGAGTCGGTGCAAGTGCTAAGTCTCTTAACTATTGTCTGCTGTAGAAATATTACAATGAACAAATTTGCCCAACTTGCAAGAAAATCCTACTATATAATATATTTTCCAATGATACAACCTGCTTATGAATATCACATAAAGAGAATAAACTTTGTAAGAATTTTACATTATCGACCATTGAGAACTATCTCCTAAGTCGATTTCATGGAGTTAAATAACATTTCAAACTGATATTTGTATTTACAGACATGATAGATCCAGCCCTATCTGGGCTACATTCTACAAAAATGACGTTCTTTTTTACTAAATAATGCCTGCATTTCTCTATATTCCGTCATGTCTAAAACCAAAAATAAACATTACGATAAAACACGTAAAACTATTCAAAGATTTTTAGAAAGGGGTAAGGGTCATGACTAGGGGACCAACTTTGTCACAATGGGAGCAAAAACCAGTGTTTCCTTCTCAAAGGCATAAATCCACCACTGTTTGCAAAAATAGATATTTCATATTTAAACAACTTTATAAAATAAATTACATATTTTACTCTGACGCATTTCAACCATGTGATTACTTTCGGATAAACATCCGTTTTTCGTAAAATGTAAATGATGTACCTTATCTCGAGAGCGGATAAGGGATTCCCTTTGATCCTCCAGGTCTCCAATTATCTGAACACCAACTTCATCTTTAATGTTGAAAAGAAAATAATGCTGATTATAGTTGTTCATGCTCAAATTCATTAGCCCCATTGTTTCAATAAAAATGCCTTGAACGTACAGTCCAGTCCAGTCGATTTTGAATGCTCGAAAACTAAAACAATGAACATAGAAATGCTCAATCGATCAAAATAAAGAATGGTTCATTTGAACCTTTACATAAGAGCTGAAATGGTAAAATCTAACAACACGGCACTGACACCAATTCTTAGCCGGCTTACAACTTCACGAATTAAAAAACAACGTCGCACCGCAATAAACAAACGTAATTTAATGCATACACATGTTGCTATGCCTTACAAATTGAATATACAATTTCTGTGGCACGGAAGTTCCGGGAAGTTCGTATTTTGAGTACATACAGATAAGACCGAAATCATTCATACCCATACCATATTCTGATTATTTTGCATCGTTCTATTTGAGGATCAAGTTTAGTTCAAGCTCTGTAAGAATATGGCAAGAGACTACAACAAGCAATACATGATACACTGCAAGGAAAAGACGGTCTTCTGAACTGGTCCACAACTATAACGATTCAAACTACCCAGATTTGGTACAGGTATGAATAACTTATAGACCAGGAGAAGAAATGGGTAAGTTTCATCCGTCTGGGAAACTTTTCAAACTTGATTGGCTTAACATAATTTTGGGGCACTTATGCCATAAATCGATGTAAGATATGCATTTAGGGGGCGATTAGGCCCTGTTTCACTAAAAGACCTCAATTTTACGCTATGTACCGTTAATACAGTAAACATCATCCATCCTAAATTTTGCCAAAGTTACTTATCATATGTAATTCTGGGACACTTATTCCAAAAACTGACGTTAGATAGGCCTGTAAGGAGAGTTTAACCTCTATATGAGGAAGAAACCCTTATTTCGTGTTTGATTTCATCTTAAATGCCATGCGTATTTAGGCACATGGAAAATGGCTAAAATAAATCTTTTAAAGCATAGATGTCCAAAGCAACTTTTGGACGAAGCTCGCTATTTTTCGGAATTCATCCTCAGTTTCGAAATCAAGCTTCGATTTCATTACATTTGCTTTTAAGTTAATTTTAAACAACTCGAAGTGAGATGAAATCAAAAGTCGACTTTATTGCTGTGTCGATCGGGGCGTTAACCTAAGAGATTAAAAGATTTTCAATTTTCTGCAATACTCAGTCTCCTCAATGTTAACAAAACCTTCTTAACAGTGCAGATTGAAGAAGTGGACTTTTAATTTAAGTGCGACTTTTAGTTTCTTCAGTCAAAAACTTTAAATTGTTTAATATATATAAAACCAATAAAGTCTCAGCAATAAGACCTCGATTTCGTGCTATATACAGTTTGCATGAGTAAAAGACATCCATTTGGGAAATTTGTCGAGCTTGGATGGTTTAACATAACTTTGGGGTGCTGATTCCATAAATCGATGTGAGATATTAATTTAGGGGGCAATCAGCCTAAGAAACCTAGATTCCAAGCTATATACTGTTAGGAAAGGCTCCATTTCTTTCATTGGCACACGCGCAGACACACCATAAACATTTTCATACCTTAAAGGCCAATGCTGTTTTTGAGACTATGTGATCACATGACGAGAAACGCCCAATTTTGGGGGTTTTTACCCCTTCCCTCTTAAAAAAGCCCAGTGTAACATCTGCAGCAAAATTTAGGAAGTATTTTTTCTCGCACGTGTTAAGCAAATCTAAGAGCACCTTTGCATCAATCTCAACTATCTTGGCACAGGCCTTACAAGGGCAAATTTGTCTTTTTACGAGAGTTCACCAATCCTAAACTGACGCATGATAGTGCCCGTCAAAACGGAATAATGCCATGGTACACAGAGTGCTTCAATATTTTTTTAGATTGTAGCTAAAGACATTGTTAAGTGCCATTCATAGCAAGAACCAGATGACATCCTGTCTATTCCTTTATGGACAGCACAGAATATTGCAATTTTGTTACATTTTACTTTAGCATTGATACAAAACAGCATACGCTATGAGGATGCTCGAGTATGCGCCTCGTACTGTCTGATCAATGAGTTAGTTAAATTTTTGGTCGTCTTCGAAGAAAGATTGTTTCCCTCAGAACTGTCTGGCTCACGGAGTGTATAGTTGGAACTTAGTGAGCATAACGTCACATGTGAAACAGGCGTTCAAAAGAATGCAGAACGGAACACTAATTTTCGAAGACTAAGGACCCTGACATATTTATGAAGACAGTATTTCTTAACAAGCCAATTCAAATACTGCCCTGCTGTTTACTGATACACAAGGCAGCGCTGACAATTCTTCACTTTATAGTATGTTCCTGAATTAAATTAATCACATGATTCCATTTCATCCCAAAAAGTGACTATTTGTCAATGGGATAACCTAAAAGCATGAATCAAAGGTAAAATAAGGCAGTCTCTTGTTTGTGAAGTCTGGCACAATTCATTGTATCTGCAAGAGGTAAAAACCGTTTCTTGTTTTTAGGAGTTTCGTCGGCTTCGACTTGCTTCGATTCATTGTAACCAACTTGTCAAACACTTTTTGTATCACTTCTGACTCACACAGTAATTGATTTACTTCAAGTTACAACTTTTCGCAGTTCTTGTTTTGGATCATATGGTATTAACAACTGAGGTAGGACAAATCTATCATTTATCAATAGCATTCTCTACTAGATTGACTGCCAGCCTGCCACAAAACATATATGTCAAGCAGTTGATTGCAGAAAAACAACAAAAATATTCTCGTCTGGTTTGTATCGAATTCGATAGAATCCTGATTTGATCCCGAGTGTTGTATCCTATCCTAAACTATTTATAATGTTTAAATTATGTCTACTTGCCATATTTTCTCACCACTCCATTGCACTTATGTTATGTTGTGTTATGATGTGATGTTGTTAGCCGGAGCTTTCGCCTCACCCCTGGAGGCCTCTTCAGCGACATAATTAGACAAAAATATTAACTGTGGCTAAAAGGTGAAGGTTAAGTTGCGGTTTTTGGCGCCTAGTCCTGGAATCGCAGAAGCAGGTAGGCACTAATCGAGTCCGCGACCCCTTGTCATGACGCTCCAGTGGTGGGGCCCTACACTGAGAGTAGACCTAAGGTTGAAAAACCAGGAGCCTACTTGCAGGGCGCTATTTAAATTTTACAAAGATCCTCTTTTGCTTTTAGAAGATGTTGTGGCACAGTGGTGCAATCCTCTGACTTTGCAGCCAGAACAGTCAGGCGGAGCGTGTCGGGAAAGAAGTCAGTAGTGATAACAGTGAACGTAAATCCTTCTCTTGCATCAAGATCATAAGTTCTCTCACTAAGATCTAAAAAGGTGCAATCTGACTCGTGGTACAATGAAACTCAACTTATCAACGCAAGTTACTTTCAAATCATTTAGCCTGAGGGTGCCAGAAACGAACCAATCAATTGGACAGGACATATCTTAATCAATTTAAGTGAAAGAATAGATCAATCACTAATTAATCATTAATCATAAAAAATGGTCTTGCAGTACCGTTAATGCGAACAGTAAGTGGCCAAAAGGCATTCTCTTACCGTGGTACTAAAGTGTGGAACAAGTTTAACGACAATATCAAAGAGGCCCCCTCGGTATACTCTTTTAAATCAAGGTTGAGACAGTTGGGGTACGAAAATCTTTAAGTTTGTAGATTGCTTATTGTCGTTAGATGTATATATTTTTATCTAATTTATTTGTAAATAGTTTATTAGGTTTTTTAATTTTAACAGGGCCAAATTGTAAAACAATATACTTATTGAATTTGTACCCTGTATAAATATGTTTAAAATATGAAATATGAATATGAAATTATGTTCTATCTATGCCCAATAAGTTGTAGATCTTTGGTGCCCAAGAGTGCTTTCCATTGGGCAAGTGTCACTGAGGATAAGAAAGATGAAATAGCAACCTGTTTCAGCAGCGATCCTCCGTGAACGCTCGATGCTGGCTGAGCTTTTGTTGAGACTATCGAGACCTTCGAGCATACGATTTCTCTGCGCGATCTGAAAAGTAAAGAAGAGTAACTTTAGGTGGAACAGATAGTTTAAATCATTCTTACATCGGCTCTGCATCTCGAACTTCATTTCATTTTCATTTTGAAATTACATATACGCCATAACCATATCAGTAAGTATAACTGATTTCCACAAAGCTGTGCCAAAACCTGTAAAAATAAAATCTACTGATACTGATGACAACAAACGAAAACTAATTACAATCATAATTTATCTATTGAACTGATTTCTTTGTAACTAACTGCAACCTTATTTCATATCAACAGTTCATGCACTAACAACTATTCTACCGTGTGTCCTAGGAGCAGTAAACAGATTTGATTGGATCCACCGATGATAATTTTACCTTTAATCAATGGCTGATCATTTTACAATGTTCAGAATACACCTTTTCAACTAAGCGGCCTCGTTTTGGAATTTTTCAAAATTTCCTTAGCTTGCACCATGTGAAATTTCTGAACCCATATTCACATTCAGCACCCCAATTTTAGTCTTAATGCAAATTTCCATAATCTTAGTTTTGGCGAATTAAACTCTATGAGGATAAAAAATTTGAAAATTTATGAGTGTAAAGTTCCATCCCGAACGATTTTGACGGTCAAATCCCATATAAATCCCATATAAATTTATTATCGCCAGAAAGTTGAAATCGCATACTCTAGGATTATGAAAATTTGCAATTAGACTAAGATTGGGGTGCTGAATCCAAATCTATGGTCAGAAATCAAGAAATCTTTAAAAAATTCCAAAACGAGGCCGTTGGTTGAAAAGCTTTATACGACATTCAGATTCTATTAGGGCGATTGTTAATTTCATTTGCTGCATTTCCAGAGCTTTCATCGAAAGGTTGATTACAAATACTGGTATCATCATCCTATATGGTCACAGAGGAATCTCAGACAGCCCGGGAGAGGTCATTGATATAGATGAGGAAGGGAACGAGGCCAAGGCATAAACCTTACGGCACTCTAATTTCTATATCCCTGACATATGAATCAACACTGTTAACCGCACAAAATTGTTTGTTATTGGATACGCAAGACCTAAATCAAGACAGTTCTTGCTGCTGTACCATAAAGTTCAAGCTCCTCCCGCATGCTTGCTGAGTTCAAGCCCGTTCTGCCAGTCAGCTCTCGTTTTACGCAAACACAAAAGCATGGAATGAAGGCGTAAAACTGCGACCGGTCAGATAAAAAGAGCCTGGCCTATCCTCTATCATATACTGGTACACATAGTCAAAAAAAGTTTTTCAAAGTGCTTACATATCGGATGATGTATAGCGTTCCTAGATTCCGTCAAGTATTTTTCCTTTGGGGAAAGAAATCCCAATCTTGTTTTGCGATCGCTTAAGCCTGGTTTCCATATAGCCGTAAGGTGCCGTAAGGCTGCCGGCGGCAGTCTTCTGCCATCTTCCATTTGCCATGCCCCAGGTACCGCAGTTGAACGATTTAAATGGAAACGTCTGAATATTGTGCCGCAACCATCTCGTGGCTGAAGTACCGTAATGCCGGTAACTATGATTGAAAAACTGAGAGCATACGGGATCAAAGGGATCCCTGGAAACTGGTTCAAATCATACCTTGATAATAGACAGCAATACTGTTCCCTAAACGGTAAAAAATCTAAAGCGAGAGAAGTTCAATGTGGCATACCCCACGGCTCTTGCTTAGGCCCCCTTCTCTTCATAATATATCTTAATGATTTTGAGCGAAGCCTAAAATTTTCGAAGGCAAATATCTATGCTGATGATACTAATGTGACAATAGCATCAAATGACATCGAGAAACTAGTAGCGGATGCGCAAGAGGAGTCACTTAACATTTCTGAATGGCTGAGAGTAAATAAGCTAAGTCCTAACCCCTCCAAAACAGAGTACTTGATTATAGGCCACCCTCGGAAAACAAAAGATGTAAATATACCGAATGGGTTAAAGTTTAATGACTCTGAAATCAAACGAGTTTCCAAAACTAAATCATTAGGAGTAATGGTTGATGAAAATCTGAAATGGGACGAGCAATTTAAAACTGTTAAGAACAAGATTTGTGGGGGACTTGCTTCACTGAAGAAACTGAAAAATATCCTCCCTCAGTCGAAGCTATGTAGTGTATATTACGCTATTGTTGAAAGTCACCTACGCTACGCAGATGTAATCTGGGGCAGTCTTCCAACAAGAAAACTCGAAACTCTCCAACGATTACAAAATAGAGCCCAGTCGATAATCGAAAGTGCCAGATTAAAAGACAACTGGTCCTGTGATTGGCTGAACGTCAATAATCTTATTTCCTTTGATCGGTCAGTTATGACCTATAAGATTATGAATAAACTAAGCCCTGAAAGCCTTTGGGACAAATTTGAGCTAAGATCTATGCACTCAAGTTATGTAACAAGAAACTGCCATGATCTTCAGATCCCAAGGCTAAATACTGAGCATGCAAAAAAGGGCTTTAAATATTCGGCTCTAAAAATGTGGAACGATACGCCTGTTGATATACGAGAGGCCCCAACTCTCGGTTGCTTTAAAAAACGATTGAAAGCACACCTACTGGCTGATCAAAAACGCTAACTTCAAACACGACCCCCTGGAAGAACAGCAATTTTAACAATTTAGGAACTGCATTGCCCTTAAAATTATTTTTTATAAGATTGTACATAGATATTATTAGCTGCTGAAGGGTTTATTTTTTCGTGTATAAATATTTATTCATATCATATATCATGCCGGTGACTAAGGGATAGGATGAAAACAATGAGAGATAGAACAAAGGAAGACAATGATTTGCCGGCGGCTGCCGCAGGCAACCTGTTTCCATCAAAAATTTCATGGCTGAAGATGGCGTAAGGATCAAGCAAAGTTGAAATGATTCAACTTTTTCCAGGTCATTACGGTACCGTAAATATGATGGTTGCGGCTGCCGGCGGTACCGGGAGAAATGGTTTCCATATAAGTCGAAATGGTTGCGGCATGCCGGGGGCATGCCGGCGGCAATGGTTCCGGCAATGCCTGCGGCAGCCTTACGGCACCTTACGTCTATATAGAACCAGGCTTTACTGTGACATTAAACTGCTGAGTAAACAACGGAATACTCTCTTTTCAAAGAAATTACCATGTATTCTTCTCTGATTGGCAATCATAGTACACCGCCTACATTAGGAACTGTTTGCATAAAAGTTTTCAGTCCGGAAACTTGATATGAAATTATGTCCCTTCTCTGCTGTCAAATGCTTGCTAATATCAGTAGCCCCTCAAACGAGGTTTTAACGCAACTGTTAATGTATTGTAATCATGGACCTTCCTGATGAAACCAATAGAAATATTCTTGAGTTAACTCTACGTTTTATCCATGAAACTGGTCCATTTGATTGAAATCGTTCAAATTTTTGCCATCGGTCAAGCAGCCACCAAATCCCCTTTCAAGTCCCCTTTCTACTGAATTTTCTTTTTGACTATAGTTCTATGTAGTTTTGCTTTATTAATCTTTTCTCCTTCTTTTCCTTCCTAAAGCCACGGGGTAGACATGATATCTTGCTCCTCGTGGTATCGTATTTGTAGTATCGTAGAGTATCTTGTAAGTAGTGTAGTAAGTATCTTGTATTGTAAATTTTTAATTGATGATATATAAAAATATCAGTCTGCTATTGCATGGAAAAAAGCAACACAGAAGGGTTGAAATTTTAATCCACCTTGCGCTAGCCAAGATGAAGCATAAATCCCTAATTTGGGCCTACTCCTATTGTTTTGCAAGACACACGGTCATGTAATCGTAAATATGTTTTCAGCCTCAGTCGCGACTTCAATAGCAGCTGCATTTACCCAATTTTGGTGTTTGACAGACTTTAAGCTTGGGCTGCCGTTTTCCATGAAATGGCAAAATAAGTTGATCTCGGGCAAACAGCAGCATGGGCCAAAAAATATCATGGAACAAACCCTAAGAAAAGAGAGGTTAATAAATATTGAAGGAGTTACTAACTATGGGATCTGGAGGCTCTCCAAACAGGTCCTCTCTTCCACCAACTGCTGGAGTTGTTACTTTGCTCTGAAAATATACATGATCAAATATCATCAATGTCGCTTCATTACACAGTCTGACTACTCTAGGTCTAAAGTTTGACAACTTTTTTTTATTATTTGCTGAAGATAACATACTTTCGTATTGAATTCTGAGATGAGTAAGTCTACGCATTGATCCACTTTCATTAAATCTGAACAGGAGATCTGTCAGCATAACGACTGGATACGCCTTAACATCATAAGAGTATTCAGTGAAAGCTGCAATGAAACTGCTTCTCGTCGCACCCCAATTAATGGAAGCATTGATGAAGCGGCAATTTCCCACGGACAGCCGAAAGCCCAAAGTCCACATATTGAAACATTAGAGAAAAGTGTTATTCCAGATAACAGTTAGATTCACCCATATATTTACACAAATCTTCCATGAAGAAATGAAGTTATCATTCACTTTGCTTTCTTCAAGCATTGCAACAAATTAAGAACAAGAAACTATCACTCCATTTAAAGGTAGCTCTAAGTATATTTTAAAGTTGTTTTCGTGTTGTTGTCCAGAGAAGGGGAAAATTTATAAAAAAATCAATGAAATCCAAAAAGTTCATAAAATGACTTTCTTGCAAACTTGCATTCTCATGCTACTGTCAAAAAACTCCTGAATTTAGACTGCGTTCACATGATACCGGAACAATTTGAAAACGGTAGGAACTTAGACGGCAAAAACTCGTTGCAGCACTTTGATGCCAAAGAAGCTTATCTACACCCTAAGAGTCGATCAGTCTCGTTCCAAAAATGTTCTGTTTTCATCATTTTCAGGTATTTACACGATGCCGTTTCCAAAATGTGTCGGTTAGAGTTCCGTTTTCACAATCTACCGTTTTCAAAATCTGCTGGCAAAAAATGTGCCGTTTTCGAGTGAACGGGAGGCCTATCCGTCGAATTTTCACCGTTTTCAAAATGTGCCGGCATCGTGTGAACGCAGTCTTAGTGTCAATCACTGCTGTTGCCCATGATAACAGTGATAGGCTTTCAATGGATACTGCAGTATCATCTATGCGATGCTACTAAAGGACAGTAACTTACGATATCTTTATTTAGTCTGTCCAGTTGATAGCGATAGCCTCTCACTTTTGACATCATTCCTGTTCTGTATGCGCCTGGCGCTGCTTGTGCCTCTTCCATCATTGAATTTAACTGTGAACATAAAATAATAATGAATCAACTGTCAAATTGGTTAACTAGTTTCTTTAAAGCAACTTCTAGTTTTCATTTGAGCTAAAATAGGTTCTGCAGGACCTAAAGACAAAGAGTTGAAAGGAATCTAGCCTTCAGAAAACAGCAATCTTTTGTTGCACCAACTTTTGAGTGCTGCCCCTTGATTTAGCCATTTGGCTTTTCTGCAGAAAGACAGCGAATGAAAACATAGAGCGAATGAAAACATAGATAGATTTCACAAAAGAGTTCTCAGGGTGCTACTTAACGACCATTAAAATGCATATTTGAAGTTTCACTTGCAAATAACTATGACACAATTATCCACATCCAAAACCTTCGAGCGCTTACGATTGAGATATACAAACACTTAACTGTACAATCCGTCATTCATCTAGGAGTGTTTTATCAGAAAGGACACGCAATATGACCTTAAGACGAAAGATTTATTGCAAATTCCTGCAGCGCAAAGCTTTATATTAAAACTGAAAACTTTCACATGGAAGAGTTTCGAAAAGCAACTTCGGACAGTAAACTTTCTGACGATTTTTCGGGAGCTTCGGACAAAAAACTTCCGGGCAAACACTATACCAAAATACGAGCATGAATACCAAAATATATGTTGAAACTAATTTTAATTATCATAAATATCATCAGTTTACATACAAACATAATCATCATCACATCTACACGAACATTTGAATGAAATTTTTGTCAAATTGAACGATGGTAAAAGTAGCTATGAACCACATTAAAAAGGTGGTGTCATACATGAAATCTTAAAGACAGCAAACTTTCCCATCGCAAAGTTCAAGGAACTTGAGCACAAGTGGCCAAAAAATGAATAACTTTTTTTCGTAACTTTTCTTTGTGCTTTTCTATTTTCAATTGATTTAAAACTTTGGGACATCACCAAATTACGGACAATTAAACTGCCGGACAAAATTTTGTCGGAAAGTTTGATCGTCCGAAAGTTTTCGACGTTGATGTATGTTTGGCACTGATTCTATTATGTTTCGCGGCAGACTCTTGTGGCACAGCATGCCTGATTTAATAAAGAGCGCTTCATCACCTGCTATATTCAAGGGGTGGAGTCAAATACAAGTGCCAGATTTGAAGATAATGATTTTCAGCATTTCATCGTATTGTATCATAGGTTTCGTTTTCTTGTAAAATTGTTAATAGTTTGTGTAAATTAGTTCACATCAGCTTAATTCAGAACTAGAAGTATAACAAACTTGAAATAGATTGCCTATTGTTATTATCATCATCATTACTATTAGTATTATTGTCGTTGTTGTTGTTGTTGATTTCATGCCTCTGGGTTGTCAAGCCTTTTCTTCAGCATTGCTTTAGGGTTCATAATGAAGTTATGGAGCGAAAATCACATCGGATTCACCCGCTATGGAATGTGGTAGGAGACGTATCAGATTACCTTTCACATCATTTTCACAGCGGGGTGACTGCACTCCGCAAAAGTAGTATTGGACGTATCGGATGCGGATCACTGTAGCGCCGTTCAAACGCAAATCCTATCCGATAGGAAAGTTGTCTGATACGATCTAGCATCAAGTAAATCCAGCCTCACAAAAATGAATACTCAAAAATATGAAAGTAAAAACTGCCATGTTTCATACAAGGTTACAAACTCCAGCACTGTGTACGAAGTTACACATCACAGCATTTATTGGTGAAGTGACGAAGCCCGGGAGAAGGAACTTACCAATGCCGTTGCATCTTCACTTTGCTTGTCAATATTTCGAAGCTCTGCTTTCCGTTGCTCTGAAAAAACACAATCACAAAACTGCTAATAACTAGGGTGCTCAAAAAGATGAACACAACAAAAGACGACTTGGAGTTCTTCTACTATTTTCTTTTAATCTGATCTGCAATTCTTGACGCGTTTCGACTCTATGGTCATCGTAAGGAGAATGAGAATTACCCAATGATATTCCCCTTTTATCGCTTTTTTGCAGTCACGTGATTAAAAGGGAGTCACGTGGTGCCGAATATGGCGTCACATGAATCCTTTGAATTTTAATACTACGTTTTATGTGTAGAAATGATAGGCCACAGGGAAGCAAAGTATTGCATAAAAACAGAAAACATCAAGAAGTGAACGGAAAAAATGGCCTATCCGTTGATTTTTTGGAAAATTTTTTCGCTAATATTTGTCGCGGTGGTATAGTTTGTTGTTCAAACCTTTTGGTGTAAGAGTCTGCAGTTGCGTAATCCAATCATCCTCATGGGTTTCAACTAATTTTGTCATATTGTCGACATCTTCTTTCTCAATTCTTTCGTATAGTGTTGATTTAATACTTAAGCGATAGTTATTTAGTCCGTAATTAAACGGCCATTCAGACTTTCCAACACACTGTTTGTTGTTTGTTACAGTGGACGCATTCAAACAGGTAAATGACATTCATACTCCTTCAGTTTGAATTATGAAATATTTTGTATGTTTTTTGTGTGATTACACTTGTAATAGAATTATTTTTGATAACATGATTCCAGAAAAAGCTTTTTTTGGTATTACAAGTTGAACAATACTTGGCTATTTGATTTTTTGCTTTTCTCCTTTGGACTTTGCTGTTGATAATGGTGTTATGGTCAGGTGATCTCACCTCATACGGTGAGGTGATCTCACCTCACTCATGTTGTTACATGGATTGCACGCAATAATTGGACGTTCTGGGAAAAGTGCCTGCATTAACATCATACCGATCTGAGGAGCGTAGAGTTGAAAGTGGTCACTAAGAGGATTTCTTTTGCTTTTTCCTTTGAAGTTTTTTGTAGCGTGATTTCTCGTGGAGTATATCTGCGTGATATCCACGGCGTATAAATTTTTTTCCATTTGTTTGCAATGGATTTTAGATCACACTCTTTCGTAAGAATTCTTCCGAGCCCAAGTGCTTACGAATAAGGTAGACTGTTCTTTAGGTGTTTAGGGTGAGCTGACTTGTAATGAAGATAGTTGTGTGTATCAGTTGGCTTAGTGTAGAGAGTTTTTTGTAGTAGTCTGTTTTCGTCGATGTATATACGGGTGTCAAGGAAAGGAATTCATGTCTTTGATACTGCATAGTCGAACTTTATCGACGGGTGCTTGGTGTTAAGTCTTTCAGCAAATATCATGAATCTTTCTTCATTGTCTTTAAAGATCATTATGATGTCATCTTTGGACCTTCTATAGTATAAGCAGTCATTACCTATTTCAGTGTAGATGTATTTTCTTCAAATTCGCCCATGTATATTACTGCATTGCCTGAGAGCACATTTCGTCTAGTGAGTTGCTAATTATTCTAATGTAGCCATAAAACGGGTCAAATGGTTACTCATATATAAGGTTAATCAATGATTGCACCAAAACTTCACAGAAGCCCTTGGCTTAATTTCTGACTCTCCAATTCTTATTGAATCTATCAAGCTGGTTTTTGAGCCTATCAGGAGAAATGACCAGGTCGAAAACGCAGTAAACGCGGAAATATAATTTTCATCCAGAACGGGATAAAATGGGATTAACAGGTTAAAACACCTTCTATTCTTCTGAATAATGAATGAACTAGGTAAACAATTTGGAGACAAAGAATTTCCTCGTACCACAATATCACTTTCCAATCCAAGTGATTAACTACGTTCAACGTATGTCTACATTCATGTTCACATTTTCAAACACTAACAAAATCTTCGACATATGACAAAACTTTGACTGCAACTCCACCAACCTCATCTACCTACTATACAATGCAAACAATACCTCCGCGCTTTCAAGCATGGACAGATGCAAACTCAAAAACGTAGAAAAAACAAAGCGGAAATCAACGTTTTTGTATATTTGCAAAATGTTCCCAAATAAAACGAGATATGGCACTGTCACTGTTCCAGAATTACCGACCAGGACACTGAATGAATACAGTTTTATGTCTTACTGCATTCCAGGGTGTACATATCTTTTGCATGGACGGGGGACTGCCACCTGGTTTTCAGAAAGCTACCTAATTGCAATTATCAACCAATTTCAGTCAAAAACACCCGTGTTTGAACAAAATCTGGTGAAAAAGACCTTCGTTTTTGAATGCAAAAACCCATGCATACTTGCAGCAATTCCCATATCCCCAACACGTTATGTACCGCCCACCTCCCGAGCCTTACTCTATCTGATAATGCTCCTGAAACATTGCACACGCTGATACCTGCTGCTGAGGTACAATCAGAACCAATGAATAGCTTTCCAGAAAGTACAGAGAAAAATCTTCTCGGTATAACGTTTGATCAATCACTTTCTTTCAAGCAACAAGTCAAAAACTCCATGCTCTTGCTCGAATATCACGATACATGGATACAGAAAAACTGCAGCGTTTAATGAGGGCGTTCATGTCATTTCAGCTACTGTACGGTTTTTTGGATGTTCTGTGATAGAGCCTTGAATCACAGAATAAATAATATTCATGAAAGGGCATTACGCATAGCATATAAAGATTACGAGAATGATTTTGGTTTTCTCTTGGAACAATCTAAATCGGTGCCAATCAGTGCCAACTGTGTTGAAAATATATCAAGTTTCCATTATCATTATACCATAATGATAATAATAACGATATAATAAAAATTATAATAATTATCACTTTTCAATCTACTTGTAAGTTAAGGTATGTTGATTTTCAACTTTTTCGATTATGTACAGTATTCTGAATTTTACAATTCAGTTGACTGCTTTGGCTTTGATTTGAAACAGTAATAGACCTTTTCAAAGAGGTCTAGGACTGCGCGCTACTTTTTCTGGAAGACGGTGGATAAGCCGCGAAGGGGAATCCCCTTCTCACTGAAGACGTTTGAAATGCACTTGCACTGGGTGAGGTACTCAACAAAAACCGAAATTAACCCCAGTTATTGTGCACTCAGAGGACCAGAAAGGCCCACAAATTCTTACAACGTCAAACTAAAGAGTTGCCTATCACATTTAAATGATATTTTATAAGGAAACTTTAACTTTTCCGAGTTCGTTGAATTTGGATTGTATGATAATTAATTGCCAATGTTAGGTAGGTTTTTGTTTATTATAAATAAATGAAGCTTATTTAGTACGAAGGCACTTGTGGTACAAACGTATAGAGGCAAAGGTCCCCCTTCCTCTCCTGGACCCTTTGAGCCTTGTAGCAAAGGAAAGACTTTGGCAGGAAAATATTTGTGGTCAAATTTGTATTCGTCAGTTTGTTCTCTGCTTCTTGGATCAAAGAAAAAGACGCTGGTTTGCAAAAAAAAACGCTTGTGGTTTTCAGAACGAAAACATAATAAAAGTGTTTTCATTTCCTAATCGTACAAATATTGTTTGCTTGGAAGGTGCAATGTAGGTGCATTTTATGTTTGACTTTTCAATTGGAGCAAAAGTTTTACAAATATGAAAATAAGAGCCTCGGAGAAACATGCAAGGTAGAGTTTTTTGAGCAGGTAAGTGGCCTTATTTTACGACTATATACTAAAATGCTTTATTTTGAAACATTCCAATCCAAATTTTACTAGGCGCATGAATAAATTGAAAGATCCAAGAAACTTTTCATTCGAAGCTGACTTGATTTGGAAAGGAATGCTCTAGTAACTTCAGCATTGGAAAGAAACATGAATCACTGTTTGTTTCTTAACAGTTGTCGATACACATGATTGTTCGTTTTCCTGCAGTCAACAAAGTATAAGCCCATCTCGCAAAATGAAATCTAAAATTTATCTGACCGAGCCTGAAGCCCGGAACTATGAGGCTTTCAGCATACATTATCACTCACACAATCCACTTCGCTGAAACCACTCAAAGATATGAAGAACTCCTCCTCGTAAAAACTGCTAGACGGCGCGCTAATGTGATAAGCAAGTTTTTCTTTGCCATGTTTTAAGCATTTCTGGTCTTTATGAACCACAAAACCGAGGCAAAATTCCATATTTTGCACTGTAACCAGTTCAGCATTGCGGAGAGGATTACCTCGTATCCGCCATCTTCCAGAAAAGTAGCGCGCAGCCCCAGACCTCCTTGAAAAGGTCTATTCAGGTAACATAAACACTGCTGGTTTCGCACACGACCAAGCATCATGTTCAAGAAACTAACCACACATTCTAAAACGGGCAAAACATTCTCACAGAAGGTTCTTGAACATATCCTGTGGCAGATGTGCTTGAGACATGTTCTAGTTGATTCATGTTTCGACATTTTCTGGTTATCGTCAGAATATCCATGTCCTTGCACAAAATTTAGAATATCACTTGTTTGTTTGTTTGTTTGTTTTACAATCAATTATCTAGGCTTGAGTATCATATGTTATTTATCTATGTTTCAGAGGTACCCTAAATGTAGTTTAAGCAGAGAGAGAAGTGCAAAAATGGAGGGACAGCATTATCAAGGCAACAAAAATGGATGAACAAATTGAAGACAAAACGGAAACTTGGTTGTATTTTTAAGTACAAGGATTTCGTTTATGTCAGGCTAGGTATTTGTTTAATTTTTGTCTAATTGTCTAACTTTTATTGACAGTGCATGTAAATTATGCTTAGTATCTAAACTTGTACCTTACATTTATAAAACAAAAAGCAAATATCTGACAGTTTGACTTCTGTGATCTTTGGAGGAGCACATTGTTCAGTAAAAATGTTACTTTTTTCTTGCTTTGCATATTCCCGTAAGTTCCTCTTTAAGATCCTATCTGGTATTTGTACAGGATCCTGCAGGGACCTATAAGATCCAGGATCCTATAGGATCCTACAACATCTCGTACAGGATCCTACAGAATCCTATAAGATCTTGTACAGAATCCTGCAGAAACCTACAAGATCTTTAACACGACCCCGCAGAATCCTATAACATCTTTAACAGGATCCTGCAGAATCCTACAAGATCTTTAACAGGATCCTGTCGAGTCCTGTAAGATCTTGCACAGGATCCTGTAAGATCTTGTACAAGATCCTATAAGATCCTGCAGGATCATGTACAGGATAATACGTAGGGTCTGGACAGGATCCTGCAACAGGATCCTAATAGGATCCTGGGATCCTATAAGAACTTCACCAGGGACTGTTTGACCCAGTCTTTTAGATTTTCAACATTTCTTATCAAAATATCTGTTTTAATCCAATAATGGACAGAGCAGAAACCGCACATATATGCACATCTTTGAGCTCCCTTAGCTCCTTGCAACAGATCCTGAAATTTGGCAACGATATGTTCTTGCTAGGATCTTAAACTCTTGATTAATCACTGCAAAAAGCTTATCTATTCAAGCACTTCCTTATCTCAGATTAGTTGAAGACGTCATTTAATGCAGTTTCTGCCCTGTCCCATTAATGTACCTGGTGTCCCAGAAAAAAGGTAACAAATTTGATCATTGCTAGCGTTAAGGATTTAGCTTGAATAAATTGGAAATAATCTTTAAACTATTCCTCGATAGTCAACTTGAACATCGACACCTTGTTTGCTGATATTGGAGCATTGAGAGAAGAAATTTTTATCACGAAAGTCCAGATTTGCCTACATCCCTAAACCAGAGCTTTTGGGTTTTGGCCTAAGTTGTTGACGCGCTTGTTGTGGAATCTCCTGAATTATAGCAAAGTACAGGCAAAAAACCTTGTGCTTCGGAAAAATTCTTGATGGAAATCCAAATCGAACTTGAAATCAAATTCACAAATTTTTTTCCTCGAGACATCTCCTTTCATTCAACAAAACCTTTGAATTACACCTGCTGAATAAAAGTTATTCATCAGCGAAATAATTCCCTTGGGTATGAAAAAATCTTCCTTGTTTGAATAAAATGCATTTTTGTTATCATTGGAATTATTATGAAACAAGCAATTGCGTATACCCAAAGGATAACAAGGATAGGATCCTTGAAAGTGCTCACTCGTGCTTAAATTGTTTCTACCTTGTAAATTCATTTTGACTGAAGAAAGATATTCCTTGGTGATTATATTCATTGATAAGTTTGTCAGTTTTTAGTTTTACATTTCCATTTAAATGTGTACCTAAGCACACTGGTCCTTGTTCAGAATTTCTGCGCTATGTCTGTCCTTGACGAGATTCCCAAAAATAGCACGCTTGTAGTTTAGGCCAAAACCTAAAAGCTTTGGTTTCGAGATAGAGGCAAATCTGGACTTTCAAGATAAAAATGTCGTATCTCAATATTCTAATATCAACAAACAAGGTATGTATCTTCAAGTTAACTATCAAGGAATAGTTCAAAGATGATTTCCGATTTATTCAAGCTCAATTCTTTACACTAGCCTTGATCAAATCTGTTACCTTTTTTGGGACACCAGGTAGTACTATTAGTAAAATCCATAAAATTTTTCAATCATACCGGGTGAGTCAGAAAAAACGTGGGGCGTTTGGCGGACTGTGATGCCGCACTTAGCCATCCGATTGAGGTGAACTAAATTTTTCCGTGCAGCCAAGAGTCTAACTTAGATTATAAACCTTTCCCAATCGAAATCGGATATTTGATGCATTTGTTAAAAAAGATTTCCCTCATAAGACCTTGCATGTAAGTCTTGCAAACTGATGAAATCTTTAGCCAAGCCCCTTCAGCATTTTAGCCTTGCCAGAGTTGCAGCTACATGTGGTACTATCAGGAGATACTGAATTAGTTAGACCTGGTTCACACTACTAGGTTGTTTGGGTCATTGTGGTCGTGCAGAGAGACCCAAAAGACAAAGACTCGGAGTTTGATGCACAACTCAAAGGACTCAAAAGACCTAGTGTGCACCAGGCTTTATTTAGGGAAGGTGTTGTCTGCAAACAGTCCCATTGCGATTTACAGACCGTTAATCTACTTGAAGAAACATCTTCGCAAGACAAGGAAGTGTACGTTATTAATGTCTTCCAAATATGTTCTTCACTAAGGGCAAGTAATGATAAGACATCCCAGGGGAGAAACAGTATCTCCTGGCTATTTCATTTTCCCCTGATAATACCACGTGTACCTGTAAACCTTGCCAAGATAAACTGTGGAAGGGCATTGGCATAAGATTTCATCATTTTGCAAGACTCCCATACAAAGCCTTACAAAAGAAAATCTTTCTTAACAAATGCACCAAATGACCGATTTTGACGGGAAAAGGTTTATGATCTAAGTTAGACCTCTGCCTTCATGGAAAAATTTTGTTTACAGCAATCGGATGGCTAAATTCAATGTCACAGTCCGCCAAACGCCCCACGTTTTTTCTGACTCACCCGGTATATATATTTCTTGATCATACAAATCACAAATGATGTTGAGATGTATACCATCAAAATAAGAAAAGAGGTTCAAGAATCACATTAGTGTAGGCAGAGAAATTGAAGTTTGAAGTTTGCCCATAAATTTAACGTCTACAGTATTTGATGAGAATTTTGTAAATTTGTGATTCCTTGCAACCTTCAAAATCAGTTTCTTGGCTCTAGTAGTTCCGATTTTAATAATTTCTCTTTTATCTTTATTGTCAATCATTGCTCTTAATTTGGGAACTTTCATTTTTTGGCATTTATTACATTTGCTGGATCACTGTGCACTTCTGCAATGCTGGAATGACATTCCTGTGGATATAAAAAATCCCCCTCTGCTAATATTTTTCAACAAAAACTGAGAGAGCCTTCCTCTTTCAAAAAAACTACATGAATTGATTACAGAAATTTTGATGTAGAAAGTGACCATCTGCCCATACTTTCTGTTTTCCATGAAGAAGTCAAATTCACATTGAGAAATTTTGAAACAGGGGATACTCTCGAAGTTTAACTATGAGAGAGCTCCTCCACAATTTATGCACTAGTCAATTGAAACCCTAGCCCCCCACCCCTGGGACATGAGGGGGACTTAATGGGGAATATGCCATGGAATAACGCTGCTTTAATGCTGGCTTGTCCAGAGGGCACGGGGGTATTAACAAAATTGGATTGTTGCGGGGATAATTAGCGGTGGTTTTAACATTTTTGCGGAGGGGTATGCGATGACATTGATTGAAATCTTTACCGTGTACTTGGTCACTTTTGAAGTCGACATTCAATGCTAGAGCATATTGATCTTACATAGACAAGCCATAATTTCTTAAAGGTCAGATAAAGGCAAATGCAATTTTTTTATAATTGCAACTTAAACTATGGGGAATCCGATGGCAATAATATCTTTTATCTTTGGGATGCAAAAGGGTTGGTTTGGGGGTTTTGAAAAAGGGCACTTCTTCAAAAAACCGCGTGATGGTAGAGGCCTGGAACTAGCTAATTCATGACGTGGAATGAGTAATGAGAAATTCATCACTTGAGAGGCCAAAGGCGCTGAGAGAAAGTAGTAACCACGAAGATCGCACGCAGCGTGTCAACTGAATCCCACTCTGCAATGGCAGCACAAAAACATCATTTGGAGCATTATTTGATCTATGAATAGCCGGATGAACCATAGTAATGATCAAACAGTTGACCATGTGTTAATTGCAAAGACCACCAGAAGAACACACCTTGATCTCCTCAGGGTTTGATTGTTATTATGAGGATTCATTCTCGTCGCTGGGCCTGCAAGAGCCTGTCGAAGGTACATTTGCATGGCTTCACGAATGATCTTTAAATACAAATTATATTGTACGAGGTAGGAAATACACACGCCACCTAAGAAGTTCGCAAAAAGAGTCATCGAAGAAAAGGAAAACTATATTTGCAGAAAGAACGCTCTCTTACCTATGGTAAGAGACTATCACTTGGCCTAGTCCTGACATGGCAATTTCCCCGCTGTCATGACCTTCAATTCTTCGGTGAGCGTATCTTTCAATTTTAACTACAATTTCATTTTCCTCACGCCGAAGAAGGTGCTCTGGAAGCTAGCTAATGCACTTGTAGCAGCCAATGAATGTTCAAAGTCGTTAGAATCAAAATATTTTGTTTAGACCCCCAATGTTTTGTTGTCGCAATTCTTGTATACATGTGTTCTCTCTCCAAGCCAGTCCAAAGCTCACTGCTGCGACAAGTCTGTCCAAGCCAAAGTTCGGAATAATGTGCATATACTGTACATTCTTCTCTGCAAAAGCTGACTAGCCACAACCATAAACTATCCACTTTCTCTGCGTTTTGGTTTGAGATAGCTAAAATAAGTAGTCGTTTCGAACTTTCGTGACTTGACTGTCAGTGAGTGCAAACAGACTCCTACATTCTCCCGCAGCTTTGCAATGACTCAATCGACTCATTCCACGTCACACCTCTGCTAGTTCCAGGCACTTTTGCTTGCACGTTTTTTTTGAAAAATTTGACTGAAAAATGGAATTTGAGCGGCAATTTCGATAAGCTCCGGAACTCATATCAAAATTTCGTTTGAAATATTGAAATCTCCAGGCTGTAAATGGTAGAAATCAATAAAAATGTATTTTGCCTTTATCTGACCTTTAAAGGGGAGTGATAAACATTGAATCTAAGGTTGGGGGAGGGGGAGCACACATTCAAGAGTAACATATTTTGGATACTTATGTCAGCAGCCAGCAGCTTAGTATGCTATTTTTTAATAGATTCCCTGGGTGCAATATTGGCAACGATTTGAAGGCAATTGCTAAAGTAGAATTCCAGTAGAATGCAGTTTTGTGATTTGAAATATTCTTCAAGCCAATTTGATGCTATAGATATCTGAAGATGGCAATGACTGGTGTGCACAGATACTTCTCAGATTAACTGAGAGTAGCGCAGAGATCATGGAGAAGGAGCTTTCTCAATGAGAGCTACTTCAATAAGATGACTTCAGTTGCAGATGCTTGTTGAGTGATCTTCAAAGAATAAAATACCTAGTTTTTTGAATGCACTCCTTTTTAAGAGTGAAAATTCTAAATTGCCTAGGGAATTGAGGGTGGCCAATTTAACAGCCAATGTGCCCCCGATAACAGGAGAAAGGGCGGGAATTAACACTGCCCAAATGTTAAAATCCCTGCTATGTCCTGGGGGTTGGGGGGCCGGGTTTCAAGTACTTTCGCCCTGAATGGGTCTATACCATTTTTCGTCAGAATCACACGCTCTTCCTTCAACGTAAAATACAAGGCTCCTGGATTCGATATTTTTCAAAAACCCAATAAAATGTTTTGCTGGCACTTTTCATTATAATATTCTTTGCCTGTGTTTCGTTGAAGGCGATATTTCTAAAAATATGAAGCTTTTCAGCAAGGCTTTCTTTTGTGGACTTGAAAGATTCGTCAAATCTTCCCTCTGCGTTGATATTGGGTTTAATGGGTCAGCCTGTATATTTTCCACTTTTGTGCATTTGATGTCCAGTTAACCTGTTTCACAGTTCATACCAACCTTTTAAGAGTTAATTCTAACATTTATCAAACATCTTCCCAATTTTTGTTGCCGATATATGAGCATTTTTCAAGAGGCAAATAGATCGGGAAAACTTCGCCCTGAATGGCTCTATTCTTTTCAAACGACTCCACGTAGTGATGCAAGTTTATATGTGCCGGTTTTGCGTCAGTTTACTTATTTCTGTACTTATTTTGATACATTTTGAGAGTTTCATCAAGTTTGGTGCCTCTTCACTTTGAGAATTACCGCAACGGTTGAGTTTTACGTAAATTTGAGCTTCATCGATCGCAGGAATAGCATGATCTGTTTTTTAAACTCTTTTGTCCCAGGTTGGAAAGTTTGTCAACTGCGCACCGAATGCCAAGAGACTGATAAAATTTTGCGCACCAAAATTGAAATTAATGAGCGCACCAAAATTAAAAAGGAATAGCAAGGGATGGCCCTATTCTGATTTTTTATGATAATCCCTGGAATTCATATGCGCTGCGCACCAATTTTTTTACATTAGCGCACCAAAGTTTTGAAGTGCGCCCCGAAGTTCTTCGGCGCGCAGTACGAACTTTCCAACCTGGCTTGTGTCGTCAAGAATGTCAAAAGCCAGATGCCATAACATATTTTCTCAAAGTTCATTCAATGTAGGAACTGTAGCGAGATTCCTGGCTTCTCTGCTAGCAAAGTTTCCCGGCTGAGGCCCTGACAATATTTAGACCCATTCAGGGTGAGAATTGAGGCAAGCTGTTGATTTGACTAGGAGGGTGCCCGCGCCCCGGCCACTGGCCGGGGCTGGCCGGGGCCGGCCGGGACTGTCAAAATAAATGGAAAAGTTCTGATGGCTGGAGCCCAATTGTAGATGGCCGGGGCTGGCTGTGGCTGGCAAAATAAGCGGAAAAGTTCTGGAAATGCCCCGGCCAGTAGCCCCGGCCACTGGCCGGGGTGCGGGTACCTCCTTTTTCTTGTTTGGTAGATTTTCCAACTTTGATCACACTGGGAGGGAGCAGTTGATCCAAATCCCTTATTCTTTCTGCCTAAAGAATACGTAAGCTTTTTACCTCTCAGAGATATGCTGAATTAAGCAACTGTGGCAAATTAGATCATAAATACACTTGAAGATGGCCGGGGCTGGCCGGGGTTGGCAAAATAAATGGAAAAGTTCTGGAAATGCCCCGGCCAGTAGCCCCGGCCTGCCCCGGCCATGCCCCGGCCACTGGCCGGGGCGCGGGCACCCTCCTATTTGACTGCTGCTGCTGTTAGCAACAGTTTTGAGAGGAAACGTAGGTGAAAATGTTTTTGGCTCAGAAATAACATTTGGCAAGGAAATGAAGTCTGCATCCACGAAGAAAAAATTTCGGAGAGTGATACACGTTAGTGAGAACATCAGTTCTTTTTGTGATTAGACCCATTCAGGGCGACAGTACTCTAGTGCATTATCCTGTTCTTCTTTGTTTCGTATACATGGCATCAATTATAAATGCTGATGTCTTAATTTTGCGTAACATTTTTTCGTAGGTATTTTCTAGTTGTTTTACTTATTTGCATTGATCTAGCTAGGGAAATTTAAAATGTGAAAACTGAACCGAGCTCTGAACTGGCCCAAAAAGTGGCCTAACCTAACTTTCTAACTTTCTAACCCTCACCTTTACGGACCTCATACAAAAATATCTTCATACAAAATGGCTCATCCTTACCTCCAGATAATCTTGCGAGCTTGTTCTTAGCGACATTTTGCAAAGACTCGTATGTTGTGCGAAATTCTTCCTCGTAATCTTCGAACCGTTCTGAGGACATCTTCGGTTTTGGCCACTTCTCAATATTTTGTTTCCATTTTTTGCAGCTCGACTCCAGAGTTGCCAGACCCGACTGGTCAGCAGTAGCCAAACATGGTTGCAAACGAGGCCAAAATCTAGCCAAATTTAGGGGGCCTTGGGCCTTTGGGGGGTATGTGATACTGCCAAACCGCAAGAAAATTTCCCTTTTACCTCAATGCCGCACTTTGAAACTGAAGATTACCTTTGAGAACACAAACTCATCATAACCATTATTGGATATTGAAGGTGAACGAAGAGAACGAATTTTAAATAAGTAAGAAACAGGGCCGAGGAGAGGGGGGTTAGGGGGGGTCAGAAACCTGGGGCCCATGCAGTTATGGTTTTGGTCGACTGGCTTTCTACTCCAGGTAGATTCTACTTCTGGTAGATAGACGAACAATTACAAAGGATCGTTTCGCCGGCAACGAGAACAGGTTTCGGTCGTATTCGAGACTGCTGGTGACCTGAGCCCAGGGGGGACTTCCTATTAGCAAGTGACGGGAGGGGGTCAGACATTTTTTGGGTTTGCAAAACGTTGTCTAGTATACCTTTGGGTACGCGATTTGGAGCATAATCGGTATATTTTTGGGGCTGCTGATGAGAAAAGTTGACAAGGTGAGTGCCATGCTGAGTTTTTCACCAAAATATCGCAAGGCAGTTGCCGAAAATGCTATAAAACCTTTAATTTTCATGTACCTTGAAGGTATGAGTATATTTTTGGGGTCTACAAATGTCCTAATTTCAGTATTTTTTGGGCTGAGTATATTTTTGGGGTCTAAAATTTCCTAAATTTAGTATATTTTTGGGTTTTTCAAAAATTTACTGTGTCTGACCCCCCCGTCACATACGAATAGAAGTCCCCCACCCTGGGTGACCGAGTCAGTTCACGTGGACCTCCACTCGTTCCTCCAAATTGTTGCCTCGTTGTGACCAGGGAGAAAGAGAAAAGCGCGCCACGCGCCAATAGCTATCTTCGACAGTGGAAAACTGCCGGGTAAAATCATTGAGCCTACATTCCAAATGCTAAATCATTTTATGGGGTCATGAAAAACATCCTTGTTCTTGCTATGGGCCAGAAATAAGTGAATGGGAATCTAGGATGGGCCATTAATCTTTTTGCTAGATTTTTGGAAAATCATCCACCCCCATATTGCAGACACCAGTCAGTTATGTCTCGTTCAATTCCTACCCTGACCATCCCCCCGGGCATCCCGGGGGTCAACAAAATTTTTGTGCCCGGGGGCCGGGAAAAAGTTACTGGACAAATGCCCGGGGGCCGGGAATTTTGCTTTCAGCCATCGCAGTATGACATTTATAGTCAGCGATGTTGTTAATTGTTTTAATATTTGGTATTCTGAAGGAACACAAAGGATTTCTGATACTTTTAACACTTTCTAAAATATTGCTGATTCCATCGACGCAATAGAAGATCCACACTCAGAAATATAAAGGAATATAATTTTGTCAACAATGTGTTTCAGAGAAGACTGAAGGGTATAACAATTGCAACAGAACTGTAACAAATAACGAAAAGCAGCTCCTAGATCTGCGAAAGAATAGCCTTGCCCTTCACTATTTTGCGTGCATTCACGCGAAGACAAGATGTGCCTTTTTTAAACAATTGCAGCAAATTCTTGTATCCTGGATTCTTGAACAACAGACGCAACTTTAGGATTGAACTATTGAACCTGAAGCTGAAACCGAGGGGCGATTCACTCCTGAAAAGGGTGTACGAGATTTCGAGATTTTTAAAAATCCCATGATAAAACGAAAGATTTTGGGATTTTTCGGGATTTTACAAGAGATTTCAGGATTTTTAAAAATCTTTACAAGGTTTAACTTTTCATTCCGATAAAGGTAGGAACCTAAGGATTTTTGGATTTTTGGAACATTTTTGGAGATTTCAAATGAAAATCTGTTGGTTATAGGGAATTTATTGTGAAAATTCTACTTTTCAGATGAAATTTAATGTAGCAGTTGTCAATTTCCTACGGAGCAGAGCACTTTGAAACTTGTTCTTTGTTGTTCTTTTTGCAACACATTTTTGCGGAATAAGTGCACCCAAACCAAAACATTCTTTCTGCCAAAATAGTTATTTGTGTAGTTCTTCATGCAGAAAGGGCAACAGAAAAGGATACTTTCTTGACTCATTGCATTGCTAGAACACTACATTAAATGAAAAGAAGTCCTCAAACGAAACATGAAAGAAAATACAATTTTCCAGGGGCAGGCCTGAGCCATAGGATTGAAAGCACTTCAATCCATTTCCTTCAAATCGCGGGAGAGATGGAAACACCATTGAGTCTTGTTCTATGTGAGGGATTCCTTGTTGCAACCAAGAAATCTACGTAGAGTCAATCTACCTCACTTACAGTGCTCATAAAAAGGGAAGAATATTTCGATTGGCAATTGATTGAAATTTGATTCCTTCAAATTCATCAAATACTCTTGGTCCCCTCATGGTCTCTCAGAATTGTCAAATGTGAGAACACTTATCTGGCTCATCCAAAATATTCATTTCCATTTCCCGCTATTCCATGTCAAATGTCAACTTATTGGACCATTGAGGAAGTAGTTTCTGCATACTTTCTATTGGAATTGCGAAGGGCGAAGCACTCCCCTTAATCAAGATACTGTTACTGATTGTTGCAACATAATTCTCCATAGACAGGTACCCAGGGGTAAATGCATGATCAAGTGGTTGAAATGAAATTGCATCTTTGATTTGGACTTCTTCTCGACGAGTTGCTTGAAACCAATTTGAGGAGCAACCAATAGACTTTTGACTATCCTTCGAAATGTCCACATAGTCAGCACTATACTGCTTCTCACGTTTACTGCCAAGTAAGTAAGAGAATTGCACCACTCTCCCAGCCAAATACTTCAGATTCTTCACGTCTGCTCTCTTAAATATGCAAAGGTCTCCTGATTTTACGCACGCCTGCCGACCACTGGTTTTATCTTCGCCGCTGAAAACATGATTTGGTTGTTCAGATCGTACACGCATTAGCCGATCATTCGAGATTTGGTAGTTTTCTTGTAACAGATACAGCGCCGTACTTTTGCGGATATATGTTCCTTGATAAACCATGAAGGGGCTAGCTTTCGTAGACTTCTTGACACTTGGAAGACGATATTGCCTTACTGAACAACCTTCACCTGAATCTGAAACTATTTCGTATGTTGGCAAGCCTGAACTGGAAGTTTTCCTTAATTGTAAGCAGAGAAAGATCCTCTCTAAGGAAAATAGCATCTTCGTGTGGCAAAAGATGTTCAGTTCCCCGCTCAGTATTTTCCAGTGAAGGAAGTTCGAGTGGCTCACAGTAGTTCTTTACAGCTACTTCAGCAGCAGTCGCTGAGTTCTTCACAATAGATGTATCGTCATATGCATCTAGAATCAGCGGCGGCGCCAGCCGCCGCGAAGTGGGGGGTAGGGATAGGTGGTGGTCCGGGGGCGAAGCCCCCGGAAAATTTTTTGGGGCCACGCCCTTTAGGACTTTGGGAAACGCCCATTTTGAAGATAGAAATACGCCCTTTTGAATATAGAGATACACCCTTTTTTGGATAAAAAAACGACAGATGAAATCATTTTTGTATACGAGAAACCTTAATACAGGGTTTTGAATTGTATTACAACTGGTATCACAACTTGTCAAAGTTTAAATGAGTCATGTAATAATATGAAATGACAAAGACAAAATTAGAATGACAAAGAAAGAAAAAGATTTCAAAACAATATGTTCATTTTGTAGAGTAAGAAAGCCAGATTAAAAGCTGAAGGCAGACCTACCCCTACCCTAAGATTTTTATGAGGTTTTATGACGAATCTAAATTACCATGTTTTCAAAAAAGTGGGGGTATTTACCCCCCCCCCCCAAACCCCCCCGTGACTCCGCCACTGTCTAGAATCATTCCACAGCTATTGCATGTCTCAATGGCAACTTCCTTTGCTTGATGAATTTTATCCAACATATCTTGCATGCTTGGAACAAAGAAAGTTTGCTCATTTTCATCCTTTATCTGCAACAGACGACGCTTTACCCTTGGGAAAAAACACGGGGGGGGGGGTTCTTCCATAGTAAAGGTACCTGGGGATGTGCCGCCCGCGAGGGTATACTTTTTCGGCCTTCTAGTCTAGCCAAGGGTGTACTTTTTGGCAATTTTAATCGAGTTAAGTCTAGGCAAGGGTATGCTTTTTGGGAATTTTGGTCAAAGAGATGTTAAAATTCGGTAATTTTGGTAAAAAACCCAACTTTTTTGGAACTTTGGTCGAGAAAATGCGAAAATTTGGCAAGTTTTGCCTAGAAAATGCCAATTCAGAGCACTTCTGAAGGAAAAATTAGTCTAGCCAAGGGTGTCATTTTCACAAAAATTGATCTAGCCAACGGTTACATTTTGAAACTGTGGGCGGCACCCCCCTAACCAAAATTTAGCCGAGAACCCCCCCCCCCCCGTGGAAAAAAATTTCACTGTCACATTCTGCTGCGGAAATGTATTGAAGTTTGTTTATTTTCTCAAGTACTCCTTTAAGAGTAAAGTTAACAATAGTTGAGAAGACTGGGGTCATCGATCTTAAAAGTCGAAACATTTCTTCACAAGCTTGTGAGCCAGTTAGCCAAATTCGCAAGGCTTCCTTAGGGAAGATTCCTATCTGAACGTTGTGGATCAAGTTTAGGAGCATATGAGCATTGATTTCAACACAGGTGTAAGCATTTTGTGTCACAAAATGAAGATCCTCTGAAAAGTTATTTTGTGCTAGCCAAGTCCGCCAAATTCTTAACATGAAGGTTGCTTTCCAAATCTATATATATAAGCGATGAAGAGTTTTGTTACGCACATTCCTGTTTGTGACACTTTCCCGCACGCAGCTTCTCACGCCCGCTGCTTACCTCCAAAAATTCCAGAAAAACGATGAAAAATAGCTGACGATAAAGGCTTGCCTGTGGTCCAATACTTTTCTTCGTACAGTATCTTGGGGTAATGTGAAGAGGGGTTTCGTACCCAAATTTTAGCAATTCAATTCAACAATAGGCCTTAACCTTCGACCTTTCTTTGTGGATGCTGATATGGCAGCCATAGAAATGTGATGGCAGCGTTCAATCTGAGCTAAAATCAAGTTTTGCAGCTGCTTTTTCCAGACACCGAGGGAGTAAAAGCTTGCAAATAGTTGATATTATTTTAGCTGCTGTATCTATCTAGGTTGTAGTAAAGTATTTTGATGCTCACGTTGGATACAACGAAGTTATTGCCCTATTTTGGAGAGGCTCTCCTCTTGGTTTTGTCGCGGTGCTACAAATTGAGAGTCTGCCCTTGTAGTTTTTTAGGTCTTCTGCTTATAAACTTACTGATTACAACGCATAAAACCTTTACTCGATTGTTAGTGAAGATTTAGCCCAAGTTATAAAGTGATTACTCTTGAAGCTGACTTTTGACGCTTTTATTAAAGGTCATACGCATAGTATGAGTTTCTCTGCTTGGGCCAAAATGGCATACAGTACAAATCAGACCGGTGACCCTAAGAACACAGAGTCGTCATTTCCAAATGTTGACGGGATGACTAGCTCAAGGCCAAATCCAAAAAAAATCCGGTTTACCCGTATAAAGAATGTTGATTGCAACCTGTTCCTTAACCAAGCTTTTAAACCAAAGAGTATGATTAAAGTTTCACAGCGAGGGAGAGTCCTCGGTTATTACAAAAGGGGTGACTTGGAAATAACCTCAATAACAGTTCAGCAATTCAGTCATCGCTGGGGCTAAGCTAAGTAACATAACTGAGGTATGCAGAGTCTGAATTTGGCAAAACAATTTTCTTACTTGATGACGAAATAGCTATTTCTTGGGTTCTGCTGTTGAATGAAAATAATGCAAGTTTGGTAATGAATTAAGCAAAGCTTACTTTTGAGTCCAGTAACTGCCTTTGGTACTCCCTTGATTCATCGCTTTTCCATGATTTCAAAATTATGTAATGTCCGTAAATAATGATGAAAGGTCCTTGGTCTATTTTTCAATGAGTTAGTAAATGACCTCATCACTATTTTCCTTCTATCAGTATCATCTTTTGTACTACTTGTTTATGAACTCTGAAAGAGAATTCAGCACAAAAGGTCCAACAATGGACAGATTTTCTGCTTTCAGATCATTTCTACAGTCTTTTTACTTGTATCATGCATGCAGCCGTTAGCTTGCCAACTCGCAATTCGCACAAAAAACTGAGACGTTCTTTTGACCGGACCCGAGGACTCTGCGACCCGGGACTTACAACCCCAGATCATACGACAATACTACCCCAGGCCCAGGCCAAAGTTTTATGCATTTGGTTAACAAGACTTTGTTACGATGTATTGATACTTCCATTATTTTCAATGTCAACAGAGGTGCTCCTGAGTGACAGGGGATCTGGATGAGAATGAAGAGCTGTTTGCATTTAAGTTATAACTTTCTTACTTCTTTGTTATTGTTCTAAAAAAGTTAGAGAGGCAAGAAAGACTGGAGAAACCCTAACGGTCGAAATGCTTTATAGCCCTCTATTCTGAGTCTGTTACTTTCATTGCCTATCAACTGAAACATGGAAAATTTGCTTTCCCTGATTAGAATAAAGCAAAGAAATGGATATTCTGCATAGATCTTCATCCATTCTAACGCTATTACTGTAGGGTCACACTGTAGCTCACATTCCTGTAGGGGGGGGGGGATTTTTTCCCCACCGTGAATAATGCCTCTAATTCAATAAATGTTTGGATTATTACGAAGTTATTGATGAAATACGTCACATATAGTTGAAATATTAGTACTATGTGGACTTTATCTCATTTTTAACCACATTTTTCGCATGTTTTCAATGACGTCATGATTCAGTCACACATGACAAAAACGGCCTTAACTCACGTAAAAACAGCTGCTGAGGCTAAATTTTTAGCTTATCTTAGTCCCCTTTCTATTAGCTTTCGAATGCTATACCACACAACAGAATTAAACAAAAATTTATTTTTCCAAAAATTGGGTCACATGATTGATGACGTCATAGTTATGTCACGTGTCAAAAAATTTTTTTTCTTCTCACCATAATAATGAGGACCGATGAATTTTAGTCACATACCTATGAGGATTTATCAATAAAAATTGCCTTGTATATCAATAATTTAAAAGTTTTGAGGGTGGGGAAAAATTCCCCCCCCCCTTACAGGAATAGGGCTAATTGTATTCAGAGGGTCCGGTTTTGTTTACAACAACTCGCTAGCTCAGTATGAATACACAGAATTCTACGTGACCAAGAAAACCTTGACACGTACTAATGCCTTACGTGTTCACGAAACCATCGGTGGAGCAAAAATTTAGTGAGCTTATATATATCAAACTTTGGACCGGGGTCGTATGGTTGAATGGTCACATGATCGTATGGTCCACACTTCAATAAAATCGCAGTTTATTCATATGAAAAGCTGAATTCTAACATATCATAGTATTTTCTCACAGAGCACCCTTATTTCTAATTCCTTACATATCAATGCACACATCTATTTTATGAAAGTACAGTTGTACAAAAAATTTCTTTCGTAAAAAACTGCTTATAAGAAACTCTATTCTTAGATCATCAAAAATTAAGAATCTCCAGTGCTAGGACTTAGCAGCTATTAATTTCATTCAAGGAAAGCCTTGGCATAATTTGACTTATTTTCACTTATTTCCTGTATCATACTATACAGGAAATAAGTATTACTACTGCCTTCGCAGTTTCCTGTATTGCTGCAAAGGCACTAGAGCAATTTTAAATATTGGTAGGCTTCTGTAACAGTGGCAGAAATCGTAGGGATTGGGGACATTGCCCCCAAATTCCGAGGGGCATTTCAAACCTCTTCTACATCTTCCGCAAAAGTCCTTTTGTTTCCACGAATGTTCCACCAAAATCCGTAAAAATTCTTCCGTCCTGAGAAAATCTTGCACGCTTTTTCGAATGAGTGAAATGCCACTTATCAAATTCGAAAAAATTGGGAAACTTTATTGAAAAGTCAGAAATCCTTAGGTAAGATCGAAACTGCAATGAAAAGACGATTCACCGTGGAGAAAAAGAAGAGCTCCTATTTGCAAAAAGCAAATAAAGAGGATATGCTCAAAAGCATATTGTTCAGCTTTTATTTACACTTTCATTTCTTTCAAATTTTTGAGAAGAAAGTGGTCGTGTCTGTTAGCAATCTTACCAAGCGACGTTGGAGCGTGGAAGGGAACTAAAGATAAATAAGCTTGTTATTTGGTTTGGCGCTATAAAAGTTTTAATGTTTTAGTAGTAAGGGAGAGGCTTTCTTCTCAAAATCTGACCATTCATCAAAGATTAACCCTGAGTGCCAACTTTTTTTAGATATTTGAAACGAATCTATGCATGACATGTCTTTATCAATAGGCTCCAGGTTGAACTAAACTGTATGAAGGGAAACAACCATCAAACCCCCCTTTCGAATTCCTGGGTACGTCGCTGGCTCTGAGACAGATGTATCATCTATCTATAGTAGATTTAGAGCATCAATGGTCGGCAGCAATTAAAGAGCAATCGTCACCCAGGGTCCTTTGCAGGCATGTTGCAATGTCAGACTATTTGAAATAAAACTTGCCCTACGTAAGCGGAAATATGTATTCACTTTGCAGCAGATGAACTGATGCAAAAGTCATCTAAAGTCAAATTTTCATCATCAGTTCAACTATTACCGTCGAGACTCCTACCTTTTACTAGGCCAAATTTGATTTACAGACTTTCTGAAGATGCAGCCTGTACACAAAAACTCTAGGTGACAATAGCTCCTTAGGAACTCAGAAAAAAATTGAGGGGAACAACTTTAACATTTGAATGAAGCTAAGAGACTCGAGGGAACTCTAAAGCATCTGCTACTGGATTCATGTGCTGAAAACGTAACAATTTTGTTGAGATTTATGTGAGGCTTATTTGGGAGTAAAGGGATGTTATAGAAAGGGGCATGTATGGTTTTCTCATTTTCTGGCGTATAGCATACCATTCTTACTTAGTTATTTGAATTCTTATGAATGACCATCACTGCTCTGATTTCATGCAAGGTTGGTAACATGGCTTTTTTCAGCCAAATTTTGGAAATTTGACTCGTTTCTCTTATTGTTGGCTTCAAAAGTTAAGTTTGGCTGTTTGGCTCAATTTTGCCTTCTTTTGAGATTTTTGGTCAATTTTCATTCAATTCTCTTCAAACTGGAGTACAGCAGACCATCACAATCTAGGACATTTTTCGTTGCAAGGCAACATCAAAGATCTAGGGTTTTCATCGGAGCTACACAATATAGTATGTGAAAACAATGAAATGCAAGTGTCCATTGCTAGAAATAACAATGGAACAATGGTTTGTACAACAATAGGTCGTTGTTTAGTAAGGTTTGGCTTTATCTGGCCATTTTCCGACCCATGGTTTGGCTTCGGGGCGGTCCGGGGATCTACCAACCCTGACTTCATGCTGAATTTAAATGGCCGTCACTGATGGAGTATGGTAACCATAGAAAGCACTCCGCAGGAGCTAGGAATGTTAAAGCGCGAGCGAAGCGAGCGCTTTTACTTCCTAGTCTATATATATAAGCGATGAAGAGTTTTGTTACGCACATTCCTGTTTGTGACACTTTCCCGCACGCAGCTCCTCACGCCTACTGCTTACCTCCAAAAATTTCAGAAAAACGATGAAAAATAGCTGACGATAAAGGCTTGCCTGGGGTCCAATACTTTTCTTCGTACAGTGTCTTGGGGTAATGTAAGAAGGGGTTTTGTACCCAAATTTTAGCAATTCAATTCAACAATAGGCCTTAACCTTCGACCTTTCTTTGTGGATGCTGATGGCAGCCATAGAAATTTGATGGCAGCGTTCAATCTGAGCTAAAAACAAGTTTTGCAGCTGCTTTTGCCAAACACCAAGGGAGTAAAAGCTTGCAAATAGTTGATATTATGTTAGCTGCAGTATCTATCTCGCTCGTGTTAAAGTATTTCGATGCTCACGTTAGATACAACGAAGTTATTGCCCTATTTTGCAGAGGCTCTCCTCTTGGTTTTGTCGCATTGCTACAAATTCAGAGTTTGCTCTTGTAGTTTTTTAAGTCTTCTGCTTAAAATTTACTGATTACAACATATAGATTCTTTACTAAATTCTTAGTGAAGATTTAGCTCAAGTTACAAAGTGATTACTCTTGAAACTGATTTTTGACGATTTTAAAGGCCATACGCATAGCCTAAGTTTCTCAACTTCGGCCAAAATGGCATACCGTAAAAATCAGACCTGTGACCCTAGAAACACAGAGTCATCATTTCCAAATGTTAACGGGATGACTGGCTCAAGGCCACAACCAAAATTCTGTTTACCCGTATAAAGGATCTTTGATTGCAAGTATAAAGCTTGACTGTTCTTTGACCAAGCTACGCTACCAAAGTAGAGTATGATTAAAGTATGTTATGCAATGTTTTCCAGATTTCCTGGACTTGCCCAAGTCGTCCTGGAGGAAAGGAAGAGTGTGTTCGCTTTCTTTCTTCTATGACGACTTAGGCAAGTTCACAGAATTCCAAATATAAATTTATCACAGCAAGGGAGAGTCCTCGGTTATTGCAAAAGGGGTGACTTGGAAGTAACCTCAATAACAGTTCAACAATTCACTCACCGCTGAGGCCAAGCTAAGTAACATAACTGAGGTGTGCAGAGTTCGAATTTGGCAAAACAAGTGGCATTTGATGACGAAATAGTTATTTCTTGGGTTCTACTGTTGGATGAAAATAATGCAATCCAGTAACTGCCTTTGCTACTCCCCTGATTCATCGCTTTTCCATGACTTCAAACTTATGTAGATGTCCATAGATAATAATGAAAGACAAGCAAGGTCTGCTTTAACGTCGATGACCATGTTATGTTACCAGGTCTGGTCTGAAAGTATTGGTTATCGGTCCTAGGTCTATTTTGCAACGAGTTAGGCAAATGACTTCATAACTAATTTCCTTCTAGCATTATCATCTTTTGTAACACTACAAACCCTGAACGAGAACTCAGCACAAAAAGGTCACATAATGGACCGATTTTCTCCTGTAAGATCATTTCTAAGGTCTTTTTGGTTGTATCATGCGTGCAGCCGTTAGCTTGCCAACTCGCAATACTGAAAATCAGCCCCAGCACGTTTGCACGAAAAAATGAGAAGTTCTTTTGACCGGACCCGAGGACTCTGCGACCCGGGACTTACAACCCAAGATCGTACGACAATACGACCCCAGGTCCATGTTTGATGTATTTGGTTAAAAAGACTTTGTTATGATGTATTAATACTTCCATTGTCTTCAATGTCAACAGAGGTGCTCATGAACGACTGGGGATCTGGATAAGAAATGTTTGCATTTAAAGGGGCAGCGTCACGTAATGTAAACAAACTTCTTTCGAAACGATGATTTTTCAGGATTTTTGATAGTCCATATCACAGAGATTTTCCACTACTTTTCTCAAAATATAGGTGTTATTTTGAAGATGGACTCTTGAATTTTCTTGAGAAATAAACCAAACACTCATACGTTGTAGGATTGCAGAGATATTGGTGGATTTTTAGAAGTAACTTTATTGTGGATTCACCCCATCCACCAAAATCTGAGCAGAACACAATGGCCACGTGTGGCCAACAATATAGATCATAGAGATAACAGGTTTGTTTACGGTTACGTGACCCTGCGCATTTAAGATATAACTTCCTTACTTCTTGTTATTTTTATGAAAAAAATTAGAAAGGCTAGAAAGACTGAAGTAACCCTAACAGTCCAAATGCTTTATGGCCCTCTTCTGAGTCTGTTATTTTCATGGCCTTTGAACTCAAACATGGAAAATTTGCTTTCTCTGATTTGAATCATGCAAAGAAGTTAACCCTTTCATTCCCAAATATTGAAAGATTTGTCAAAAAATTTTTTTTCTGTAGTCTTTAGTATATTTTTACATAAAATAACCCATTTTCGAGAAAAAAACAGCATGATTTTTTTGCATGTTTGTCCACCTTAACTATTTTCCAATACAAATTTCCATTGACTTTATTTAGATTCCCATTGTTGCCAAATGGCAATGCAAACTTTTGTGACAAGTTTTGCGGTGCTGAGCAAGGCATACGAAAAACTTGATTGAATGTGCTCCAACCGACAGGTTTCAGCTTGGGAATAAACCTTTTACACATATTTTTCAATTTTCATTCAACGTTATCTAGATCATTATCCAGTGACCATTTCCATAAAATAGCAGCACAGAGATTCCTCTCGTTTTCAATGCTCAATATTTGTTATGAAAAGGCAGTCAAACATCAAACATTTGCCGCATTCTAAAATAACAATGGCTCCTTTATAGTAATACAAGGAGCAAATTCCGGACCAAGGAAGCTAGGGAGTCGTGGAAGACCTTGAAATGTGTGTTGTCAAATGGCAACGGTGGGAATGAAAGGGTTAATATTTGTGGATATTCAACATAGATATTCATCAATTTTATTAGCATTAAGAGGGGCCGGTTTTGTTTGCAACAACTGGCTTTCGAATTTCTTGCTTCGAATTTCGTTCTTAGCTCAGTATGAATACACGGAATTCTACGTGACAATGAAAACTTTGACACGTACTGATGTCTTGCGTGGTCACTAAAGCATCGGTGGCGAAAAAATGTTGTAAGCTAGATGTATCAAACTTTGGCCCGGGGTGGTATGGTTGAATGTTCGTCTTGGGTCGTAGGGTCCAGTGTCATAAGATCCGGGGTAGTGCAGTCGTACGGTCCGATTACAAGGACATATTCCATGCCACTGAATCCTCCATTTGAGGTTTAAGTTAACGTATGGGAACCAAAAAGACATTCTATATTATAATAAAATCGAAGTTTGTTCATGTGAGAAGCTGAATTCCAGCATACCATAGTATTTTCTCACAGAACACCTTATCTTTAATTCCTTGCATATCAATGCACATATCTATTTATAAATGTACAGTTGTACACGAATGATTCTTTGATAAAAAACTGCTTATAAGAAACTCCATTCTTAGATCATCAAAAAATTAAGAATCTCCAGTGCAAGGAAATATAACTTAGAAGCTATTCATTTCATTCAAGGAAAGCCTTTGCACAGTTTTACTTATTTTCACTTATTTCCTGCATCATACTATGCAGGTAACACTGCCTTCGCAGTTTCCTGTATTACTGCGAGGGCACTAGCGCAATTTTAAATATTGGTAGGCTTCCGAACACTGGCAGAAATTGTGGGGATTGGGGAACACTGCCCCCAAATTCCGAAGGGCATTTCACTCCAAAAATTCTGCTACATCTTTGGCAAAATCCTTTTGTTTCCACGAATGTTCCACCAAACTCCGTAAAAATCCTTCTGTTCTGAAAAAATCATGCACGCTTTTTCGAATGAGTGAAATACCACTTGCCAAATTCGAAAAGACTTTTACTGAAATTTTACTGAAAAGTCAGAAATCCTTAGGAAGGATCGAAACTGCAATGAAAAGACGAGTCACTGTGGAGAAAAAAACAAGATCTCTTATCTGATAAAAGCAAATAAAAAGAATATGCTCAAAAGCATATTGTTCAGCTTTTATCTACGCTTGGACTTCTTTCAAATTTGAGAAGAGAGTGGTCGGGCAGGTTAGCAATATTTCCCAGTGATTTTGGAGCGTGGAAGGGAGAGGTTTTCTACTCGAAATCTGACCATTCAAAGAAGTGCCCTGGGAGCCACCTTTTTGATATCTGAAACGAATCTATGTATGCCATGTATTTATCAATAGGCTTCAAGTTTGACCTAGATTGTATTAAGGGAAACAACCATCCGATCCCCCTTGCAAATTCCTGCGTAAGTTCCTGGTTCAGAGACTGATGTATCTATCTATAGTAGATTTAGAGCATCAATAGTCAGCAATTAAAGAGCCATTATCACCCAGGGTCCTTTGCAGGCATGTTGCAATGTCAGATTATTTGAAAATCAAATTTGGCCTAAGTAAGCGGAAATATGTATCCACTTTACAGTAGATGAAGTGATGGAAAAGTCTAGACTGATGACGATGAGTCCCTTGCATCCCTGCGGTAAACCTTGCTCAAGAGGAACTCATAATGAAACAGTAAAATACTTGGCCCTATTTTGTTCAATCATCAATGGAATTACAAAAGAATCACGGCTTCGAATCTCCATCCCGTGGGAGTGTTTTCAATTCTTCAATCGAATCGACAATTCTATCACATTTACACCTTAACAATGGTGATTCGCAAATCTCGCAATCTGATTGGTACTGAAGAAATTGCTCAGTTTGGGCCTAAATAGGGCCAGGTTTTTCTTAGTAATACTATGAGTCTCTCTTGACCGAAGCGCCATCATCAAGTCAAAGAGCACAGGGAAACAAGAGACTCATCGTCATAAGTCTAGGAAAAGTCATCTAAAGTCAACTTTTCATCATTAGTTCAACTACTATAGTGGAGACTCATATTTTGTACTACGCCAAATTTGATTTTCAGACTTTCTGAAGATGCAGCCTGTACACAAAGGACTCTAGGTGACAATGGCTCGATAGCAAATCATACTTAGCATAGAGCAATCAAAGGATATCTCAGTTAAGAGAAAAATGGCAGGGACCAACTTTAACATCTGAATGAAGTTCAAAAAGAGGCCAGGGGTGAAGGGCAAAATTGTCTCATTAATCACTTTGAAGCTAAGACACGCGAGGAAACTCTGAAGCATCTGCTACTGGATTCATGTGTTGAAAACATAACAATTTTTTTAAGGTTTATGTGGGGCTTATTTGGGGGTACAGGGATGTTATAGAAAGGGGCATGTCCGAGTTTCTCATTTTCTGGCGTTATGAATGATCATAACTGCTCTGATTTCAAGCAGGGATGGTAGCTTGGCTTTTTTAAGCCAAATTTTGGAAAATTGGCTCTTTTCTTTTATTTTTGGCTTCATAAAGTAAGTTTGGCTTTTTGGCTTCATTTTGGCTTCTTCTGATAGTTTGGTCAATTTTCATTCAATTCTCTTCAAACTGGACTACATTTCTAACCTGATTTGTGTTGAAAGCCTAAAATGTTGTGGGACGCTCACAATCTAGGACATTTTTCTTTGCAAGACAATATCGAAGACAAAGGGTTTTCATCCAGAGCTACACAACATAGTATGTGAAAACAATGGAATGCAAGTGTTCATTGTTTAAAATAACAATATAACAATAGGTGGTACAAAAATAGATTATCGTTTTGAAAGGTATGGCCTTTTCCCTACCCCGGTTTGGCTTTGGGGCGGTCCGGTGAACTACCAACCCTGATTTCATGCTGAATTTGAATGGTGGTCACTGAAAGAGTACAGTTACCATAAAAGCACTCCGCAGGAGCTAGGAATGTTAAAGCGCGAGCGAAGCGAGCGCTTTTACTTCCTAGTAAGATATAATCGAAGAGCTGGAGGCAAAGATTTATCGAAGAAGGTGTCCCTCACATCCCTCATCATTTTGAGGTAAAATATTGTGCCCATTGTTTTCATTGAAGGTTGCAATTCCTTTAAGCATTCCTCAACATTTTGGTGCAGCAAAAGGCTTATGTTTGTGTAGTTCTGCTTATCTTTGCAATCAACTGACTTGTGCGTTAAGCCATGCCTTGCTTTATCGAATTCCTTTATCACTTGCAACAAGTGTCCTCTGCATGCAGTCTTTGATCCAATCACTGACAGGTTTGAAGGAGTTACTAAGCGAGTGCGCAACTTTGCTAACAGGTGGATTGCATCTTGAAAACAAAGGCTTTCATTGTACAGTTTTGGCATGAGATAAAATGACCATGTTAGTGGAATGTTAGAGACGTTTGATGTTGTGAAGAGATCACTTTCAATTAACATTGCCTTCAAAAAGGGTCCTGCACCATCTGCACCATTGATAAGAACCTTAATCTTACGCTTTTCAAGTTCTTCTTTGACATATGTCCAGCGTTTTATAATGGTATCATGTGTATACTTTGAATCAGTACCAAGAATAAATAGAGGAAAGGATGGAGCATCAACTCTTAATGGTTTTGCAACGAGGCAATGAGCATACTTTGCAACGTCGGTAGAGGAATGAGCTTCTTTCAACTTCTCGAACATATTAAATACAAATGCATCCGTTGTTGGCATCCCATTTTTCATCGGCAGACAAAGCCCAACAAAGCGATCTGTAGAAGAGTCGTACTCAACACGGTTGATTATCCGTGTGTCATCCAAGTGAATATGCACGAACAAAGGGGCCCCCGTTCTGCAAGTGCTCTAATAACTCATCAAAATAAAAAGTTCCCTCAACAATCCTCCTCTTATCTGATATTGTCCTTTGGATTGTTGACAATGGAGGCAGAGCATTTCCTAGATTTGAATAGAGCATTTCATAGCCAGCCCGACCTATCAAACAATACAGGGGCGGCTGGGAGCAAGAAAGAGTTGCTATTAATTGCGAGCCAAGCAAGATAAGGATGGGAGTCCGGGGGCGTGGCCCTGGAAAATATTTTGGGCCACGCCCCTCGGTCTCCCGGAAAAACGCCCTTTTTCTAGGAAAAGGTTTTTCAAGTGCGTTTGTTGTGTGCGAATTGAACCAACTTTAGCTCTGGTACAAAGGACATTTACCGCAGTAGTTCAGTGAAAAGTCAAGGGGTAAGGTAGGTGTTATGCAACACAGACTTCGTGTGTTTTGATGAAATGCAGGACTCCTTGACAAGTGATGACGTACAAGCAAATATCATCAAGAACATTAACAAAAACACATTGTTCCCTTATCATTTCCGCTCATATTGTTGTTTCGTAAACAAAACCTGTTTTTCAAGATTTATTCAGTTAGTCGAAGAAAGTAGATGCAAAGTTCAGACGTTTATTAGGCCGCTCAGTATTCTTGAAGTTTATCGATTAGAAGTTTGTCGTAAGCGAGGTCGTAAGTTGTTTTTGCCGAAGTAAGAATTTGTCGAAATATCGTGGAAGAGCCGAATTTGTTAGTCGCTGTATCAGTATCATTGGCCTAATACTGCCGAGGCCCAGACCAGTTTATTGTCGAAGATTGCAGTTTTTTTGGGAACTTCAGTTTGTTTTTCTTTGTTTGAAATCTTTTGAGACTTTGAGACCAAACGCGAACCCACTTTGTAAAACCCCCTTCAGTGGTTTTACATTGGTGGCCAGTGTGGGTCACGGTCATCACGATCATCACGATCACTAACGAAAGCACCATCTCAAAGTTCTTCGCAAGAATTACAGAACACTGAACAGACCGGAATCGCTATGGACATTGACACAGCCTTGTATACTGAGATACTGAGAGAGGATTTGGCTGAGGTAGTTCGAAGTGAAGTTTCAAAAATAGTTCAACAGTACCAACCAGTGGCAATTCATAAACATGCAAACTTCCGAGCGTTGAATGGCCTTCCCATATGCTTCTATTGCAAAAGATTAGGTCATGTTAAAAAGCATTGCAGAAAGAGACAGTCAAACATCATTGTGAATGCGACAAATGAAGAAAATAAAGAATTTCACCAGAATCAAACAGTAGCAAATGATTATTATGCAGTCGCAAAAGAAACAGTAACAAAGCAGAAAGAAGCGACAAGTAAGGCTGATGATGATATCAAAGAAACAGAGGAATTCCTTGTTGAAGTTGGAAAATTGTTTCAAGAAATGCAGGGCATCGTCAAAGAGCTGGACAAAACTATATCTGATGCTTGCGAACACAACGAAACTACGGCAGTCATCGGAGAATTCGAAACTTCGTTATTCAAAGGAGCCATGCTTGAAGTTATTGCGACGTTTAGCCATATTTTGAACGCCCTCGATTCCACTCCTCGTCCAAAAACCATTCATGCTACAGTTACAGCCAACAACGACCCATTCAGTATGGATTTACCAATACATGAGTTTGGAAGGACTGTCTGTGATAGGGGAGACATCAATTCATTTCATTCTGATATCACCTGAGAGCCGAAGCCAGGAGGCTTCGTTTTGAAAGGAGGGGGCAATGTTATGCAACACAGACTTCGTGTGTTTTGATGAAATGCAGGACTCCTTGACAAGTGATGACGTACAAGCAAATATCATCAAGAACATTAACAAAAACACATTGTTCCCTTATCATTTCCGCTCATATTGTTGTTTCGTAAACAAAACCTGTTTTTCAAGATTTATTCAGTTAGTCGAAGAAAGTAGATGCAAAGTTCAGACGTTTATTAGGCCGCTCAGTATTCTTGAAGTTTATCGATTAGAAGTTTGTCGTAAGCGAGGTCGTAAGTTGTTTTTGCCGAAGTAAGAATTTGTCGAAATATCGTGGAAGAGCCGAATTTGTTAGTCGCTGTATCAGTATCATTGGCCTAATACTGCCGAGGCCCAGACCAGTTTATTGTCGAAGATTGCAGTTTTTTTGGGAACTTCAGTTTGTTTTTCTTTGTTTGAAATCTTTTGAGACTTTGAGACCAAACGCGAACCCACTTTGTAAAACCCCCTTCAGTGGTTTTACATAGGATTGATGAAATGATGAATGATCTAAATGATAGTCTCAAAGTTTGATTGAACGTGCTGATCACAGAACTGAGACGGTACGGTTTGGGCATGTTCTATTCGCTGGACCCCAAGACCCCAGGACCCCAGACCCCAGGACCCCAGACCCCGGACCCCGGACCCCAAGACCCCAGAAGTAAATGTAAATAATTTTCATCATGCAACTTTTTATATCAAAGTGTTGGAAGATGGGTAGAAAGAGAGGAAAATAGGAAAACTTTGTGAGATAATTTGAGTACTGAGATTGTCGACATCTTGAAAGAGGGCAGTAATAGTCCTTTCACAAGGCTGGCCTCCATGAAGTGGTAATAGACATGAGAAATGGACAGATGTCTCGACACTTCTTCAAATCAGAATTGCATTTTTAGAGCTTAATCTTGGGTTTCTTGTAAATAAAAGGTATGCATGCGTCATTTGGAATTATAACATACTATGAAATTAAGATTTTGCCTGGATGTAACCCTGGGTACCAGGGCCAAAAAATATTGAAACTGGGCAATCCCAGGAAAGAAATTAGAGATTACTGTCAATCTGAAGTATTTGAAGCGTTGGTGGAAAAAAAAGCTTCACCTTTGTCGTGAACAGTTACGATCACCTGGTCAAAGAAATTGTTAGAATATGCGAAAAATAGGCCTATTGTTTTGTTATGAACGAGTGACGTGTTACTTCCGTTTTTATAGCACGTTTTTCATGCTGTGAACTGCAACATCATAGTTTTCTTAGTTTGAGTTATAATCGCAGTTATGTTGACGAAAATTTTATCTCCATCGTTGGTAGTTGCGCGTAAAACTCCTGATTTTAACAGAATCATTGGAGACTTTGCAATACTTCTAACTTTCTATTCTGCTGGTTAGCTTTCACAACATGCTGGTTTTTCATGTTGCGGCTACAGTTTATTCTGTATTGGTTTTTATAAGAAACTTGTTTATAACATACCAGTACCAGGATGGCCGAAATTTAAGGAACTCCATGCAAAGTTTTGAAAGAGCTAAGAGACTTTTCTTGAACAATATCGTTGAGGAGTGGCATCAGCTGTTTCAGGCCAGGGCTTTTCATTGCAAGAATTTCTCTGGTGGGGAATTTTCACGGTTGTCTACAAACCGAAGACAAAAGACCAAAGAACTACAAACCGAAGACCGAAGACCAAAGAACTACAAACCGAAGACCGAAGACCAAAGAACTACAAACCGAAGACCGAAGACCAAAGAACTACAAACCGAAGACCGAAGACCAAAGAACTACAAACCGAAGACCGAAGACCAAAGAACTACAAACCGAAGACCGAAGACCAAAGAACTACAAACCGAAGACCGAAGACCAAAGAAATACAAACCGAAGACCGAAGACCAAAGAACTACAAACCGAAGACCGAAGACCAAAGAACTACAAACCGAAGACCGAAGACCAAAGAACTACAAACCGAAGACCGAAGACCAAAGAACTACAAACCGAAGACCGAAGACCAAAGAACTAATAGAGCAAGTTAAGGAGCTACAGCCCCTCCAATGATGTGAAAATTTGCATTTGGGCAGAATATGCCTTCAAGTTATTTTTATCTGGCATATTCCCCTAAATTGGAAGACAGCCTAAAATCTGCAAAACTATGACATGTGCCATTCATCCATTTCGTGATTCTGATTCTATGATTCTGATCTCCGTTCCAATTAGCAAATTCAAGGACGGGGCTTCAGAACAAAGAGGACCTCAAAGAGGACCCGGAGGAGGATTAAAGGGAGGACTCTAAGTAGGACCTTTACCAGGACTCTAGGGAGGACCCTTCAGGTTAAAATGTTTGTTATTTTGTAACGTTCACAAGTAGAGTTTTGATATTGCACCTCACATTAACCATTGATTATATATTGTTTTGGGTGCGAATTCTTGCTATACTTTCCTTGGGATCCTAATAAGTACTTTCAAAGCATTTGAAATACTGGTTAGCGCATTAGGAGTTTAAGACACTCGTAAGAAACTTTAAGCTGTAAAAATTAACTTGATTGTAGAAACTGATATCTGAAAAGGAATACAGCCTCAGATTCCTTTCTAGACTTCTATTTCAATTCGTGCTTCCATGTAATTAGCCTACGCATGGTTTGTAAATACCATGCTTCAGCTTTGACCAAGAAATAAAACTTGCTGATAATATTTGGGGCAGTGACTGCTTCGTAATTGAATGTGGGAATCGAAAGAGGAAAAGCATCCGCCGCCTGAGCTACAATGGATTTTGCAATGAGACGTCTTCATAGAAATTTTGTAAAATAATAACAGAAATCATGTTGGTTTTTTCGAGGAATCCTCGGAATCCTCTAGAAATTTTTTGCTTTCTCACAGAAATTTGTATCCTTGGAAAGGAACTTATACTCTCCTGACTTTAAGTAAAGAATTTATCCCGCTGCAGTAGTCATTGCGTCCCACATGTCCATGTGAATACATTTAGCCTGGTATGTGTTGCTCCGCAGAAAGGTTGCTTCTGCAGTTCACAAGTCTGTCAATCTTTTGTTCAGAATTGTAAAAGAATAATACACATATCTTTTACAAGAAACTGCTTATAAGAAATGGAAAGCTCAGTTTTTTGAAAGTCAGGAAAAATCCTACCTGAATATAAAAGCTAAAGAATCTTTGTACTTGCAGTGTTAGTTTTCCCAGGTCACCCAAAAGTGTTCGGAGACTATGCAGAAATAGCAACTGTTTGAGCATCATTTTGAGTGCAAATTATGTTCTTTACTTGTTCTGAGATCATAATTAGGGAGACGTTTTCATAAAACTGAAAGATCTCTACACTTCCGTCATTAAAGATATAAGAAACACGCAAGAAACTTTTGGTAATAAATAGGCCCACACATATGAGAAACTGTGCTTTGCAGCCTCAGTTTCCTATAAAAGTACGTGTATTTGAACTTGTTACTTAACTAAGGTCGCATTCTTTTTTCCCCACCCCTTATATTACGCAAGATAGTCAGACATGACTTTCTGTAGTAAGGTCATTTTTTGACAGCCTAGGTTTCTTACAAGTCTCTTAAATTTCTTATGCTCTCCTAATGGTTATTTCAAAAGTGTTACAACTCTGCTTGGAAAGTTATGAAAGGAAAAATTCTATTCAGTATCAATCTTAAATTTGGCAGTTTCCAACAATGCCATTTTCAAAGCTAGAAGCCCAGCAAAGGCATTGTTCTGGAGCCCCGTCCTTGAATTTACTAATTGGAATGGAGATCAGAATCATAGAATCAGAGTCATGAATGGCACATGTTATAGTTTTGCAGATTTTAGGCTGTCTTCTATTTAGGGGAATATGCCAGATAAAAATAACTTGAAGGCAGATTCTACCCGATTGCAAATTTCCACAACATTGGAGGGGCTGTAGCTCCTTAACTTGCTAAGTTAGTTCTTTGGTCTTCGGTCTTCGGTTTGTAGTTCTTTGGTCTTAGGTCTTCGGTTTGTAGTTCTTTGGTCTTAGGTCTTCGGTTTGTAGTGCTTTGGTCTTCGGTCTTCGGTTTGTAGTTCTTTGGTCTTCGGTCTTCGGTTTGTAGTTCTTTGGTCTTCGGTCTTCGGTTTGTAGTTCTTTGGTCTTCGGTCTTCGGTTTGTAGTTCTTTGGACTTCGGTCTTCGGTTTGTAGTTCTTTGGTCTTAGGTCTTCGGTTTGTAGTTCTTTGGTCTTAGGTCTTCGGTTTGTAGTTCTTTGGTCTTCGGTCTTCGGTTTGTAGTTCTTTGGTCTTCGGTCTTCGGTTTGTAGTTCTTTGGTCTTCGGTCTTCGGTTTGTAGTTCTTTGGTCTTAGGTCTTCGGTTTGTAGTTCTTTGGTCTTCGGTCTTCGGTTTGTAGTTCTTTGGTCTTCGGTCTTCGGTTTGTAGTTCTTTGGTCTTCGGTCTTCGGTTTGTAGTTCTTTGGTCTTCGGTCTTCGGTTTGTAGACAACCGAATTTTCACAGTGCAAGTGTCTCTCCATCAAAAAGCGCGCGACCCGATGTATTTCAGGTTAATGAGAGAATCTCTAAAATTGTTTTGAGGAAACAAAACAATGTCCTTAAAAATTGCCGTGATTTATAAGGAGTAGTTGCCCTTCCGTTGTTGGCATGTGTCCGGTACAGTACAGTAGTCAAATGGCTCTTTACATGGTAGATTTATTGGTTTTCATTTGCTAGACTTATACCTGGTAGTGTTTTCCAGTTTTCCTGAATTTTCACTCATTTTCCACCAATTTAATATCAAAAACTTACATGATGAAAAGTATCTTTATCTATTTCTGGAGTCTGGGGTCGGGGGTCTTGTGGTCTGGGGTCCGGGGTCTCGGGGTCTGGGGTCCTGGGGTCTTGGGGTCCAGCGAATAGAACATGCCTACGGTTTGTGGTGATATCCTGAAGGGCTGCGAGCTAGGAGGGTCCCGATGTCACGGAATATTCCGTGAACGTTCCGTGGGTGTCCGTGAAGCCTAAGTAAACCAAAAATTGTCACGGACCATAATTTGTCACGGATAGAAGGTAATGTCCGTGTATTTGAAAAAGCTTTCGTTCTAGCTATTGTTTCCCACTATTATGAATAGCTGACAGTGTGCTGCATTACATTCTTCGAACAAATTACTTTTTTGTAGTTGGAACACAAGGCACTTTGCCCGCTTTCCGCTAGGCCATCATATGCTGCGATCATGGCAGTTTCATAGTAAATCTAAAATGTCATACTCTTACGGCCTGCCGGTCACTTTCAAGCTGGTTTTTCCTTTTCTCCTCAGGAGCATTTCGTCTTCTCAAAGATGACAATTTGTTGAGTGTTCCACGTGCAACTTTCCGCTTTGGCTTCAGATCGAAAAGGAGCAAGGCTCAGGTTGAGATTTGGAAGGATTTGAATGCAATTTTTACTTGAAATACAGCCATGAAGGAGCAGAATTTACCCAAAGATGTTAAGCTTTATCTACGAAAGATCTATATGACTATTCGTTGACAATGGCCCATTGGATGAGGATGACCCGTGATGAAACTGAGCTATGCTTGTCACGGAACGTCTTCACGGAATGTTCGTAAACTTTTAAAATCTCAACAAGATGTGCAGAAAAGTATGTCTTTCAATGCTAGATTTTGGTCTTGTTTGGCATTTCTCTATTCCTTTTGACAGGATAAACAAACGGCTTCCATTGGGCCATGTTACCTAGAACGTTCCGTGAAAATAGTCCGTGACAAAATAAAACTCGATTTTGTCACGGGCAACCACGGAACATTGTCACGGAGCGTTCACGGAATATTCCGTGACATCGGGACCCTCCTTGCGAGCTTAAACCTGGCAGTAGATTGAATCAATGATTTGCGGCTTTCAGCCTACAATAGGAGAGCCGCCGTGCTATTAGAATCGCGATTCTAATAGCAAATAGCATGAACAGCTGAGGAGAAGCGACCAAGATCATACGCCAACCAAGATCGACTTTAGCTATCCATCAAGAAAGGGGTTTCTATCATATTATTCTTTCGAACTACCAGCCACAATAAACCCAGCTAGCAAAAGTAGCTACTGTCCTCTCCATCATGATGACTTCAAGCGAAGATTTCGTGTACTGATTTTCAGTTGTACGACTTGCAAACATAGTGCCAACTCTTTCCATGCCTTCCATCTTGATACTTTTCTCTTATACAAAGAAAGGAAAATCCTTAGCAACCCTTCCAAAGAGAAGCCTGTCAAGTCTAGCGACAAAACTGCACATTTCGACGAACTAAATTCACAGTTTTTTTTATGATTTTTGTGCGAACTTTGCAAGGCTTGCAACTGGATCTGCCAGTGCTATTAGATTTGGAAAACTAATAGCATGGCTGCGTTGAGTCATTGTTGAAAGATTTGACTGACAGATGAAAACAAGGGATTACTTCTCTGCGGCATCTTTGATAGGAAGTTTCTGCTATTAGAATCAGAAAACTAATAGCGTGGCCAATTTCATTCAGTGAAAGCAATAGGAGAACTCTGTTGGAACTTCGTACGTCATTGGCATTGTTAAGCGGAATTTTGTCTCAAACAAGACCAACAATAACCTATTGAAAGCGTTGAGATCATTTTTTGTAACTAATTGTAAAGGTCCTACAACACAACCAAGTGAATATGGACAAACACATTGTACAATCTTTGGAAAAAAATTGCTATTAGACTAATAGCACTAATAGCAGGGCCAGCCGCCCCTGAAACAATATAGGGATGATGCAAACTTCTTTATAATGTTATCATGGCGGTTGCTTCTTCTGCAACTGCTCTGGCTATTTCTTTCAGCATTCTGAAGTAAACTGTTCAAAATGGGTTTAACACTAACGTTTTCTTTCAAACCACACAAGACATTCATTTCTTCACGAATAGAGTTATCTCCATCAATCAAATCTGAAATGGCTGTAGAATCAAAAAAATCTGTGATGCACAGTTGACCATCCCCATTAGCCACAGCCATCAATGCCCGCTCTCTGCGATACTTTCTAGATGACCAGCGGTTGGGCAGCTGCAAGTTTTTTGAATCATCTGGTTCATCCTGCAGGAGAAGAGGGAGAAACCTAAGAATTTTTTCACACTGGAAATGAAAGTTGATTGTATGGTATGTCAGTAGCTTATTACCAAAGCAGAATTTCTTCAATTGTTAAAGTTGCCTCTTTTCTACCATAATTTTGAGAATCAGTTTCAGCCTTGGAGAAGGATAATTTTGTAAGTGTAAAGATTTATGATACATTCGCTAAACGTAGTTCAATAAGTCGTGAAAACTAAATAAAGACCTGCATCATGAATAGTGCGGCTCAACACTAAAAGGAATAAAGATAGTACAGAATATCATGCCATGTGTACGGTGGCTCCTCAAGGCAAAATTTTCTTTCTCAAGGCAAAACTTTATTTCCCAAGGCAAAACTTCCTTTTTTAAGGCAGAACTTTCTTTCTCAAGGCACAAACTTTCTGTCTCAAGACAAAACTTTCTGTCTCAAGGCAAAACTTTTTTCTCAAGGCAAAACTTCTTTGTCAAGGCAAAACTTTCTTTCCCAAGGCAAAACTTTCTTTCTCAAGGCAAAACTTTCTTTCTCACGACAAAACTCTGTTAGGGAGTAGTCATAAAGTATCTGCTATATGGGGGGTGGACGATATTTGGTTGGGCCATGAAAAATTCTGCCATGACTTTTTGGGGCTATGAAAAATAATCAGATGTATTTTATAGGGCCATAAAAGTTTTATCATAAAATGTTATTTCTAAAGTTTAGCAATGGCTGCAAATGCTGCAAAAATTGTTTTCTGTTACTTTTTCCCACTTGACATTTGCTTTTCTGTTCATTTCTTCATTTCTTTTTTCTCCTTCTTTGTTTAGTTCAGTGGCTAGCCAGTGCTTCATTATTAAGTTATAATTCTGGAATTACACTGCCTGTAAACTCATCGAGCCTGCATTCTAAAAACTGAATTATTTTATGGGGTCATGAAAATATCCTAGTTCTTGCTATTGGGCCATAAATAAGTGATTAGGAATCTAGGATGGGGCCATCAATTTTTTTGCTAGATTTTTGGAAAATCATCCACCCCCATATAGCAGATACTTTATGACCGCTCCCTTAGGAGGGAACCAAAATAAACCAATTCAATGTTAAAAGGGCCCAAGATACCCAACGTTATCATTCACGCTAAGGATGGATGGCATGAGTACCACAAAAGAGACGTCCTCGGGTGTTCGGGTAATCCTCTGACGTGATGCCAGAACAGTCAGGCGGACAGGGTTCGATCCAAGATAGGCTCGCCACTTGAGCGTCATGATTGATGGGTCACAGACTTGACTATGTCTTCTCTACCTCTGAGGTCCTTGTGCTTGGCGTTAAAAATTGCATACTCGCCTTCACCCGGGCGGGGGGGGGGGGGGTATTATACATATTTTGGGTACGGGGACGCGCCATCGGGAAGGGTATCGATTTTCACGATTTTGGTATAATAAGGAACGGTATCGAGAGGGGGGTGACAGGGGGAGTCTTTGGTACCGGTACCAACTCATAAAGTACCAGGTTCCACACAAATTGAAGGTATTGGTACCACCAATTTCGGGGGGAGGAGCTATCATGAATATGACGAATTCTGAAATGAGGTCTACGTCAGTTCCTCGTGAGACCAATGGCAAGACCAAACCACTCCTGAGCACGTCACCGTGGCATCTGTGTCACTGTTTGCACTGTAAAAGCTAAAAATTTGTTCTAGGAATTCCAAAATCATCCAAGGATGAAATTTCTATTGGTACCGACTCATATAGGCTTGGTACCAGTACCCCTACCTTTGGTACCAGGTTCCATCACATTTGCAAAATGTTGTACCTGGTACCACTACCCTGTCACCCCCCTCTATCGATTTTCACGAATTTGGGATAAGGAACGGTATCACTTTTCGCGATTTTCACAATTGGTATTGGATCCGGTATCCATTTTCGGAAAATTGGTACAAAGTCGGGTATATATTTTTGAAAAATTGGTATAAAGTCGGGTATACACTTTGGAAATATTGGTATAAGGAACGGGTATGTTTTTGAAACCTCGATGGCACGTCCCCGTTAGCCTGTGTTGCAGACCACTTGAAAAAACTTTTCAAGTGGTCTGGAACACAGGCTAGTCCCCGTCCAAAATCTGGTCAAGTACCCCCCCCCCCCGGGCGCCTTCACCTTCACTATCATATTCTTCTTGATCCTGACCGTGAGAATCAAAGGAGAGCACAAATACAACAACGTCCTCAATATTGATGGTGCAATTATCATTTTGGCTGGTTGTTTCAGAGTGCCACAACAACTATAAAATCTTTCTGCTTCACTCTTCGATGTGTCTGTAGATGGGGAAGCCGAACTTTTCGAGCTTGTCATGCCCATCAGCACCAAGCCACCAAGCTCTGTAAGGCTCGTAAGTCTGATATGAACTCCAAGGGCGGTTGATTTCTCTAAAGGTGAAGTTACGGTTCTTAGCGCAATGCATAAGGATCTTCGAGGTAGAAGGCCTAATCAAACTCGCGACCCATCTATCATGGCGCTCAAGTGGCGAGGTTACCCTGGATCGAACCCTGTGCACCTGGCTCTTCTAGCATCACCTCATAAGATCAACCGAACACCCGGTGATGTCTGCTACGATCTTCTGTGGTACTCATGCCATTCACATATAGCGCTGCCAGATAAAATAATGATAACTTTGGGTACCTTGGGCCCCTTTAACAGCAGCCTTGATAGCAGCTTTTGCCTTGAGAAAGAAAGTTTTGCCTTGACTGAGAAAGCTTTGCCTTGAGAAAGAAAGTTTTGCCTTGAGAAAGAAAGTTTTGCCTTGAGGAAGAAAGTTTTGCCTTGACACTTGTGGGCCACCGTACATGTGGAATTGATAACATTTTGAATACTACCTCATCATAAGCTTCTCGGCTGAAACCACTGTAATGCAATTTTCTTGCTCCTTGCATACTGTACACATTTTGAACATCCCGGGGGTTGTCAAATGCCCCGGGGCCGGGAAAAAATTGACTGTCAAATGCCCGGGGGCCGGAAATTTTTTCTGTGCAAATGCCCGTGTCCCGGGGGGGGGGCCTAAGGGCCTGTTTATATGAGGAAAAACACCTCACTTGCCAGGCCCGGTGCTGAGAGGTGAGATTCCACCTTCCAATAAAATCCTTTGTTCTTTCATTTCGCGTTTACATGAGGAACACAACACCACCGGTATAGTGAAGTCCCACCTCACTAGAGGTGGAATCTCACCTAGGTGAGGTGAAATTTTTCCATATAAACGAAACACCACCGGTATGGTGAGGTGAATTGAATCTATTCGTTGATTCTCATTGGTCAGTTCATCCTGATTTCACGGAAGAGAGACTTTACTCCACCTCACCTCTCAGCCCCGGGGCTGACAGGTGAGGTGAAAAATCTCATATAAACAGTGACTGAAATCTACCTCGCCTCTCAGCCCCGGGTCTGGCAGGCGAGGTGTTTTTCCTCATATAAACAGGGCCTAAGACATAAGTTGCATTGCATGTCAGGATTAGTCCCCAGACCTCTGTTTGCGCGGGAGATAACATATGGAGAAAACGAAAATGGCGGACAGTTTTCATCGTGCAGCGCTGTCATAATTGGAGTACACTGCAATATCATGCCAGTTGTCTGCATACTGATAGCCGAGTAAGAGACATGATTTTGCTGATTACTTAAAGGCTTCAAAGACAAAGCAAGATGGATTCAGACTGTTGCAAAACACTGCATAACTTGGTGACAAAGTGTGAGTATTTGAGAAAGAGGAAGAATAATAAAACAAGTCGAGGATTTGTTTAAACGTTTGGCGACTAGGATGGCGCCGGAGATTCTTCCCATTTGCGGTCAGCTCCAACTACTGCAATCTCTCCTGCGTTAAACTGCTATTTTGGAAGGGAAGAAGGGCCAGACTGCAGAAATTGTGCTCATCTTTAAAAAAAACTGCCGATCCTAGAAAATTTTTGCGAGATCTAGGGTCGCGCCTCTAGTCTGCGGACAGTATGATTCAACTGGTAATCATCATCACTTAGAAACTGCATACAAACCTTTGAATCGCGACAAAAGTACTTTCAAATATATGCTATTATCAGAATATCTAAATGAACTTGTATTGATGTCTCCAAACGGATTTCTCGGCTTGGCTCTTTGTGTTATTTTCTCTTTCCAGTTTGAGGCCATGACCTCCAGTCTGTGGACAAGCAATAAATTCGCCACAAATTTCCTTGAAGTGCATTATTGCAGAATATTTCCAACAATTCAATCATTGATGTCACATTTCCATGTTTTGCAAATCGCACTGATTCAAATGGGCTCTGTCTTCAAGCCAAAATTAACGAAGTCAAAAGAAATCGATCATAGCATTCCATAAATATTGGGCCTAAATTTTCGCATTTCCACAGGACATCAAAATGCAGAAGAAGCAAGTGGAAAAAGGTGTGTCCGCAGACTGGAGACGAGGTGTCAGTACCAGGTTGAACCCTAACCCTCCTGAAGCCTTAATACAAGAGCAAAGGTTCCAAATCTTTGATTGGCTGACGCACAGACACACCCTAAAAATGTTCACACCTTGAAAGCCAATGCCGTTTGAGAATTTGAGATCACACGATGAGGAACGCCCCTTTTGGCCGGTTTTTACCCCTTCCCTCTAAAAAAGCCTGGTGTAAAATCTGTTACGAAATGTTCAAAATCTTTTTCTCATACGTGTGCAGCAAGCCTGAGAGCACATTTTCCTTGCGAACTTTCCTGATATTCCAAATATTTATGAAATTACGCCATGTTGAAATTGATGCATTGTTTTTACTGTTGAAACATCGGCTAAAAGCATGGGAAGAAGAAATTTTTTTTTCTATTCATAATAAATTAATATTAAAAGATGCTGAAATACATTAATACTGTACCGCTCTTGGTGTAAGAAGACACAAGGTCATCTGGCTTACACCAAGAACGGCACTTACAATTTTCAAATACAACTTCAAAAACCAAAGAAAAATACTGGGAACAGGAAAAGAAAACAGGAATACGAAGCAAAAGTTAAAGGAGATAAAGGAACTGGCAGTTCCACACCAAACTCAAACCATGCTATGTGTCTAACCCTTGTGTCGTAGGTCTAACATCAGTTTTGTATGATCACATCGAAAACTGATGGTACAATGAAGATGGCAGTAAAATGCTATGGGAGCATTTGGATGGTTTGGTGTGGAACTGTATAGAAGATAGAAAGAAGAGCTGCTAGATGATTGTGTTATGCCAAATTTATTTCGTGCTGATCCATAGATACTAACATGCTACCCAAGCATCTGGACAAAGAAACCCCATCCCTTCACCTAGACAACACGCCAGCACCCATAATCAATTTAACCTGTTTGTTTTTTCAATGTACTCAATCGTTGCTTCAATTATTATCCTGTTGTCAATCATATTCATATTAGAACTGCCATGAAGAAGCAAGTTGCACAATGTTTCTGAATCCAGGTTTGCGATATCAATACCCGACACTTCAGTGACATTGCCAAAGAGATCCTCTCGCAATTGGTTAAAGCGGGGGCAATGCAGGAGATAATGCTCGTTGTCCTCGTTAGCCGTACCACAATTACATATAGGCCTAGGACACTCAAAATTGTGATGAAATTTGTGCGCATTTAGATCACTGAATTGTACGCGAAGCTTTGTTATGTTTCTAATACCTTTTAAGTCAGATACTCCATAAATAGTATTTTTGACCGGTCTTATTAACGCAATCAGTTTCCGTTTAAATTCAGCAATGGATTTTGAAGCGCGTATTTCAGTTGGTAGTTTGTTCCATTCATGTAACGTGTTATGAAAATAAGAATTGGAAAAGCGATCAGTTCTGGCTCTATTTTGGGCATAGGCTTGAGGATTACGCAGATCATATGATATCTGCCGTTCAGGAGGAATTAGAGAAAAAAGATATGCTGGGTACTGTGTCAACTTTAGCTTGAAGATATGGCATAGCCTTCTATACCAATTAAGAGGAAATATTTTGCAGATAAACAGTAAATTTGAGCTTCAAGAACAGCACGTCATCGATTTCAAAAATCCTTAGTCACGTTGGCCTAGTTTGGTCAAGGAATGAAGGCAAAGTTTGTGGTTCTTTTTACGAAGAATGCAAATCAAAACTTACCGAGAGTTGCCACAAATGCTTATCAGTCCACACTCTATTTGTTTAGTGAATGCAGCCAAACAATTATGCAGTAAAGTAATCATAAAATCCTTCTCCTTAGCCTCAACTTCCAACACTTGCTATTCTTGTCTTCAAAACAATTTTATGACCAAGGTGAAATTGACATGTTCATAAAACAGTGCAAAAACAGCTCGTTACGTGGGAGGAAGCTCAATGCTTTCTGCTATCACAGAGCACTGGCTCCTGGCATTGCACTCCTAAATGCTCGAAATTGATTTGAAAGTGACTTACAGTACAAGGTACACGAATTGTTCCTTATGGAACTGCTTATAAGAAACTCAACTCTCAGATCGCCAAAAAATAAGAAACTCTAGTTTTATTATTGGGAAAATATAACTTAAGAAGCTATTTATTTCCACAAAGGAAACCCTGGCATAATTACTCTATTTTCACTTCGTTCCTGTATCATATTATTTGGAAGGTAATTGAAATGTCAAGCTATTTTGTTGTCAGATTATTAATAGATAAATTCTCATTTTTTTGTTGTAAAGTTGATGATGGAGCTGAAGCTTTTGAAAGGAAAGACTGGGCAGAACTCGTTGAATTCACCCTAAATTCAAGGTATGTATGGCATTTTTCATTTTTATTGTTACTGTTCCTGTCCAGTTTGATTTTAAGAATTATATTAGCTCGATATTTTTATTTGAGATTGGTTATGGAAAATGATCTGATTTCATCTGAAACAAGTGTTGCAAAAAGAAGGTTTGTCATCCAGTGGTACTATATAATCCTCAGACTTTGCAGCCAGAGCAGTCAGGCAGAGAGAGTTTGATCAAGGGTAGAGCCCCACCATTGAGCATCTTGATAATGGTTTATTATTGTTATCATTGATATCAATAGCAAATAAAAACAAGCCTGTTGCTTGAAAACTTTCAATCGATCGTGGATCTCCTTCAGTCACTAAATGTTTAAGGATGATAAGAATATTTAAGGATCTATCTGAACTGATTAATTCCTTTGTTTTTATTACTCAGTGTATTGATATTGTGTTATGATTTTGAAAAATAAGTTTGTGTTCTTTTTACAGAAGGCAAAAAGCTTTTACTTCAGTGATCATTGCTTTGTAAATTTCTGGGCCTGTTCAATGATAGCGAATGCTAGAATCAAAGATAGCTGGTCTGCTTCCTGGTTAAACATCTCTTCCAGGTTAAAAAGGGTCTCTCCTACCTAGGACCTAAAATCTGGAACAGTCTACACTCAGACCTAAAATCTGTCAAGGACGTCAACAGCTTCAAGCATAAGGTCAAAGACAGTTCTTTAAGACCTACCAAATCAGGAGATTACTCCCATATATATATATATGTCACCAAAATCCTAAAAGCTGAACAGAACTGACTATCAACAATCTTGAAAATGCAGCATTTCTCTTATCTGCTGAGACATAAAATATGTTTTCCTTTTCCTTCCGGAATGCTTATCTTTCAAAGACACCTCTTGAGGGACTATTATGGAAACAAAGTTGCACTGACGTTTTAATACCATCCCTTACATTTTGAAACTGGGGGTATTTTTATCGTAATCATGGTCATGTCGTAATTCATTGCCGATAATTGTCTTAGAGCATCGCAGATCATCGCCTATGATGTAAGACAATGATCGGAGATGAATTACGATTTAATGACAACCAGGCTTTACTTTATCAAATTATTTTTTACACCTGTAATTAGACTTCTTGTTTGCTTAACTTTATGTTTCATTTAACTTTTAATTTTAATTGCGAAATCATACATGCATAAACAAGACAAATGATCTTTCAATAGAGCCGAACCAGATGTTTACATTTGCAGATAGCCAATCATATGTGACCTGATGTCACACAAACAAAGGAATCGACGGGAGTGTATCCCTCACATTTGACGACCCGTGCAAGCGACTATAAAGTACATTAATGAAAAATTTATCTTTTTCAACTATGTACCAGTCTGGATAGATTTTCCTGGCGGATTTTTCTGAAAGAATCTGCAAATACAGAGAAAACGGATTTTGAATAAGGCGTATCATTTGGGGTCTTGATACTTACCAAATAGACCCTTCAAAACGTTTTCATGTCAAATCATTGTCTTTCCACTGCTTAAATGTAATTGCAAATACATTAGGAAAGTGACGGCAACTTGCTTTAAACAGTACCGAACTTTTATTGCTTAGGCAGTGGCAACACAAAACTTTTCAATTTGCTGCAAGAACAACATTGGATCTTCTAAATCTGTGTGAATTCGTGTGAAACGCGATAGACTTTCGCTTTGCTGTTAAATACCTTCTTTCTGAAGTGTTTTTAAAACTTAGATCTTTCCGTCTTGCTCATTTCCATCCTCAAAAATGTTCTATCAGCCAAACTGTCGGCTAAGGGAAACGTTAGGTAAATGACCTTTACCGGTGCACTACCGATCGCCAGCCTGTTATCGCTCTCTCAAACGTTGTATTTTGAACATAAAAGATTTGTTGTCAAAGGTATGAGGTATGAGTTGATGTCTCAGTATTTAAGAACAAACACAAGATATCATGTTTAAGCTCATAACCCCAAAAGAAGAAAAAGGGCTAAGTACTTCATTTAGGGGAGTGAAATGTGTCAATTTCGAGAGTAAAATCATTTAACAGATCTAGAGGTCTAAAAACGCCAAAGAAACTCACCCTTTCCCCGTTGGAAACTGAAGCTTTTGCTAAAAGTTAGCTTCTATTGATTACAACTTCTGAATTTAGCTTCCTTTTGGGTCCTACGCTCCTCATTTTTCTTCGAAACTTTAAGCTCACTTTAGAACAAATGAATGCTGTCTACCTAGAGTTCAGACAAAAGCATAAGTTGGGGAGAAATATGACTGTCAACATATACCTGGCTGTTTCCTGGGGACTTCACTCATGGAGTGGTGCTTGTTAGTCCAGTATAATTCCTCAAGCAATTTGCGAGCCAAATCCAAGCCTTGCTGCCGAGTTGTCAATGCAAAGCATATCAAGCAAATCTTCTCTCTGGAAGCAACAGAATACTTCACCCCAGAGTCCATAAGGGTCTTGTACACTTGTGGCACTATCTTTGGTAACTTGAATCGCCATCTCTGAATTTTTGACATTTTTTTGCAGACGCCTTAAGGCATGATCAACTACAGAGCAGTCCTAGTTTATTCATCGGCCTCAACACACGTCAGGTCAAGAGTTTTCCCGCCACTCCAGATTTTGACCAATGATAGAAGAGGGCTACGGTCAATCTCAAAAATCGATGAAACAAATTGGAAACGGACGAATAATTTATAAGTCAAAATTGTCTTTTCTATTTGAAATGTCAGATCAAATGAATCTGACAAAATGAATCATTAAAGTTCAGCAGAGAAAGTTTAGCTGTGTATGCGGTTAATTGATTCCCTCCTCCGTCGCCACTGTCTCCGTAATAAAACTTCGATACTGTTTAAAAGCTAGCTATAGCCTTACTTAATGTATTTTCATTAATATTTAGACAACAGAAAGACATTTTTTTCTATCAATATCAAAAAGATTAAAACACAAAAGTTTTTACATTCTACTGTGTCATCCAAAGCAGGGAGAGACACAAGGTCATCTGGTCCCCACTTTGGATGGCACTTACAATTCTAATACTTTAGCGAAGAAAAGAAAGGTATACTCCAAGGTAGCTTTGTACCAAATAATACAAAAACCAAATTTTTTTTACGTGAAATCCAATTAGGTTTATATGTCTATATGTTTAATTGATTATTTGGTACCAAGATACCTGATAAAACTAACAATAGTAGGGGGAGGGGTCGCTGCTGTTTACTTTCTGAGTATTCAATGAAAGCGCTTTGTTGCATTGATGAATGAAATTGTTGCTTCTATGATACTTCTGTTTTCAACCAAGTTCAGATCTTTAGTTCTAAATAGAAGCAAAGTGCACAGTGCATCTGAATCCAATTTGTTTATATCTAAACCAGGGATGTTAAGCTGGCGAAAGAGATCTCTACGCATCAAGTCAAACTGGTCGCAGTGCAGGAGAAAGTGTTTATTATCCTCGATGCCTCTCCCACACATACAAGTTGGGCTACTACAATCAAAGTTGTGTCGAAATCTGTGCTCATTCAGTGCGCTGAAGTTCACACGCAGCTTTGTCAGCTTTTTGATACCTTCTATATCAAAGACATCATAAACAGTGTTTTTAGGTGGTCTTATGATTGCAAGTAGTTTCCGTTTAAACTCAGATATGGATTGTGAATTTTTGATGTCATGATGTAGCTGATTCCATTCATAAAGAACATTTTGGAAGTATGTATGCGAGAAACGAGTAGTTCTACCGACATTCTGATCGTATGCGCGGGGATGTCTTAAGTCGTAAGATTGTTCTCGTTCAGGCGGTATTTCTGCAAAGAGGTACCCAGGTGAACCTGTTTTTCGTAGGTTGTAAAAGTGACATAAACGTCTGTACCACCTTCTGTGATATAGATCTTCCCAACCTAGTTCGTCGTACATTTTTTGTCTATTTGTGCCTCTCCATGCTCCAGTTACGGCTAACGCAGCATGATACTGGGTTTGTTCGAGTCGTTTTGTGACACTTAATCTCATGCCAGGATCATACCTATGGTAGATAATATCACCATAGTCGAGATGGGGTCTTACATAAAGCTTGTAAACTTGACCAAGCACATTTATAGATACATATTTAGAGATATACCTTATTATTCCGATCCCTCTCCTAGCTTTGAGGATAGCCTCCCTGACATGACTTTGAAAACTTAATTTAGAGTCAATGACCTTTCCGATGTGCTTGTGCTCCGTTTTTCTTTCAGTGTCGTCAGTTCCTAGTGTTAAGGGATCATGCAAGGGTTTATTCCTTTTGGTAGAGAAAATCACTTCTTCTGTTTTATCCGCATTGAAGTGCATTTTCCATTGCCACGACCACAAGCGCAATCGCTCAAGATCCCTATTTAGTTCCTCACTACTTCTATCATTCCGGACAACGGAGAAGAGTGAAATGTCGTCAGCAAAAAGCTTAATATCACAGCGAACATTATCAACAATGTCATTTATGTAAACCAGGAAAAACAATTGACCTAAAACAGAGCCCTGTGGAACCCCTGCAGATACAGTAGCCCATCTTGAGCATTTCCCATTCAATACAACACGTTGCTGCCGATCAGTTAAAAAGTTGCGGATTAAGGTCAAGAGATCTCCAGATATACCACTACATTTGAGCTTATAAAGTAACCCCTCATGCCAAACTCTACCAAATGCCTTGGACAAGTCCAGAAAGACTGCTCGTGTTTCTTTGGAGGGAATTTCTTCAAAAGCACTGTAAATTTTTTGAGTGATGGATAAACGTTGGTTGATTGTTGAGTCACCAGGTCGAAACCCAGATTGATGTTGTGTTATTAGCCCATGGTCACAAAGATGATAATAAAGTACGTCAAAAATGATCTTTTCGAAATTCTTTCCAAAAATTGGCAGTAGAGTAGAGAGATTGGACGATAATTCTGCTTGCTCTGCCTACTTTCCTTTTTGATTACAAAGTCCACTTTGTAATCTAAGAAGGGGCTTCGATGTCAGTCAGTCAGTCAGTCAGAAAGAAAGTAACCCACTTCCGTCACGCTCGTTAAAGCAATTGATTAACGTTTTATCTCTGCTAATTGGCACTGAAATAAAGAAAGCGCACAAAAAGCGCATACAAGACAGAAGTTTCCCGCGATCCTATAGCAACATTTGACGTCGGCTTATTTCATGTTGGACAGATTTGACACCATAAGATGGATAAATTACTAGGATGTTTACCCTGGCACAGCAACATTACCTAGAATTGGCTCGTTCTTGACTTCATTAGCAGCTTAATTATGCCAAAACAATCGTTTTCTAGAACGAACGAATCATTAGCCACTTATTGATAGTACTCATTATGCCAATAACTCAACTTTAGAGGATGATGTAACCGGCGGCCTGCACAGAGGCTAGCATTTGCAGCATAACCAAAGGTAGAAGGACCCCCCTCCTACACAGCAACGGATGCAATCATCGCAGGTGAAGTTGAGACGAAAGATGCAGAATCCCAGCAAGCAATGGCGCCATGGACTGGGGGAAGGGGTGTGATCACACTGAACCAAAACATCTTCATGCATATCATTCTGCACAGAGGAATCTTCGTGACTGCTTGTCTCAAATTAGATGCCCGCGAATAGCAACAACTGAAACGTTCTGTAGGGTTCTGCATAAGTAATTTTGCGTTATCGTAAATCTCACATGACATCTCATTTGACACAGATGCACCAATAGTTTTGTGCACGAACTATAAGCAAACTAGGGGTAATGACTTTTGATTTTTGCGTATCATTCTCGTTTGACATAAAGACCAAAATATTGCCTTTGACCTTGAGGCGATTCTTGTCCTTATACTAGGCGCTCGATTTTCCATTGAAGGCGACTTTAGCAGCAACACTCATCTCTCTGACTGTAGCAAAAAACAGAATCAACGATCATTTGGGGTTATGAAGAAATCAATAATCAGATATTCTTATGCTTGTTTAGCTCAGGACGGACTTTGTAACCATCCAAAAGGATCTTACTGTATGTTTATGTTTGAAGAATGAAAACATTATGGAGGGGCTTTTCTCCAACCGGAAGGAATACACCTACCTACCTACCTACCTACCTACCTATATACCTATAGAGGAAGGAATCAGGAATGTTGTAACAATAGGCATTATTCCTGCACACAATCGAAACAATCGATGAAGCATTTGAGGTATTTACAGACATTGTTAATTTACACAATCAAAACAATTCAGAGATATCTGGGTCAACAATCAGATTTAGGTGAGCTGCCAAACTCTGGCTGTTAATGAATTCATCAGTTGAGCTGCCAACTCATTAAAAGGCAATTTTCCAAAATCTGACCTCTGTGACCTGGCAAAGTTCCCTTACTGTTTGAAATCTTCAAAATGGACGACTGTTGTTCAGGGGCAAGCAACTCATACTATTATGTCAAGAAGCAAGTGTTGAACTATTTAGGTATCAGCTAGTGTCTGGCTAAAGTAAAGATTCGTCTGTAATGTCCTCCATCAATTTTTGCTACATCTACACATCATTTCAAAACAACGTTTTTTGAAGCCTTTCCAGTGTTTAGACATTACTCTAGTAATTTCTGAGCAAAGTGATAAAGGACTCAAAAGTGAAAATAAAGAAGTGTACTGTAAAGATGTTCTTTGTCAAAATAAGTAGTTTCTCAAGGTATGTTTCATGTTTGAAGAATGAAAACGTTCTGGAAGGAGTTTTAGGGAAACCAGAAGGAAAATTTTTTCCATACAATCATAGAAATCGAGCGAAATAAAATCTCTATCAAATTTTGATGAGTTGCCAATCAATTTCTCCTGATTAAGGCTAATTACTACGTGTTCCTAACAAACTCTCGCTGTTAAAGTGAAAATGAATCGAAATTTTTTCTCGTTCGTTTTGACCAAATCAGCATCGTAGATTTCATTTTTCTTGGTTTGATTTTCATATTCCTTCTAGTTTTCTCGAAAATTAGGATTGAAAACGGCATTTTCGTTCAAATTGTGGCGCCAAATGAGCGCGGCCAGGCCGCTTGGTACCAGACCTCTCTGACGTCAAGTGTCTTGCAGCGAGATGAATGAAGGACGCAAGTGACTTGTTACTGTGTGTTGAGCCCAGGGGAGCACAACTCAGAGCAAGGAAACTCAACGAAACAAACTGGTTTGTGAAGCATTCTCACCATTTCTATGATTCTGACGTGCAATTCTGCAATTCCCAAATGCTGCTATTCTGATATTTCATTCAGAGGGATTTATTCACTGAAGCTCTCAATGTCATGTAGTCATAATTCGTTGCAAGCAATTTTCTTTCTAAAGAACCCATAATGAGAATTATGCAAGGTTTGTTGTTTGTTTATCAAATCTGTCAGGCACTATTGAGGTGTTAAATCCTCCAATTAGTGATGGTGCAATAATGTAAAATCAAGCACAGCATTATGCACAAAATTAGAGAGTTTTGGGATGCCAGGAAGAAATGCGAAAGGCGAAGGTGCTGTTTTCGTTCGTTAATTGCGTTTGCAGGGTGAATTTAGGCCAGCCAGCAGTTAGAAGACTGCGAACGCAACTTGTATCAACTTGTATGGAGACACAGAATGAATTTCGGTTCAGCTCTCGGCAGCACTGGACCTTGCCTGTGCTCGTGCTCTCAGCATTTTGATGCAATTGCATATTCAATACATTTGACGTTAGAATTTGTCGATATCGACAGCGACACCAGTAACACAGGACTTTCCTTGTTCGTGACGTTGTGCACTGAATCGTTGATGTCCCAAACAAACCAGAAGAGAAAATATCTCGGAGCGAGATAAAGGTACGGTTATGGTATGTACATCTAAATGTAATCATGTTTGATCAGCTCATACTGAAAGCTTTTCCATTTCGCATGAAAATTTTCATTACTTAGTACAAAATGCGTCTTTTGATATGTTGAATTCTATCTATGATATGGGTGCATGTGCTATGAGGTTGATGAGTCTTCTGAAACATTTGGAAAAGGTTCCAGTGACAGATGAATTTGCTAACATTAGCTGAGTTATTACAGACGAGTTTATTCTATAAATTTTGCAATAGAGAATCGAAATTGCGACGATCGTGTCATGAATCAGCTTCGTTTTCGAGCCGATCCTGCCGATCCCTCATTCTCCCTTGCCATCGCCATTCCATCATCAGGCTCCTCAGGATAAGACGCAAGTGGGTCGTGTTGCCAGGTCAAATGCAACTCGTCGTCATTACTAGATGATGATTGTGCCTTCATCGAGGGATTGTCGCTGTTCTCATACCAGTCAGACATTTTTGCACTGATTATTTGCTTCCTACGTGCTTCGATTTTGGTGAACTGCCTACTGACCTTGGTTCAATTCAATCGGTTTGTTTACAATACGTAAAACACTTGACGTCACAAGATCTCAAAACAGCCACTCTCGCCCCAGACCACCGCGCCGCTTCCCAACAACTTTTATGCCCCCTAAAAGGGTGTTTCTTCCCAAAATTTTATATTTCTGATTGTATTTTCAGAACCAGGGCATTTTTCTACTGCGGATTAGTGCAAAACTCATTTCGATTCATTTTCACTTTAACGAAATCATTAACAGAGTTGCAAACTCATTAAATGCTATTTGCGACGTTTGACCTGGCAAAGTTCCCTTACTGCTTGAAATCTTCATATGGACGACTGTTGTCAAGGAAACCAACCAATCCATATAATACTATCAAGAAACAGGTGTGGAACTATTGCAGTGGCAAGTCTTGTCTGGCTAAAGTAAAGAATTTGTCAGTATCGTGTGCCATCCTTATTTTTCGATACACCCGATGTAATAATTCTGACGCTTATCAATTCCCAGATTAAACAGTTGCAATTGCAGATAAATATTTATTACTTCATGAAGTAAGCTACGTGCATGATCTCATTCTTCAAACATGGCTAATGGGAGCCTTTAATTATGTTTGAAGAATGAAAACATTATGGAGGGGCTTTTCTCCAACCGGAAGGAATACACCTACCTATATACCTATATACCTATATACCTATAGAGGAAGGAATCAGGAATGTTGTAACAATAGGCATATTATTCTTACAAACAATCCAAACAATCAATAAAGCATTTGAGGCATTTATAAGCATTGTTAATTTACACAATCAAAACAATTTAGAGATATTTGCATCAACAATCGAATTTAGATGAGCTGCCAAACTCTGGCTGTTAATGAATTCATCAGTTGAGCTGCCAACTCATTAAAAGGCAATTTTCCAAAATCTGACCTCTGTGACCTGGCAAAGTTCCCTTACTGTTTGAAATCTTCAACATCGATGACTGTTTTCATGGGGCAAACAACTCATACTAAGCTATCGAGGAACAAGTGTTGCACTGTCAAGGTACCAGCTGGTTTCTGACTAAAGTAAAAATTCGTCAGTAGTATCCTTCACCATTTTTTCCCTACATATGCACGTATTTTTTATAAGAAACTAAGGATTTGGGCTCCTTAACTCCTTAAAATTATCGAATTTTGAGTACACAGAGTTTCTTACGAGTTTCTTAAATGTTCCATAACAATCTTCATGTTGATTACTATCGGAGCCTTCGGCATGATTTCAAAACAAGGCTTTCTTGAAGCCTTTCCAGTGTCTAGACATTGCAATCAAAACAATCGAGCGAAATAAAATCTCTATCAAATTTTGATGAGTTGCCTATCGATTGCTCCTGATTAAGGCTAATTACTACATGTGCCTAACAAACTCTCGCTGTTAATGAAATCATCAACAGAGTTGCAAAGTCATTAAGACGCTATTTGCAAAGTTTGACCTGGCAATGTTCCCTTATTGCTTGAAATCTTCATATGGACGACTGTTGTCAAGGAAACCAACCAACCCATGTAATACTATCAAGAAACAGGTGTGGCACTATTGCAGTGGCAAATCTTGTCGGGCAAAAGTAAAGAATTTGTCAGTATCATGTGCTTTTCGATACATCCGATGTAATAATTCTGACGCTTATCAAATCCTACATTAAACAGTTGCAATTGCAGATAAATATTCTTTGCTACATGACGTAAGCTACATGCATGATCTCATTCTTCAAACATGGCTAATGGGAGCCTTTAATTATGTTTGAAGAATGAAAACATTATGGAGGGGCTTTTCTCCAACCGGAAGGAATACACCTACCTATATACCTATAAACCTATAGAGGAAGGAATCAGGAATGTTGTAACAATAGGCATGTTATTCTTACAAACAATCCAAACAATCAATAAAGCATTTGAGGCATTTATAAGCATTGTTAATTTACACAATCAAAACAATTTAGAGATATTTGCATCAACAATCGAATTTAGATGAGCTGCCAAACTCTGGCTGTTAATGAATTCATCAGTTGAGCTGCCAACTCATTAAAAGGCAATTTTCCAAAATCTGACCTCTGTGACCTGGCAAAGTTCCCTTACTGTTTGAAATCTTCAACATCGATGACTGTTTTCATGGGGCAAACAACTCATACTAAGCTATCGAGGAACAAGTGTTGCACTGTCAAGGTACCAGCTGGTTTCTGACTAAAGTAAAAATTCGTCAGTAGTATCCTTCACCATTTTCCCCCTACATATGCACGTATTTTTTTATAAGAAACTAAGGATTTGGGCTCCTTAACTCCTTAAAATTATCGAATTTTGAGTACACAGAGTTTCTTACGAGTTTCTTAAAATCTTCCATAACAATCTTCATGCTGATTACTATCGGAGCTTTCGGCATGATTTCAAAACAAGGCTTTCTTGAAGCCTTTCCAGTGTCTAGACATTGCAATCAAAACAATCGAGCGAAATAAAATCTCTATCAAATTTTGATGAGTTGCCTATCGATTGCTCCTGATTAAGGCTAATTACTACGTGTGCCTAACAAACTCTCGCTGTTAATGAAATCATCAACAGGGTTGCAAAGTCATTAAAATGCTATTTGCAAAGTTTGACCTGGCAATGTTCCCTTACTGCTTGAAATCTTCATATGGACGACTGTTGTCAAGGAAACCAACCAACCCATGTAATACTATCAAGAAACAGGTGTGGCACTATTGCAGTGGCAAATCTTGTCGGGCAAAAGTAAAGAATTTGTCAGTATCATGTGCTTTTCGATACATCCGATGTAATAATTCTGACGCTTATCAAATCCTACATTAAACAGTTGCAATTGCAGATAAATATTCTTTGCTACATGAAGTAAGCTACATGCATGATCTCATTCTTCAAACATGGCTAATGGGAGCCTTTAATTATGAACAGGGATAATGTTTTCTTTCTTCCACATGGAGGGGTAGATTCCTGTTTCAAGGCATTTTCCAAAAATCAGGCACAGTGGTTCGACGATGGAAGTATCGCAGATCTTAATCATTGAAATTGATATGTCATCACACCCATGAGCCTTTGTGGTGTCCAGTGCACGAATTAATTTAGTTACTTTTTCCCTGTCTATGTCAAGACTTTGCAGAAGAGCGTTGCACGTTGGTAGAAAGTTTGGAAGGGTGCTGCTGTTCGCGATAATGGAGCACTGTTGAACAAAAAACTCATTTAAGATATCTGCCTTTGTTTGTAAATTTGTCACAAAGATTCAATTTTCAAGTAACGGAGGGATATTCAATGTTTTTTTCTTATTTATCAATCTGTTTAAAATCGCCCAGTAAGCCTTTATACCTTGGCTAGGATCAGGCAACTTACGACCCATGGTCGAAAAGTAGTTTCCTTTGGCCTTGGTGATCAACTTAGAAGTTTCATTTCGGACTTCTTTCACTAGATTCCAGTCCTCCAACCTTCGGCCACGATTTTTGTATTTTCTGAAGACTCTATGCTTGCGTTTTATTACAGTTTTTATGTTTGAAGAATGAAAACATTATGGAGGGGCTTTTCTCCAACCGGAAGGAATACACCTACCTACCTATATAACTACCTACCTATAGTGGAAGGAATCAGGAATGTTGTAACAATAGGCATTGTTTATGTACACAATCGAAACAATCAACGTAGAATTTGAGATATTTATGGGGATTGTTAATATATACAATCAAAACAATTCAGAGATATTTGGCCCAACAATCAAATTTAGGTGAGCTGCCAAACTCAGGCTGCTACTGAAGTCATCAGTTGAGCTGCCAACTCATTAAAAGGTAATTTTCCAAAATCTGACCTCTGTGACCTGGCAAAGTTCCCTTACTGTTTGAAATCTTCAACATGGACGACTGTTGTCAAGGGGCAAGCAACTCATACTGACCTATCAAGGGACAAGTGTTGCGGTGACTAGGTAGCAGCTGGTGTCTGGCCAAAGTAAAAATACGTCAGTAGTGTCCTCCACCATTTTCCCCCTACATATGCACGTATTTTTTATAAGAAACTAAGGATTTGGGCTCCTTAACTCCTTAAAATTATCGAATTTTGAGATCACAGAGTTTCTTACGAGTTTCTTAAATGTTCCATAACAATCTTCATGTTGATTACTATCTGTGCCCTCGGGATGATTTCAAAACAAGGCTTTTTGAAGCCTTTCCAGTGTTTAGACATTACTCTAGTAATTTCTGAGCAAAGTGATACTGGACGCAAGTGAAAATAAATTAAGTGTAGGTTAAGGATTTTCTTTGTCAAAATAAGTAGTTTCTTGAGCTATGTTTCATGTTTTAAGAATGAAAACATTTTGAAGGGGTTTTAGGCAAACCAGAAAGAATATACTTGTATGCAATCAAAGCAATCGAGCGAAATAAAATCTCCATCAAATTTTGATGAGTTGCCAATCGATTTCTCCTGATTAAGGCTAATTACTACGTGTTCCTAACAAACTCTCGCTGTTAATGAAATCATCAACAGAGGTGCAAAGTCATTAAAATGCTATTTGCAAAGTTTGACCTGGCAATGTTCCCTTACTGCTTGAAATCTTCATATGGACGACTGTTGTCAAGGAAACCAACCAACCCATATAATACTATCAAGAAACAGGTGTGGCACTATTGCAGTGGCAAATCTTGTCTGGCTAAAGTAAAGAATTTGTCAGTATCATGTGCTTTTCGATACATCCGATGTAATAATTCTGACGCTTATCAAATCCTACATTAAACAGTTGCAATTGCAGATAAATATTCTTTACTACATGAAGTAAGCTACATGCATGATCTCATTCTTCAAACATGGCTAATGGGAGCCTTTAATTATGTTTGAAGAATGAAAACATTATGGAGGGGCTTTTCTCCAACCGGAAGGAATACACCTACCTACCTATATACCTACCTACCTACCTACCTATAGAGGAAGGAATCAGGAATGTTGTAACAATAGGCATTATTTATGCACACAATCCAAACAATCGATGAAGCATTTGAAGTATTTATAGACATTGTTAATTTACACAATCAAAACAATTCAGAGATATCTGGGTCAACAATCAGATTTAGGTGAGCTGCCAAACTCTGGCTGTTAATGAATTCATCAGTTGAGCTGCCAACTCATTAAAAGGTAATTTTCCAAAATCTGACCTCTGTGACCTGGCAAAGTTCCCTTACTGTTTGAAATCTTCAACATGGACGACTGTTTTCAAGGGGCAAGCAACTCATACTATAAGCTATCAAGGAACAAGTGTTGCACTGTTTAGGTAGCAGCTGGTTTCTGGCTAAAGTAAAAATACGTCAGTAGTGTCCTCCGCCATTTTTTCCCTACATCAACATGTATGATTTTGAGTACACAGAGTTTCTTACGAGTTTCTTAAATGTTCCATGACAATCTTCATGTTGATTACTATCTGTGCCCTCGGGATAATTTCAAAAAAGACTTTTTGAAGCCTTTCCAATGTTCAGACATCCTCTAGTAATTTCTGAGCAAAGTGATACAGGACGCTAGTGAAAATAAAGTAAGTGTAGGTTAAGGATTTTCTTTGTCAAAATAAGTAGTTTCTCAAGCTATGTTTCATGTTTGAAGACTGAAAACATTCTGGAAGAGGTTTCAGGCAAACCAGAAAGAATATACTTGTATAAAATCAAAACAATCGAGCAAAATAAAATCTCTATCAAATTTTGATGAGTTGCCAATCGATTTCTCCTGATTAAGGCTAATTACTAGGTGTTCCTAACAAACTCTCGCTGTTAATGAAATCATCAACAGAGTTGCGAAGTCATTAGAATGCTATTTACAAAGTTTGACTTGGCAAAGTTCCCTTACTGCTTGAAATCTTCATATGGACGACTGTTGTCAAGGAAACCAACCCACGAGTATAATACCATCAATAAACAGGTGTGGCACTATTACAATGGCAAATCTTGTCTGGCTAAAGTAAAGAATTTGGCAATATCATGTGCCATCATTATTTTCGGTACATCCGATGTAATAATTCTGACGCTTATCAAGAAATCTGGCCTCCTTCAAGTGGGCTGGTTAGGCTATTGCCATCCCGATATAGACTAAATCCTACATTAAACAGTTGCAATTGCAGATGAATATTTATTACTTCACGAAGCAAGCTACGTGCATGATCTCATTCTTCAAACATGGCTAATGGGAGCCTTTAATTATGTTTGAAGAATGAAAACATTATGGAGGGGTGTTTCTCCAACCGGAAGGAATACACCTATATAGAGAGGAAGGAATCAGGAATGTTGTAACAATAGGCATTATTCCTGCACACAATCGAAATAATCAATAAAGCATTTGAGGTATTTATAGGCATTGTTAATTCATACAATCAAAACAATTCAGAGATATTCGGGTCAACAATCAAATCTGGTTGAGCTGCCAAACTCTCGCTGTTAATGAATTCATCAGTTGAGCTGCCAGCTCATTAAAAGGCAATTTTCCAAAATCTGACCTCTGTGACTTGGCAAACTTCCCTTACTGTTTGAAATCTTCAACATGGACGACTGTTGTCGAGGGGCAAGCAACTCATATTAAGCTATCAAGGGACAAGTGTTGCACTGATTGGGTAGCAGCTGGTTTCTGACTAAAGTAAGAATTCGTCAGTAGTGTCCTCCATCAATTTTTTCCTACATCTACACGTTTCTTTATACGAAACTATGGATTTGGGCTCCTTGAAATTATCGGATTTTGAGAACACAGAGTTTCTTGCGAGTTTCTTAAATGTTCCATAACAATCTTCATGTTGATTACTATCTGTGCCCTCGGGATAATTTCAAAACAAGGCTTTTTGAAGCCTTTCCAGTGTTTAGACATTACTCTAGTAATTTCTGAGCAAAGCGATACAGGACGCAAGTGAAAATAAAGAAAGTGTAGGTTAAGGATTTTCTTTGTCAAAATAAGTAGTTATGAAAACATTCTGGAAGGGGTTTTTAGGCAAACCAGAAAGGATATGCTTGTATACAATCAAAACAATCGAGCAAAATACAATCTCTATCAAATTTTGATGACTTGCCAATCGATTTCTTCTGATTAAGGCTAACTACTAAGTGTTCCTACCTAACAAACTCTCGCTGTTAATGAAATCATCAACAGAGTTGCGAAGTCATTAGAATGCTATTTACAAAGTTTGACCTGCCAAAGTTCCCTTACTGCTTGAAATCTTCATATGGACGACTGTTGTCAAGGAAACCACACATTAAACAGTTGCAATTGCAGATAAATATTTATTACTTCATGAAGCAAGTTATGTGCATGATCTCATTCTTCAAACATGGCTAATGGGAGCCTTTAATTATGTTTGAAGAATGAAAACATTATGGAGGGGCTTTTGCTCAACCGGAAGGAATACACCTATATAGAGAGGAAGGAATCAGGAATGTTGTAACAATGGGCATTATTCCTGCACACAATCGAAATAATCGATAAAGCATTTGAAGTATTTACTGGCATTGTTACTTTACACAATCAAAACAATTCAGAGATATCTGGGCAAACAATCAAATTTAGATGAGGTGCCAAACTCTGACTGTTAATGAATTCATCAATTGAGCTGCCAACTCATCAAAAGGTAATTTTCCAAAATCTGACCTCTGTGACCTGGCAAAGTTCCCTTACTGTTTGAAATCTTCAACACGGATGACTGTTTTCATGGGGCAAACGACTCATACTAAGCTATCGAGGAACAAGTGTTGCACTGTCTAGGTAGCAGCTGGTTTCTGACTAAAGTAAGAATTCGTCAGTAGTGTCGTCCACCATTTTTTCCCTACATATGCACGTATTTCTCATAAGAAACTAAGGATTTGGGCTCCTTAACTCCTTAAAATTATCGAATTTTGAGTATACAGAGTTTCTTACGAGTTTCTTAAATGTTCCACAACAATCTTCATGTTGATTACCATTTGTGCCCTCGGGATAATTTCAAAACAAGGCTTTTTAAAGCCTTTCCAGTGTTTAGAAATTACTCTAGTACTATCTGAATAAAGTCATACAGGAGGCAAGTGAAAAAAATGTAAGTGTAGGTTAAGGATTTTCCTTGTCAAAATAAGTTGTTTCATGCTTGAAGAATGAAAACATTCTGGAAATTCAGGAAGGGGTTTTAGGCAAACCAGAAAGAATATACTTGTATGCAATCAAAACAATCGAGCGAAATAAAATCTCCATCAAATTTTGATGAGTTGCCAATCGATTTCTCCTGATTAAGGCTAATTACTACGTGTTCCTAACAAACTCTCGCTGTTAATGAAATCATCAACAGAGTTGCAAAGTCATTAAAATGCTATTTGCAAGTTTGACCTGGCAATGTTCCCTTACTGTTTGAAATCTTCAACATGGACGACTGTTGTCAAGGAAACCAACTAACCCTATCAAGAAACAGGTGTGGCACTATTGCAGTGGCATATCTTCAGTGGCTAAAGTAAAGAATTTGTCAGTATCATGTGCCATCCTTATTTTCGATACATCCGATGTAAAAATTCTGATGCTTATCAAATCCTACATTAAACAGTTGCAATTGCAGATAAATATTTATCACCTCATGAAGTAAGCTACGTGCATGATCTCATTCTTCAAACATGGCTAATGGGAGCCTTTAATTATGTTTGAAGAATGAAAACATTATGGAGGGGCTTTTCTCCAACCGGAAGGAATAGACCTACCTATAGACGAAGGAATCAGGAATGTTGTAACAATAGGCATTATTTATGCACACAATCGGAACAATCGATGAAGCATCTGAAGTATTTATAGACATTTTTAATTCACACAATCAAAACAATTAAGAGATATTTGGGCCAACAATCAAATTTAGGTGAGCTGCCAAACTCTGGCTGTTAATGAATTCATCAGTTGAGCTGCCAACTCATTAAAAGGTAATTTTCCAAAATCTGACCTCTGTGACCTGGCAAAGTTCCCTTACTGTTTGAAATCTTCAACTTGGACGACTGTTGTCAAGGGGCAAGCAACTCATACTAAGCTATCGAGGAACAAGTGTTGCACCGTCAAGGTAGCAGCTGGTTTCTGCCTAAAGTAAAAATTCGTTAATAGTGTCCTCCACCATTTTTTCCTTACATCTAACTTGGACGACTGTTGTCAAGGGGCAAGCAACTCATACTAAGCTATCAAGCAGCAAGTGTTGAACTGTTTTGGTATCAGCTAGTGTCTGGCTAAAGTAAAAATTCGTCAGTAGTGCCCTCCACCATTTTTACCGACATCTACACGTATTTCTATCAGGAACTAAGGATTTGGGCTCCTTAAATCCTAAAAATCATCGGATTTTGAATCCACAGAGTTTCTTACGAGTTTCTTAAATGTTCCACAACAATCTTCATGTTGATTACCATTTGTGCCCTCGGGATAATTTCAAAACAAGGCTTTTTAAAGCCTTTCCAGTGTTTAGAAATTACTCTAGTACTATCTGAATAAAGTCATACAGGAGGCAAGTGAAAAAAATGTAAGTGTAGGTTAAGGATTTTCCTTGTCAAAATAAGTTGTTTCATGCTTGAAGAATGAAAACATTCTGGAAATTCAGGAAGGGGTTTTAGGCAAACCAGAAAGAATATACTTGTATGCAATCAAAACAATCGAGAGAAATAAAATCTCCATCAAATTTTGATGAGTTGCCAATCGATTTCTCCTGATTAAGGCTAATTACTACGTGTTCCTAACAAACTCTCGCTGTTAATGAAATCATCAACAGAGTTGCAAAGTCATTAAAATGCTATTTGCAAGTTTGACCTGGCAATGTTCCCTTACTGTTTGAAATCTTCAACATGGACGACTGTTGTCAAGGAAACCAACTAACCCTATCAAGAAACAGGTGTGGCACTATTGCAGTGGCATATCTTCAGTGGCTAAAGTAAAGAATTTGTCAGTATCATGTGCCATCCTTATTTTCGATACATCCGATGTAAAACTTCTGATGCTTATCAAATCCTACATTAAACAGTTGCAATTGCAGATAAATATTTATCACCTCATGAAGTAAGCTACGTGCATGATCTCATTCTTCAAACATGGCTAATGGGAGCCTTTAATTATGTTTGAAGAATGAAAACATTATGGAGGGGCTTTTCTCCAACCGGAAGGAATAGACCTACCTATAGACGAAGGAATCAGGAATGTTGTAACAATAGGCATTATTTATGCACACAATCGGAACAATCGATGAAGCATCTGAAGTATTTATAGACATTTTTAATTCACACAATCAAAACAATTAAGAGATATTTGGGCCAACAATCAAATTTAGGTGAGCTGCCAAACTCTGGCTGTTAATGAATTCATCAGTTGAGCTGCCAACTCATTAAAAGGTAATTTTCCAAAATCTGACCTCTGTGACCTGGCAAAATTCCCTTACTGTTTGAAATCTTCAACTTGGACGACTGTTGTCAAGGGGCAAGCAACTCATACTAAGCTATCGAGGAACAAGTGTTGCACCGTCAAGGTAGCAGCTGGTTTCTGCCTAAAGTAAAAATTCGTTAATAGTGTCCTCCACCATTTTTTCCTTACATCTAACTTGGACGACTGTTGTCAAGGGGCAAGCAACTCATACTAAGCTATCAAGCAGCAAGTGTTGAACTGTTTTGGTATCAGCTAGTGTCTGGCTAAAGTAAAAATTCGTCAGTAGTGCCCTCCACCATTTTTACCGACATCTACACGTATTTCTATCAGGAACTAAGGATTTGGGCTCCTTAAATCCTAAAAATCATCGGATTTTGAATCCACAGAGTTTCTTACGAGTTTCTTAAATGTTCCACAACAATCTTCATGTTGATTACCATTTGTGCCCTCGGGATAATTTCAAAACAAGGCTTTTTAAAGCCTTTCCAGTGTTTAGAAATTACTCTAGTACTATCTGAATAAAGTCATACAGGAGGCAAGTGAAAAAAATGTAAGTGTAGGTTAAGGATTTTCCTTGTCAAAATAAGTTGTTTCATTCTTGAAGAATGAAAACATTCTGGAAATTCAGGAAGGGGTTTTAGGCAAACCAGAAAGAATATACTTGTATGCAATCAAAACAATCGAGCGAAATAAAATCTCCATCAAATTTTGATGAGTTGCCAATCGATTTCTCCTGATTAAGGCTAATTACTACGTGTTCCTAACAAACTCTCGCTGTTAATGAAATCATCAACAGAGTTGCAAAGTCATTAAAATGCTATTTGCAAGTTTGACCTGGCAATGTTCCCTTACTGTTTGAAATCTTCAACATGGACGACTGTTGTCAAGGAAACCAACTAACCCTATCAAGAAACAGGTGTGGCACTATTGCAGTGGCATATCTTCAGTGGCTAAAGTAAAGAATTTGTCAGTATCATGTGCCATCCTTATTTTCGATACATCCGATGTAAAAATTCTGATGCTTATCAAATCCTACATTAAACAGTTGCAATTGCAGATAAATATTTATCACCTCATGAAGTAAGCTACGTGCATGATCTCATTCTTCAAACATGGCTAATGGGAGCCTTTAATTATGTTTGAAGAATGAAAACATTATGGAGGGGCTTTTCTCCAACCGGAAGGAATAGACCTACCTGTATAGACGAAGGAATCAGGAATGTTGTAACAATAGGCATTATTTATGCACACAATCGGAACAATCGATGAAGCATCTGAAGTATTTATAGACATTTTTAATTCACACAATCAAAACAATTAAGAGATATTTGGGCCAACAATCAAATTTAGGTGAGCTGCCAAACTCTGGCTGTTAATGAATTCATCAGTTGAGCTGCCAACTCATTAAAAGGTAATTTTCCAAAATCTGACCTCTGTGACCTGGCAAAGTTCCCTTACTGTTTGAAATCTTCAACTTGGACGACTGTTGTCAAGGGGCAAGCAACTCATACTAAGCTATCGAGGAACAAGTGTTGCACCGTCAAGGTAGCAGCTGGTTTCTGCCTAAAGTAAAAATTCGTTAATAGTGTCCTCCACCATTTTTTCCTTACATCTAACTTGGACGACTGTTGTCAAGGGGCAAGCAACTCATACTAAGCTATCAAGCAGCAAGTGTTGAACTGTTTTGGTATCAGCTAGTGTCTGGCTAAAGTAAAAATTCGTCAGTAGTGCCCTCCACCATTTTTACCGACATCTACACGTATTTCTATCAGGAACTAAGGATTTGGGCTCCTTAAATCCTAAAAATCATCGGATTTTGAATCCACAGAGTTTCTTACGAGTTTCTTAAATGTTCCACAACAATCTTCATGTTGATTACCATTTGTGCCCTCGGGATAATTTCAAAACAAGGCTTTTTAAAGCCTTTCCAGTGTTTAGAAATTACTCTAGTACTATCTGAATAAAGTCATACAGGAGGCAAGTGAAAAAAATGTAAGTGTAGGTTAAGGATTTTCCTTGTCAAAATAAGTTGTTTCATGCTTGAAGAATGAAAACATTCTGGAAATTCAGGAAGGGGTTTTAGGCAAACCAGAAAGAATATACTTGTATACAATCAACACAATCGAGAGAAATAAAATCTCTATCAAATTTTGAGGAGTTACCTATCGATTTCTCCTGATTAAGGCTAATTACTATGTGTGCCTAACAAACTCTCGCTTTAATCAAATCATCAACAGAGTTGCAAAGTCATTAAATGCAATTTGCAGAGTTTGACCTGGCAAAGTTCCCTTACTGCTTGAAATCTTCATATGGACGACTGCTGTCAAGGAAACCAACCAACCCATATAATACTATCAAGAAACAGGTGTGGCACTATTGCAGTGGCAAGTCTTGTCTGGCTAAAGTAAAGAATTTGGCAATATCATGTGCAATCCTTATTTTCGATACACCCGATGTAATAATTCTGACGCTTATCAAATCCCACATTAAACAGTTGCAACTGCAGATAAATATTTATTACTTCATGAAGTGAGCTACGTGCATGATCTCATTCTTCAAACATGGCTAATGGGAGCCTTTAATTATGTTTGAAGAATAAAAACATTATGGAGGGGCTTTTGCTCCAACCGGAAGGAATACACCTATATACCTACCTACCTACCTATAGTGGAAGGAATCAGGAATGTTGTAACAAAAGGCATTATTTATGCACACAATCGAAACAATCGATAAAGCATTTGAAGTATTTATTGGCATTGCTAATTTACACAATCAAAACAATTCAGAGATATTTGGGCCAACAATCAAATTTAGGTGAACTGCCAAACTCTGGCTGTTAATGAATTCATCAGTTGAGCTGCCAACTCATTAGAAAGTAATTTTCCAAAATCTGACCTCTGTGACCTGGCAAAGTTCCCTTATTGTTTGAAATCTTCAACATGGACGACTGTTTTCAAGGGGCAAGCAACTCATACTATAAGCTATCAAGGAACAAGTGTTGCACTGTTTAGGTAGCAGCTGGTTTCTGGCTAAAGTAAAAATACGTCAGTAGTGTCCTCCGCCATTTTTTCCCTACATCAACATGTATGATTTTGAGTACACAGAGTTTCTTACGAGTTTCTTAAATGTTCCATGACAATCTTCATGTTGATTACTATCTGTGCCCTCGGGATAATTTCAAAAAAGACTTTTTGAAGCCTTTCCAATGTTCAGACATCCTCTAGTAATTTCTGAGCAAAGTGATACAGGACGCTAGTGAAAATAAAGTAAGTGTAGGTTAAGGATTTTCTTTGTCAAAATAAGTAGTTTCTCAAGCTATGTTTCATGTTTGAAGACTGAAAACATTCTGGAAGAGGTTTCAGGCAAACCAGAAAGAATATACTTGTATAAAATCAAAACAATCGAGCAAAATAAAATCTCTATCAAATTTTGATGAGTTGCCAATCGATTTCTCCTGATTAAGGCTAATAACTAGGTGTTCCTAACAAACTCTCGCTGTTAATGAAATCATCAACAGAGTTGCAAAGTCATTAAAATGCTATTTACAAAGTTTGATCTGGCAAAGTTCCCTTACTGCTTGAAATCTTCATATGGACGACTGTTGTCAAGGAAACCAACCAACCCATATAATACTATCAAGAAACAGGTGTGGCACTATTACAGTGACAAATCTTGTCCGGCTAAAGTAAAGAATTTGGAAATATCATGTGCCATCCTTATTTTCGGGACATCCGATGTAATAATTCTGACGCTTATCAAGAAATCTGGTCTCCTTGAAGTGGGCTGGCTAGGCTATTGCCATCCCGATATAAACTAAATCCTACATTAAACAGATGCAACTGCAGATAAATATTTATTACTTCATGAAGCAAGCTACGTGCATGATCTCATTCTTCAAACATGGCTAATGGGAGCCTTTAATTAATTCAGGAGTAATCCATGGTGGATCTTTGTCATTGCACTTTAAGACCTTGTTTGGAATATTTGCAGATAGAATTGCAAAAATGGTGCCAGTAAATAATTCCGTCATTTCATTCGAATCAAGGCCAACAAATCTTGATTGCCAATCAATGTCACTTATGAGATCCCTAATCATCCGGGTATTGGCCTTTGAATAATCCAATATCGTCCTTTTATGTGGGGGTGGATGGGGTATTGAGATGTTCAGCTTACCGTAGACTATTTGGTGTTGACAGTGATCATCAAGGGAAGGATGGACTCCCGATTCTACAAATATGTTTGGTTGGTCAGTGATGACAAGATCTATGCAGGACACGCATTCTCCCCTCATGTTAAGGCTGATTTCCAGTCAGTGGAATTTTCCGAGCGGGCGGAAATTCCATTGTTTGTGGGAGAAAATGTCGCTTTGAAATTGAATAGATAGTTACGGCTGAGCAGCTTTTTATTGTCTAAAATTCCGCCCGCTCGGAAAATTCCGCCGACTGGAAATTGGCCTTTAGTTGGCTCATCAATAAGCTGATATAAACTATTTGTTTCAAGTAGCTCATCCAAAGCAGTTCCCTCCAGATTCTCAATATCTTCCCCCCACCACTGTGAAGATCGACAGTTGATGTCTCCAGTCATTATAATCGAATAAGGCCTTTCTCTTTGGAAATGATCGCACGTTATTTGCAGCCTATCCATGAAACTTTTGAATTGTTCATTGTTTTGACTTGGACTGCGATAAATTGCCACAAACAGTATCTTTTTACGCAAGATGTTTATTTCAGCAACAACCGTCTCCTGTAAAATTTCGAGATCTTTTCTTCACTTAATTGGTAGCCCTTCACGGAAGTATACACACACTCCCCTGGATGATCACTACGGTAAATTTCCCAACTAAAACCTTGAATGAAAATGTCCTCATTTTTAACTGATTGGTCCAACATAGTCTCAGATAGACATTGATACGACTTTACGTTTAGCTTCATTGGAAAGAGTCAAGACCGCCTTAAATGATGGGCCTTATTCAGACTCTGTTTTCTCTGGATTTACTTGTTCTTGTAGAAAGACCCGCGAGGATATCTAAACATAGGGCCTATTTTTTAATTCAAAAGTCTGTCGGATGGACATTTGATACTTTGGAGCTACCAACTGCCCAAACCTTAAAGCGCGTGGCTGCCTGAGCTGTAATCCTGTTTAAGACATCTGGTGGTCTACAAAATAAACCTCGTGGACCTACATTCTACCTTCCCTGTCCTGTGAAAATCCAGGTTTTTCTCGTCTGTCGGACGGACTAGATAGAAAGCTAATCTTTGGTGCTTGTTTTTCAGTTGCATTTCTTTGCTGCTAAGAAGTATTTTCCTGTAAAGTTTTGGTATCTACGTATAGCTCAACTCTTCAGGATTGCATTTCGATTCATCTCTTTGCTTAAAATGATTATTTACATAGCATGAGCATGCATTAAATGCATGCAGTCCGTCTATCGGACGGACAAAATTTTCCTATCCTTCTGGCAGTGCCTACACCATACTGGAGGCTCATATGCCTATATAGAGCTACTTCAAGTAAAATTCAGCATAAGTCCATGCTAGAATTGGTTCTCAGCTCCATACCAGCTGAAAATTTCGTTGCCATTCAGCACTGTGAAAACAAGTTCAAAAATGGCACGTTTTTGATCAAAAAGTTTTTACGCAGCAGAAATTGCACCGCACGATTTTTTCGTGAAAATAATGATAAAATGGGTCACTCTCTGTCGCCTGCTAGTACTGAAAACGGTTAAATAGAAGATCCGTTATTAGCAAAAATACGAATTTCTCTGAGCGTGACCAATTTTCAAAGGCCCACTGTGATCCAGAGCATCAAATTTAGCCAAAGTTTGAAGTTTTAGATTCCTGCTTCATTTTGGGCTTGAGACATGCACCATAACTTAGGGGTTCATGTGCGGCAAAAATTTTCAAGATCAGTCAACCGAAAGCGAAGTTATTGATTTTTGAAGTTGAGCCTAAATCAGACCTTTGTTTACAGAACTGGCAGAGGCATGGAACTGTTTTGACAGCAAATTACAATTCCTTGTATCTAGGCTCAGACTTCACCGATCGTTTTCATTTTAGTCTCATTCTGATCCTCTATTGATTGAATTCATCCAAATTTTTGCCATCCGTCGAGCAGCCACCAAGTCCCTTTTTTTTCGTGAATTTTCTTTTTTGAGTATAGTTCTATGTAGATAGATAATCTTTGCCCTCGGTTGGTTAATCTCGAAAATTTTTGCTGCCCATGAACCCCTAGGTTATGGTTCATGTCACGAGTGTAAAATATTATTAGGATTAGGAACTTTATTTTTTGGCCTTAATTTGACAAAAAGGGTCTAATGGATCACAGTGGGCCCCATACTAGTTCTGAGCTGAAAACTAAAAGTTTTTCCGGAATTTACCTCTAGTCGCTTGCACGACACGCCAAATCCGAGGGGTACTTTCTCCTGTCGACTCTTTTGTTTGCTTGAAGTCATAATCACATCTGATTTATGACTTAGGGAATCTAGGGGCTTAGGAAATTTACTATTAACTTTTATTTGACTTCGAAAGCTTGGGCTGGCAAAGAAAAATTTAAAGTGGTCCTGGTGTTTTTGTTTGGTAGTGTATTGTGAGTAGGATCTCGGGGGATTTTTATCGTGATTTTATGTAATTTCTAGTCTGTAGCTTTTACCCTATAAATACTTGGCTGTTCTGAAAATGTAAACACTGACGAAGATTTTTTTTATCGAAACGTTTGATTTTAAACACTCTTTCTTTTTTACTTATCGTTTTCTGTTTACTTTGATGGTGGTATAGTTTTTATGATTACATCTGATTTACTAATGTGCAGATGTAAACATCCGGTTCGGCTCTATTGAAAGATTTTTGCCAATGTTACATGCATGAATTCATAGAAAATCTTTTCCGTTATGATCGGAATGTCATAACTTACAAGATTATGAATAGACTATACCCTGAAAGCCTATGGGACAAGTGCCAACCAAGATTTTTCTCACTAGACCTACGATGCAAGGCACTGCTTGGATCTCCAGATCCTAAGATATACTACAGGCTGGGCTGGAAAGGATTTTTAGTGCCTCTAACTGGAAATATGCATTTGGTACAATGATTTGCTTTGAGCCAAGTGCGATAATGAGCTATTTCATGCGTGAAGGCCCATTAAAAAACACAGATATTTTGAACTGAAATTGACGAAAATTGAAATTCCGAGATTCTAAACTGTAAAAATTACCTGTTCAAGTTGTAAAATCAAGATAAAGTGATCAATCAGTGTTGATTATCCTGGCATTGTCTTTAAATGGCAGTCCACGAGACCTCTTCTTGGATGCATACTATTAATCCGTACTGAACTGCCAGCAGGTCTGCTCGTTTCATCAATTCTAATTTTCAACTTTGTTGAATACGCTGAATGCTGCTACATATGTGAAATCGTAAAATCACTCTTGGCAGTTGGTGGATATTTTGTAACAAACTTGATTAGGGCTGTCCACGCTGTGACTGGCTAAATGGATGAAAAAGCTCTTTGATTTTAGAACTCAGTTTTGCAGACCTTTTCAAACGTTGAAAAACTTTGTGACTCACCCAGTGTAAAAATAAATATTACAGTAAGATTGCAGTTAAGAGCAGATAGTAATGATTAGAAGTGAGACAGGGATCAGTTTTCGACAACTTCCTTCAGTACAAAGTCTTTAGTAGAAATCCGTTCAAATCTTCATGAAAGGACATCATTCAAATTGATTCAAAACGGTGATGAGTTCTTGGCTGTCATGCCAAAGCAAACAGAATATGTGTAGACAGGATAGTGTGCATAAAACTTTGGAAAAGGGATACCATACTGGGTGTCCCGAAAATTTTTCCTATTGGAACTTCTATTTTAGTAAAAGTGCGTGTTGTTTGAAATTATAGAAGACATCTAGATCATTATACAATTCCCATTCTAGATGCGAGTATTTGTTTCATTCCTGTTTCTGTGCGTATTGATGTTCTGTAACTATTTTCCTGGCCTGAAATATTCAAGAAAATGTCAAAAAGAGTTTATCAATAAAATTGTTAAATCTGCACATCAAAATTCACAGATATTCTACTTTTTAACTGAATTCCTGCAAAAGGGAGCTTGAACTCCTCAAAGTGACCCAAGAAGAATCACATTTGTCTGTTTTGCATTAACCCTATAGTGGTTGGGCTATTTGATAGTCCTATTTTGGTTGGGGGGGGGGCGAAAAAGCCCCCCCTACCTAACTCTTGACCGGTAATAGGTAGAGCAACCAAATTTGGTGTGCTAAAAACCTCAGGCATATACTTTCTGTAAATATAAATATTAACCTAAAAATAGCCACCATTTTTGCCTACGTCAGCATTTTCGTTTGTGTTGTCAAGAAAAGCGGCAAAATTGGCCAAAATCAGGAAAATCGCGATAAAATTAAATTTGGAGCACATTTTCCATCCAAACATGATACTTGTGATAGAATGCATCAAAAGCACTACATTACTAAAGACATTTGCAAAATATTCCACTTCTGCTCCATTTTTCGCGATAATTGAGATTTGAGAATTTGCGATTTTTCCTGAGTCATTCCCAGGAAATTGTCTCCCGCCCCCTCATTTTGAAGATATTTCAATGAAACTTTTTGAGAATTTGCACAATAAGTAGTTGCAGAAAGTCAGATATTTCAGGGCTATAAAATTCTTTCTGGCAGACTTATTTAAAAAATCTACTAGGAGGGGGGGGGGGCAAATTTGCCCCCAACAAAAATAGGGTTAAAAGCACGATTTTGCTTGATGTTCAAAGAAAAGTATACTACATAGGATAATGTCTGTCGCTCACACTTTAGCATATCTTTTAGTTTGTGAAATTGACAGGCAGTTGTATGCCTTCACATCTGTAATGTAAAACATAGAAGGTATGGAACATATCTCCATCGTTGGAATTTTCACGTTTTCAAAGGTTTCTTGAGCATAAGATTTTTGACAACTCGACACTTTGGAGGTGTTTTTGTTGAGCACAAAAGTTAGGAACAATTATATGGCTCTAAGTTAGCCTTTAAGCAAAAGATTGCAGTTTACGTCGTTTGAAACAAGAGAACTGTTGTTACTCTGGAACTGTTCAAACAGGAAAGTTTTTTTGGGATACCCGGTATTGATAAGAAGGCTCTTTTTCCATAAAGGAAATCTCATATAATTCATTCTATTGAAATTTGGAAAAATGGAAAATATCTGGTAAAATGTCATTTCAGGGAAGTTTAAGAAGTGCCCCCATTGTTTTATCAAATTGAAAATATGCCTCTGATCAGGGGTTGCCGCTGTTGAGTACGTTTACCAGCCCTGAATATATGCTGAATTTGCCAAACATTTCATTTTGTCATTTCACAGCTTTCAAGTCATGTAATGATATACCTGCCAAATTTTGTGAGCTACCAATATTAGACCATTTTGAAAAACAATTTAAAAAGTATCTTAAGAGCTAGATTTTCAAACACAAGTCCCTGAAAGAACAGTAATGGGTAGGTTTTATAGGGATGTAGTCTTGTATTCATAAACTTTTCATCCTTCTGAATAAGAATATGAATATTCACATCTATATAAGAATATGAATATTATGTGTTTTGATTTGCTGAAGGCTGTGTGTATGAAATGATATTGAATGAAATGAAAATGAAAAATGATTGTATTAAATTTTTTTTATTTCTAGGCAGTGCAGCTGTCAGCCAAACGATGACTTGTTTCAAGAGAAAATTGGCAAAATTACCAATTTGTTTATGCAGTTCTGCATCAAGCAAATTCACAATGTTTCAAATGGATGCTTCAGACAAGAGAGTAGATCAAACCCTTTCAATGAAATAGACCACTTCTTCCAAGGCCTCACAAAGCTTTTCCAGGTCCATTTCTATTTAACAGACACTGGCAAAAAGTTACAGGTATTCTGGTCATTTATGTTTTTAGAAAATGCCAGGATATGATATGAGCCATTGCCTGGTTTTCGAGATAATTTAGGTTCAGAGCGAAATGTTGACCAGGCAGTTGAGAATGACGAAAATTGGTGCCAAACTTTAAATTATTTAACTGCAAAGACATAGAAATAATGAGAATATTGAAGTTTTCAGAACGACATCAACATTATCAGTTTGTCAGCAGAAAGTATTTGTAATGATCTTTTGAAATCGATTCTATAATCTTTTGCTGATTTGTCAGCTTGCTGCCCGTTTGTTGCATGGTTTTTTTGTATTTTTTCTAGAAAATTTGCTGTTCGTTTTAATTCAAAGCCTTGCAAAGTTTTTTCAATCTTGATATTGACCGAAATCTTTTTTACTTGATCAAGAATTATTCATATTTCGTTTTGTATCAAGATATTTGAATTTTGAATTTTACGAATGGATACCCTGTGCCCTTGGTACTAATGGATACCCTTACGAATGAAGCCCACTCTCGCTTCTCGCCTCGCACCTCGTTCACTATTGAAAAGAATGAAAGTGACCTCTTGACGAATAAGAATCATGTTTTGCTCGTATAGATGTACAGGAAGTTTTTTAACACTGGCGGTTTGCACTGCAAGACATTTTGACTAATGTAGTTTTAAGTTCAACATTGTATTAAGATTTGTTAAAGGAAATCAGCCATTATGAAAAGGTGCTTGAAGCACCAATTTTTGAAGATTAATAATTTTCACCAATCAAATCTCAAGAGATGTTGACTTGAAGCCTGTGTTTTGCTTTGTTAATTTTGTTCTAGTTTGGGGCATCTCACATATTGTAGTATATGACCTTTGATTCTTAGGTTGTGGGCTCACAGTGGTGAGATTTGGGGCTTTCATGCAATTCGTTGCACATGGATTTAAATATGGATCCTTTAGTACATTGAGAAATTTTGATTACAGCTCTAACTCATGATAGAATTATAGTTTGCTGTAAAAGCGTTTCTACAAAGTTTTTCAACCTAATAATTAATTACACAATCTATTATAGGGGCTGATGTCTGTGAAACACGATTCAGTGTGGACCTACTGTGATGTGTCGGTAAGTTGACTCAATGCAGGGTGTCCCAAAAAATTGTGCGCCGTTTTCATGGCAACTATGGAGTTGTAAATTTAATTGTCTCAGCTTTTATGCAGCTGCATAGGCCAGGCTTCAGCTTGGAATTTGAGACCTTGTTTTGAGTCCATCAAAGTGGTTTCATATTTGAGGGGAAGAAAAGGCAAAATAAGTTGTTGCTTCAAAAACTGCACTTCTTTAGACGATTCCGCTAAAGATGGTGGCAAGGGACTTTTTACCAAGATGCACTGCGCTCTTTAATCAACTTCCTATAGAATCCTTAAAGATCCGTGACTTGAAAGCAGTGCATCTTGGTAAAGTGTTCCTTATTGCCACCTTTAGCGTCATTGTCTCTTGTACACCAACAATTACAAACTCAAGTAAATGTTGGAAGAAATGTATATAGGATCATATTCAAATTTTTTCTCTTCATATTTTGAATGATCGACAGTATTGTCGTATAGATAAACAACACTATTAGCCCATTCAGAAATGTAAACAAATTTTAATTAAAACTCAAGAACTCGGTCATTGAAAGTTTACTTAATTTTGACATAGGTCGAGAACAAATAGAAGTGATGTTTTTGAAGCAACCACTTACTTTCCATTTCCCCTCCCATAAATCAGCAACCACTCATCAAATTGTGTCTTGCAAGGTCTCAAACTCCAAGTTGAGAAAAATCCTATAAAACTGTATGAAAACCGAGGAAGATTAAGCTACGTCTCCTCCACAGCAGCTACTCAAAAGAGAAACAATTTTTTGCGAAACCCTATAGACTGACATATTTTACACTCTCAGGAGCAGTGTCAAGTATTTCGTCTCACAGAGGCAATGTTATTGTATAAGGAAATGACCAAGTTAAGTGCTTGTTCATGTACGATCTGAAGCCTATTGCGTCCTAGTTGATGATCAACTAAATTCAATTTTTGCTGCTACCTATAGGACTCCAGGTCGTAGTAATGTGCGAAATGTACCGCGTAAAATGGCTGATTGCTTTATTTCTGTAAGAGCACATAGTTGCATGTATTGCCCTGTTGTAGAGCAAGGTCTTTTCAATAACATGTTGCAAATAACAATGTAACAATAAGATGTCACAAATCTGAAATGGAACAACAAAGTGTTTCTTGGAGATAGATTGATGGATATGCCTGTTTGGAGGAAGTAATCCGAAGCATAAAATCCTGCAAAGATTGATGTCAGAACTGTATCGTTTTTACAGAGAAACGTCATGGTGCAGCCTTTTTGAGAGCAGACTGTTCATCGATTTTGTTGTTAGTTGTCAGATTTGACGATTAAGTACCGCAATGGCAACATCATTAACTTATACTTATGGTATGTTTTAAGTATGAAGTTTACTAGGATATTGATCAGTCAGACATGATCAGGCAGTGAAAGGCTCATATTTCATCCCATAATTGGACTTTCTTGCGTTTGCAGAACGAAGAGGCACCAGCACAGATGCTAGAGAATGTGGCATTCTTTTGCGAGAGTGGAGGACTTGATGCCATTAAGGATTGTTTTGAGTCAGACAAAAGCGAAATGCCGATTACCCTTGCAAGTTGCTTCATAAGTATCATTGCTCAGGTTAGTACTCTGCAGTATCACTGCTATCTCTCGCTTTCTGGCTTTCTAGCATCGACGATTCTGTGCAATAGGTTGATAGGAAGGAGCTGCCGAAACCATCTTTATGTAAAAAGGCAGACAGAATTTTTGCGAAAGCTTAGGTTCGACGATGGATTAACTTTGGGTCGCACAGTTTTTGAGATCTATACATTTGGAAGTTTTACCCAGGTTAGTTTCAGGAAGGACTTCCAAGCGTTGCGTTTGACGGTCTCGAAGTAATGCGATGGGTTAATTTACCAATAAATGGTCATTATAAATCGGAAAATCAAGATGTATATATGTATGAAGATACCGGTGGAGACCAGATTACTGATTTTGTACAAGCCTGTAACACGCTGAGCTTGTATAGTTAAGCGTAAGTAGGCCGCGTTTCGTAAATGTCTTCGTTTTGCAGATCATTATTCGTTAAATGAATTGAATTCAATTTTATTCGTGAAAGCAAAGCGAATACGAAAATAAAAGCTTTTAGAATACTTGTATTCTACGCAACCCAAGAAAGGCAAAGCTTACCTAGTTTAGGCTACTAAGTAGAGTCTTAAAAGACTACAATACTACTACAATCAATGAACTGTAAGACTGATAAGGAGCTATACATTGAATAGATATGAATCAACTGTCTAACTATTATCATTCTTGTTTCTTAATATTTTATTATTTAACCAAGCTAGATATGGTGGCTGGATTGCCTTCAAATTAGTATTGATCAATCATGCTTTTCTTGAATTTGATTGCGAACTTTGTTCAGATTTGAATGCTTATGAGTGAGGAAGGTACAGCATTCCACAGACGAATCCCTTTGTTTTCAGTTCATTTTGTTACCCCATTTTTTGTTTGCCTTACGAATTTGATATTGTTTACATTGAAGTGTGTCGTATTTATGTAAATATTCACTTGCTAAGGAGTAATTTTGAAATAGAACTGGAAGTTTATTACCAAGATAAACACATTGCATGAATTTTAAGATTTTGAAGAAATTAGCTTTTTTCTGAAGGCCATAAGTTTCATATCTATATCTTTAAATGTCGATCAGCTTCGAGCAGATGGGCTATTTTTGAGGAAACGAGTGCGTTTGTAAGAAGAACGGGCCCCAACCCCTTTGGGACGTTCTTGGCAATTTGACAAGGGTTGATTTTGCACATTTGTGAAAGTAAACTGCTTTCGATTGTTAAGATGGGTAGATAGTCATTCGTGAACTTTCCCTTGAAACCGTAATATTGGAGTTTGAACAAGAGAATGCCATGATCTATTGTGTCAGAAGCTTTTGTGAGACGTAGGAATTCCAAAGCAGGTTTTAACCTTGTCTAGGTTAGAATAAAGCTCTTCAAGAAGTTCCAAAAGGTCGTGTAATATTAAATGGCCTCCAATTGGAGTTTGTACAGAATGTTGTGTTTTTTGGGGATCGAAATCATTCTTCTCGCTGATAGGCTCTGATGTATCTTCTCGAGCACCATAGCATAGCAACTGCCAAATTGAAAGAAAGGAATTTGCTTTCGCTCAAAGGGAGGAGAGAGCAAGGGCGTTTGGCATTATTCCGGGACATTGTCAAAAATAATTCAGCTTTAAAACTTCCAAGTTATATAATGAAAACGACGAGGAATACAAGACAAAGCAATAGTAACTTCTCTAGCTGCGTACATATGCAATGTAGGACTGAATCATATAGAAATAGTCTTTTGCAAGAACGATCAGGGACTCCTTCAAATTATATCAAAGTTTTATTAATCAATAATCGGAGAATATATCCTAGAGACTTGTAAATAGGGCCCTTAGGCCCCCCCTCCCTCCTTCCTCCCCAATCCACCCTTGGGTCAGTGACCCCTTTGCAGTTATGCCAATTGGCCTTGCGAAGTATCAGCATAGATGTAGATGTAGAGGAAGATCGGCCTGCAGTTTCCGAGGAGTTTGCTCTCTCTAGACTTGAAAATTGGAAAAATCTTGGCTTGATTGTGATATTTTCAGTGATTTACAAAAGGCTTTTGATATAGATAATCGTGGAATTTTGCTGTCAAAATTGGAACATTATGACATTCGTGGTTGTGCCTTTGATTGGTTTTGATCATATCTATCTGATAGGAAGCAATATATCAATGGAAATAATTCTAACTTACTTCAGTTACCTGCTGTGCACCACAAGGCTCTGTACTTGGACCGTTATGTTTTCATCTATATCAATGTAGCTATCTACACTATTTGCATACAGTAGCCAAATTATGGCCATTGCGCGCAGGTTTGTTAGTGGTTGGATAATGTTGAATCATGACGGATATAAGGATGAGAATTCTACACTTTGTATGGCTGAATTGGTTTAATATTAAATGAGATAATTATATATCCGTCATACATCAAATGGTAAGTAAGATGACATATCAAATAAAGAGATAAGTCTACAATTTAGAGGAATTTAGTTGTCCCAATGCTGTTTGTGAAAGATGTCAGTTATTTTCGATTTCGGATATCTGCTGGAGCAATGGTTTTTAATTTTTAAGATTTTCGAACTACGACTGTTAGCTTTTGTTTTTGATTCTGTCAATGAAACTTCAGTTAGTTGCTTTCATGACTTCATCTTTATTCAGTTCATCTGTTCATCAGTATTCCACAAGACAGGCCTGTCAAGGTGATCTATATATGTCTAAAACAACTGTCTTCAATATGCTTAATAGTCTTTTCGATATCTTGGTGCTAAACTTAATGGTAAAAGCAACTAAATGCTACCATTCGCACTAACTTGTAACAATCGTTGTGTATATCTTTATTTTCCTTTTGTCCTAAAAGCTACGTGTGTGGTTTAGCAGGGATGCAATAGAAAACTTCATCAAGCCATTAGCAGCTCCCGTTTTAAGGTAAGCGTCTTCTTCATTATTATTCTTATGCTACTTTGCTTTACTATTTGAGGTTTTTTAATTTGTAAGTAAGGCTATTTTTTATTGTTGACGAAACCCCCGCAATATCTAAGCCAGAATCCACGACCACCCATCAAGGTTTGAAATTATATTTCATTGTAAATGGTACTTTTTCCAGTGTTGTAGTTAGATTATCCACAACTTTTCAAGTTTCTTGATAGTGAAAGTAGAATGATTGAAAATGGTTTTTGAACGACCTGTTGGCCCGAAAGTAACCAAACATAATTTGCCATTGACAAATCGATTTATTTACTGTTATATATGCCGGGAAGTAAAAGAAATGCAATTAAAAGGTACTGGTCCTTAAATATCAAAGCAATGATATTGAAACATATCTTGTTTCATAGCTAGTATGTTTAGTTAGTCTTAACAAATGTATCCAGCTTTAATTGGTCGCTTCTTCCCATGGCTTTGAGAACGTTTCTGCAGAGAAGACCCCAGTTTGACGAACGTTTGATCAGTTTCCCTTTCTAACAGTAGTGACATTTACAAGTATCAGCATATGTTCTTCTCCTGGGAGAAAGGAATTTCCTTAATGTTTTTTATTAGATTTTACGTTTTCATACTGATGGGGAAGACATTTTTCTCCTCCACCCCCCAAGAGGAAAATGAATGCCAAAGCAAGTCATTGTTGTGATGCAGAATTACTGGTGCAATTTTGTGATGATTTTAGGTAATTTTTGCAGACTTTTCAAGGGAGCTTTTTTCGATAATTCTTCATATTTTCGGAAAGAAGAGACAATTTCAGCCTGAAAATTCCCAAAGTTCAAGCCCAAGTAATGAATGAAGTAGCTATCACAATGAATGAGATAGCTATCACCTGGGGCAGTAATGGTTTGCCACTCTCCTAGCTCAATTTTCCTGCTGATTACGAAACGAATCTGGATGTTGTTCATGTGAACGAGGCTTCTTTTACTACCTATCACGTGCTGTAGCCTCGTTTTGCCCGTTTCTGACTCCATAGCGTTTTGATCCTTCAATGAAATAAGTGACTCTCTGCTAGATTTTATTTTCATGCTAATTTCGAATATCGACGTAATTCATGCAAGCGAGGTTCATTTTGTTAAATATCACGCGATTCAACCTCGATTTGTCGCGATAACGTCGTAGATCTTCGATTCAGAAGATGAAACTTTGTAGAACAGATTTTTGTGCTGATCACAAATTTGTATATTATTCGTTGAAAAGAGGAAGTATTTGCTAGATATTACGTGTTTTAGCTTTATTCTGGCTTGACAAGGTTGCAGCTTTTTAATCAACAAATATATTAGATAGACTTATCTTGTTAATCTTATCAACAGTTTCAAATAGCTGGGAGAAAGCGTAGAGTTAACCTTAGATTTAGCAGTGCTTTCATTTAAGCGACAGTTTTCTATTTCGTCTTGCTGTTAATACACTTTTCATCTTCTCTCTCCAAGGGCTTGCTGAAAATAGACTTTCCTGTAAATTTCATATAGCGTTTTACCTTCATGCAAAAGCAGCTCATAGAAACAAATACTAAGAGCAAATTATTTTTCCAAGAATTCGGAGGAAGGCAGTTGAAGCGATGACGATTTGAGAGAATCTAACAAGTCATGACCTCATCAACAGACGAGAATGAAGAAGTATACCCAGTTAATGTTGCGAACTTTTGACCAATACTGATGAAACATTCGACTTTTCTCGTGAGCAGAAAAGTTCTCTGACTGAAGCGATGTAATATCGCAAAAATACAATACATAGCATAGAAGTTTTCGTAGATTTAGACAGAAATACTTGATAAAATACACACAACCTTAGAAGAGGCCAAATAGATTATTAGAGGAAATAATTAAAGACGTAAATTCACTGCCACGCAACTGGCTTCCATGAATTGTTGCGCTCTCTCTCATGCTCCTCCGTAGCGAAGGAACCGATGACGAAATAGAATTCACTGAACGCTGATTGGATCAAAACTTGAAATATGTAGTTTGTAGGTAAGTTTATTTTTCACAAGCACTTCGGGAGAAAAGATGAAAAATGTATTAACAGAAGTGTATTAAAAGAAAACCGTCGCCAAAATGAAACATTGCTAGATCTAGATTTAACTTACCACGCTTTCTTTTAGATTTTTTAAATTGTTGCTTAACATGACCAGGTCATTCTTTCTAATACGTTGGTTGATTAAAGAGCTGCAGCGTTCATGAGCTATAAAACAAGGCTAACCAGGTAATATCTAGCAAATACAGCCTCTTTTACAGGAATAGCATGCAAATTTGTAATGACCATAAGATCTGGTCTAGATAGTTTCATTGTTTTACTTGAAGATTCTAAAACCTTATCATGTCAAAACGAGGTTAAGTCACGTGATATCTAGCAATAGCAGTCTCGCTTGCATGAATTACCTCGATATTCGTAATCAGCATCAAAATCTGATTGAGAAAAGTGCCAGTTGTTCCATTGCAGCATGAAAAACGTTTTAAAGTCAGAGCCGCCAAAATGAAGCTAGATCAGTAATATTTACCAAAAGCAGGTTCGTTGGCTGGCATGAATAGCACCCAGGTCCGTAATCAGTATGAAATCTGATGTAAACAAGTGGCATACCGGTAATTGTCTCATCACGTGATAGCTACCTCACTCACCGCCTGGACTATTAAATTTGTATATCAGCTATTCATCAAAATAATGACAACTATTATTTTTGTGGTATTCAGGGGATCGTAGCCTTTTAAACTCCGTTCATTTTCCTGACTCTCTCGGTAAGTAGTAATGCTAAGCATTACCAAAGGAGACCTGGCGATAAAGGTTTTATTTTATGTGAAGCGAAGTAAAAGCACTTTTGAGTGACAAAGATACCGTTTGAAATTATTTAGTATCTCATGTCATTTTCGAGTTTTTCACTATCATGTAAGATTTTTCTGATTATGTCATTTTGTTTGCGTAAACCATGCCAGGTTTACTGTGGTTGCGTTAGGAAACGCATTCAAAATCGACTTGTCCATGACCATATTTTCTCAGCATGATGTTATTTTGCTAAACGACATATGCAGGAAATTTTTTAGCAACCACGCTACAAGAGATGATGTTAGCATTTTGAAGTAACTAACATTTTATACTTGGCAGAATTTCCAACACTAAAAAGTGGTTTTCCCATTGGATTTTCCAAGGGACAGGAACAATATAAGGGTTAATAGGCTGACGAGTTTGCACCCATATGTGTATGGTTACTTCAAAAGAATCTTTGATGCAAGCATAGTGGACCGGGTGAGTCAAGAAAGGTTCGCGCGTTTGGCGTGCTATGGAATACAAAGTATGTAACCGATATTCAAAACTGAGGGGTTAATTTATCAGTCAAAGGCTAACTTAGATGAGAAAATTTTGTTTGGTAAATCACACATATCTAAGATCCAACGATTAGAAAAATGCCTGTGTTGGGTTTCTATGGGAATAAAAAATTGCACATCCCATTCTGGTCCATGACTACAGGGTGTCTCAAAAAAAAATTGTTCGATGTTTGATTAAATACTAAAAAATGACGATACGCTGAATGGACCTTTGGTCAAGTCACCCTTGTCTTGAGATTTTAAATTATTTTTGACACAAGAATCTTGCAAATCCGAAAAAATTCATGGGGTTACAAGTTTTTGAAGTTCAAGTTTGTGCGAAAGCTGAAACCAGAGGCCTCGAAATGGCATTTTTGGTAAATGTTCCATAGGCCGTCGTTTCTGTTATTTCTCAATTGTTTCAGGGCGAACCAAGTGGGATTCAAACAGTTATTCGATAACCTAACTGTCAAGCATATGGATGCTTTGAGGAAACAGATTCAGTCCCTCGCCGATTTTGTTTTGAACCACTGTTTTTGGACCTATGTAATGTTTAGGAATTTTGAGAATGATCGCAAGAAACAATTTACTTTAGAAGTCGTATTTGGTTTGCTCTGATATCAACGAGAGGTATGACATTAGATAACCTTCTCTTACCTCCGTCTTCGAGCTGTTTGCAATACAAGTAATCTGGGGGGTCTCTGGTTCAGCTTTCGCATATTTTTTATCTTCAAGAGCTCGTAACTCAGTGAATTTTCAACCGATTTGCACGATTTTAGTCTCTAAAATTACTTCATAATCTTAGGAACAGGGTTATCTTTCCATGAGCCTGTTCATGTTGTTCTTATTTTTCAATATTTAATCAAACGTCGAACAATTTTTCTGAGACACCCTGTATGTGGCATTGAAGTTTACATTGACAGCTTCAGAAAGAGAATTTCAGTAGCATGTAAATAATGAAACAGAATGGAATATGGAATCCTCTTTCCTAAACATATCCCTCACAAGCATTTTCCTAATTTCTGGGTCTAAGTGGTGAATGATTTTACCGAACGAAATTTCTCATTCAAGTTTGACTGATAGATTATATGTTTCAGTTTTTAAATATCGACGTCATACTTTTTATTCCACAGTCCGCCAAACGCATAAACTTTCTTTTACTCACCTAGTATATTCTCACGGATAGGTGGATATGGGCATTTTTTGCAAGCTTGCCAGGATAAGATTGTAATTGCCTCTTTTGAAATCTTTGATATCTGTTTTCCTTCCAGGTATCTTTGCAATTTGTCTGAAGAAGAAATTAGGATGCCTAACACAAGAGCAATGGCTGACCTCATGCTTAGCACAATTAAAGTGGAGTGTGAAGGTGGATCAAGGTTAGACAGGTAACGAACTCTTTTGAACATCAGCTTATGGTTGATCAAGTCTTTGTCAACATATAAGTTCTAGTACCCCTGGTAAAGTATCACATGCATATCCTAGTAAGAATGGCAATTTTCATAAAGGGTTCTACGGTATAGATTTATACGTAACTGATGTTGTTGCGGCCGAAGGACGCTTTCTGATCTGTAGGTAGCTTAGTGAATTTAAGATTTGAGCACATACCTTGCTAATGATGCGATTTCAACTTCATTGGATTGGTCGAGAGGAAAGATGGAAAGGCTATCATTGGCCGGCCTAACAATCGGTAGGATTTTATTGGCTGACTCGAAGAAAAGAATAACCATTCATTGGGTGTCACAGCTTTGCGACTGACCTGGGAAAGATTGCAGTAAAGTTGGAAAGGCGTTGGAGTCAAAAAGTTCATTTCACGTTGCGAATAAACACTTGGAATCACTTCGAAATTGCCGACGTGGACGTTAGCAGCTTTTATGGGGCTCATTACCTAGTAAGCGACGAGGTTGATCCAAAACTGACAATGATACAGAGCTGTGCTCGATGGAAGTGGATAGCATAAGAAACAGGGGCGGCTGGGACTAAAAATATTTAGGTATTCAAAATTAGGAAAGGGAGCCTTCCCAGGACAGGGGTCCGGAGCATACTCCCCTAGTAAAAAAATGTTTTTAAAACATTCTGAAGCGTTGCAGAGTGCCCTTCATAACTTGTTCATGAGAAAAATCATCTTCAGCAATCATCATACAACAGATATTAGTAACGTGTCAAGTGTCAAAAGTTGTTAAAATCTTCTAAGGCATCTAAGTCTTCAAAGTTTGGAAAAGACTAGTAAAATCCTTGTACTTGTGAATCCCAGTAGCTGCAAGTGCACAAGAGGAAGAGAAAGGGCCTTGGGCTTAAACCGTGAGGGTTACCGTTATCGTCAAAGATCATATTGCAATCAAAACTCGCGGAGACTTGCCGCCTCCAGAAAGCCACCAAAAGGGCAAGGTATTGAGATTTAGACTTGAATACCACGGCCTCTCAGAAGGACCTCATTTTCTCATAAATGCGTTCGCATCTGCATTCTGAAGGTCGCTGAAACATTCCTTGGTACTAGTAAATGTTTTACAAAGTAAATCGCGTAGAATCAGAAAGTTTTTTTCATTCAAGATGTTAGAAATTTGAATTAAATCAAGGACCCCTTTATCGATGGGCATTTCAATCCCAAAAATCCGTATATCTTTAAGAAAATTATTTTGTTTTCAAGGGAAATTCCTCAAAACCCGTAAAAATCATTTGTTTTAAGAAAAGATCTTGCAAGCTTTTCCGAATGAGTGACATTGCACCCTCGCCCTTTGTAACTTACAGGATAGCCATAGAATACACTCTGAAACATGGCTTCTACAAGGTTAAAAGACACCTTCTAAAACTTACCTGGACGCTGCTCGAGAGTGAACTGATTTCTTTATTTTGATCAAAAAAAGGTTGTTGAAACACCCCAACGATACTCATTTCCCAAAACCCAATCCTTCATACACAATGGCAGTCGAAAGTGAAGACACAAGGAAACCTCACCGTGGTATTCAGAATGAGAACTTAATATGTTCAGTTCAGAAAACCTTTGTTGTCTTGCTGAAAGTTCAATGGCAGTCAACGTCACAAAGGGCCATGGAAACAAAGACTTAGTATTCAGGATGGCCTCTGAATACCTCACGGCCAACGGGGCCGTAATAGTAATAATCCCAGATATCAATATCCACTATTGACAAAATTCCTCAATGGATTAGCGATCTATTATCCACTTTCTTTGAGACAAAAAGGATGGTAAATATAGTCTGTGCATCATTTCCGACATCACAAAAGGGTCTTTTCATCAAACCCGGCATCTCCTGGAGAGAGGTTTTCTTGTTGGAAAACTTATTTTCGAGGGTCAGAAAAATATAAGAATTTTTTTGCAAAAAAATAGGTATTCAGTGAATACCTTGAATACCCCTCAGCGCCGCCCCTGATAAGAAACCAAAACAACTCAACTTTATGCCACCGTTCGTCACGGTCAAAATTTTTTCCACATTGTTTTAATAACAATAAAAAGCTAACTCTCCTTCAAAAGAATTATTACTCCAAAGCAACTGTAACGTCCTCTCTCTTACATGTTAACATGCTCAGCAAGTCCACCTTCGAATTTTCCAAGCGCTGCAAGCCATAAGCACTTTGCGATCCTCCTTCGAGATGCATCCTAAGATCAACCTCCACTTGCACACTCTCTTTCAACGCAAGTTACTGAAAAAAAAATTTAGTACCAATGTAATTCATTTTTGTGGTTGTAAGGTCAAATTTCCAAAGGTCAAATTTCCAAAGGTCAAATTTCCAAAGGTCAAATTTCCAAAGGTCAAATTATTGGTTTCTTTCAAATGCTCATTCCATTATTTCAAATCCTCCGCAGAGTCAATCCAGTTGATAGAGCCCCTTGCAGTGAAATTGAATTTTTGGGGAAGGATTTTTCCTAATTTGATATCATTCTATATCCAACAATACTATGATTCACTTCAGCTACCCGGCCACATGTTTGTAATTTACAAGTTACTAGTTATATCAAATATTCACCTCTGCAAAGGTTAGCATTTTAAACAGTCGTTTGTCAAACCCAGAATTTTCATTTTCATTTTTTTTTCATTTTGAAAATATTTATCCTGGGATACAATTCAGTTAAAAAAATAATGTAGCAACTGCTTTCCAATCGTCCCAGCAAAGGAAAAAAAATTAATAAGATCTAAGCCTGTTTACAATAATTTATACTTAAATAGCTATAAAAACGTAAAAGGAAAAAAAAGGTAACTCATTCGATACGATTCGATGCAGATCAGCTTTCCTTGAATGTTCTCAATTCGAAGCTTTTAGTTTACTTTTAAATGACTGAATCGAAGGGGCTAATTTCATTTCCGAGTCGAGTTTATTCCATGCGTTGGCTCCACGAAACGCAAATGATTTTTGGCCATAAGCTGTTCTCATTTTTGGTAGAGCAAGATTGCATTTGGTATTACGTAGAACCCTGGCATGAACATCAGACAACTTGGAGAAAATGTTACCTAGGTTTTCAGGTGCGAGGTCATTCAAAGATTTGAACACCATTGTACAAGTTTCTCGATTGATTAGTTTATCAATTGATGGCCAGCCAAGCCCCTGCAATAGAGGAGCGGCCGGAGTGTCAAACGGGCTACCTGTAACAATTCTAGCAGCTCTGTTCTGTAATTTCTGCAAAGTTTTCAGTTTAGTTGCCCCGCAACCTCCCCAAACGGAGCAACAATAACTGAAATGTGGTTGAACAATGCTAAGATACATGTTCCTTAATGTACGTATCCTCTTACACATAGTGTTTTGCATACTTCAAAAGTCCTACAGCTCTGGAGATCTTCTTCTGTGTACACACAACATTGCTCTCCCACTTAAGATTGTCGTCAATCATGAGACCAAGATATTTAGTTTCCTTCACAAGATCGATATTCTTTCCATTTACTTGAAAATGAGGAATCGGTACCATTGGTGTATCAATATTCCTCAACTTTTGCGACGATCCTATGATCATGGCCTGAGTCTGGACAACATTCAAGGAAAGCTTGTTTCCCTGTAACCATTTCTCTAGGCAGGCAAGTTCAGCTTTGACAACAGCGTCAATCTCTTCTATATTATCAGAAGAAAACGAAATTGCTGTATCATCCGCATACATCGTTGCTTTTGCACGTTTTAATGCAAAAGATAGGTCATTAATGTAAATCAAAAATAGAAGCGGTCCAAGGCAAGAACCTTGAAGTACCCCTATGTTGATTTCAGCAAGATCGGAGCAGACGCCGTTGACCTTGCAGAACTGCCTGCGATTATCTAAGTATGAGCTAAACCACTGGTGTTCAAGACCGTTGATTCCGTAATTACGCATCTTATTCAGAAGAATTTGATGGTCGACTGTATCAAAGGCTTTCTTTAGATCAATGAAAATCATGGCGGTAAATTTCCCTCTGTCAATATTTACGTACCAATCATTTGTACAGTTCAGTAAACAAGAGACAACCGAATGCAAGTTACGGAAACCATACTGATCTATAAATAAGTGCTTGTTAGAATCAAGATACTCGTACAATTGATCATAGATGAGCTTTTCGAATAACCTTGAATTGAAACTACTGGTAGGACGGAAATTGGTCTATAATTCGATCTATCCTCGGTTGATCCACTTTTAAAGATGGGAGCAACACGTGCTATTTTCCAGCTATTGGGAAATATTCCTGACTCAATTGACATATTATAGATCCTACATAGAGAATGTGAGATAACTGGAAACGCAATTTTGATGAAATGGCTTGCAATACCATCTGATCCAAAGCCGAATGAAGTCTTCACTTTCTTGAGAGCCTTTTCTACAGAAACAGAATAGACGGTCTTGAACTGGAAACTCGTACCTTCTTCATTGATGTTATATTCATTCGAAAGTAAAGGGTTAGGCTGCTGCGGTATATCGTCACTAAGCTTTCTACCTATGCTACAAAAGAAATCATTCATCGAATGTGCGATCTCGCTGTTGTCAGTTACATTGCGACCTTCAACATCAAGACAGCTGACATTCGTCGTCTTTGATCTCTTATTCAACAAAAGGTTGATCGTTTTCCATGTCTCTTTCAAGTTCCCCCTATACGAACACCCTTAAAGTGAATTAAAAAGTTGCATCTGCTTTTATCGTATAGAGCACTTCTCAAAGAATTTTATGCGAAGATCAGTTTGGGCAAAGAAATCAAGTTAGATGGCACAAGGAGCCCCACTTTGCCGTTACTCGAGAAATTACGACCTGGGCGGTTACGCCGCTTATTCCAAATGTGTTAAATTCACGTTGAGGTGAAGCGCATTGTTCCACTACGGCCACCCGCGAATGGTGTAGTCAGCGTTTTGAGTAGTATGAATCATGGTGCAGCTTCACATGCATTCTGTGTGTAAAACTGATCAACGTTAATGTCTTATTTAGGAATTCACTGGAACTTTCATTCACTTACTTCATGTCTTCAACATTGACTGTTCGGATGGAGGGACTCAATCAAATCACAGTAAGTCATTGATTCACTGTGTCTTGTAAAAGTATTGAAAATGTCTTGATGCAGGTTATTCGTTTTAGCTAGCAAATGACTTGCAATCATTCTATTGTGCTTGTTACTTTGTTTACTTGTTTCGCCATGTATGCTAAGTGCAATGCTTTTAAGATTCAGCAATGTAATTAGACCATCGATCAATTTTTAGGCCATAAAGTGAGTTTTCGCTAGCTATTTTTCATAGCTAGATAGACCCTGCTTGCTTTTGTAGGTGATAAAGTAACAGATGATTAGGTTTTGTTGAAGTCTTGAACTTTTCTCCTCGATTTGAAACTTTTTGTGAAATGCAAATATTGGGATTATTTATGTTATGCATTTCGACTGAAAGCCTTTTGTCAGAAAAAGTGTACTGTTAACCATCCTGACTGATTACATCAATTAGTTGTAGTGGTTTTAGTAGTTTTTTACTCTTATGTTTCAACACTGATTAATCGCAGATGTTTCAATGCCCATTTGTCTTAATATGTCACGTTTAGCATAGTTGATTCAATTTTGGAAGCAGAAAAAAGGAATTTGATAAATTTACTAAGCCTGTTCAACACTGATTCTCGTCATTTTTAGAATGCTGCTAGGAAATATCGAGGAGAGAAGAGAAATGGTCTGAAATTGCTTTCCTAGAAATTAGAAGGCATTATTAGAAATCATTAAATAGATATTATCAGACTAAGTGAAACGCGTTTGGATAGTACTGTTGCTGACCCTTTAGTCTCTATAAAGCGGTGAAGGATTTTTCTCATCTGCAGAGTCGCAGATTGAGAAAGCGTTGCCATTAAGAACAGTCTCCAAGAGCCGATTATTAAGCTCAAGAGTGAGAATCTTGAACCTACTGTCTGTTTAGATGCCCCCAGGTCATGCAAAGCTTTTCTTTTTGTGTGCTGGTATATTCCATCAACCCCGAATGTTGATAAGCTGAGAAGGTTTTGAGTGACTTCGATAAGGATGAAAAGGAGATAGAGTTAGTAGGCGTGACCAACTTTGACTTCAAAGACAGCAAAAATGCCAATGCAAAGAAGCTAATGCTGGTTTATCATGCATATTATGCATATCACTTACAAAATATGATAAAAGATATTAAACACCTGCCCTGAGGCCTATGTGCGGTGCTGCCACGAAGTACTCAGGGTTTTCATCCCTTTTCTTTCTTTCTTTAATTTTTTCTGGGCCAACAAAACAAGACATTTGGGTTGGTCAGCTGTAGGGATTTCCTGCCCTCAGACCCTTCTTGCTTGCCTTGCCATGAAGTGCCCAGGGACCACAACTTTTAATAGGATGGCTCATAATCAGCCACACAAACAATGGAAACTACTAAATAGATGCCATGGTAACCAATATCAGGACCTAGCCAATAGTACTTTGGTAGGCCCCGTGTAAATAGCGAGCCAAGACTTTTTTCAGTTGTAAATAAGATAGGCAGTCTGCAAATACGTCATCGACCCCCGGAATATGCTTAATGTAGACTGTAAATTCGTTCTTGGGCGATATAAAAAGCAGTTTGTCGAGAATTGCCATTATCTCTGGGCATTTCGAAGACTGGGCTGACCAAATGTTTGCGTTTGCTTAAGTGGCACAAAAACTGTTGCAATGAATAGTAATTGAGAAAAGAGGGGTAAAATCCATTGGCTACAACATCTATTGCCATTGTTTTTGCTGAAATACTGCAATCAGATTATGAACGTGTTTTACCACTTCAAAATGCCGTTCTTTGGTAGCTAGCCGCTCTTTGGTAGCTAGCCCCTCACTGAACTAGCCATCAGTAACAATGGCCACAGCGCAAATGAGGGACTCTTGTGATTAGTGTACTGTTGTCTCTCAGTAAAGCTACACATGCGGCATAGTACCCTGGTCTAGGAAATTTCCAAAACACAAAATTTCAACGGCATTGCCTGAAGCTCGCTGTGTTTTAGAGTATCGAATTGTTTCCCTTGAATATTTTTGTTCTTGTGTTGGTGTTTTGATCTTTGTAATCAGATTCTGTTACTTTTCAAGAGCAATTATTGCCGTAGGTTTAGTTACTGAACGCAAAATTTAATCTTCCATCAGAATCAAATCCACAATCTGATAGAATTATCTCAAAATGATAGCTTTGGCGATATTGACAGGTAAGTGGCATTCCTATATCTATCAAATTTCAAAGAAAGGAGGGTTTGTTCCCCAGAACTTTTTGTAACGCGTTCCCACATGATTGTCCTCATGCCTACTGCTAACGTCTAACAATTTCAGAAAAACGGCCAAAAATTGCTAACAAAAAAGGTTCCCTGTAGCTCAACTCATTTTTATACAATTTCTTTGGGGTAATGTGAGGAAGGGTTTTGTACCCGGATGGCTTAATGTTGTTGCGCTACTCTGAAGCCAAAAGTACCACCCATAAATCCGGAAAAAACTTCTGAATCGCATACCCATCTCTTTCCAGTTCTTGCTGCTAATCCTACGGTACAGATTCTTGATCCCCTTAGCAGTTTTAGCCTATTGTGAATGAGGCAGATTGCCTTTAAAAGCCGAAGTGGTGCTGGTTGTTTTGGCTTCTCATCCTAATTTGTTCCTAAGTTTGGCTCCGTTGAATGAAGAGCTCTTTTGTCCTAAGATTGTTGGCAACGGCGGAAGGTTCAAGTTTAGTTTGGAACTGCTAATTCTCTGATGCATTTATCAGAGATCCTTGTAAAGAGACCTTGTAGATGGTCAGGCAAATCATTGTGCAATGACTTGTGAACGTTTTTGTTGTTTCAAAGTCAAACATTTGTTTTATATCTTGCCAGCCGAGTTGTTTAATAAGGGGTGGCGAGGAAACGCTATAGGGGCTATTTGTAACCACTCTGACTGCTCTATTTTCCAGTTTTGCAATTTTTGAAGCACCTTAATACCACAGTTAGATCCTTAGCCCTTCTCAGTGGTTGCAATGAACATCAATGGTCGTTAATCCACTGAGCATTTTTTTGTGAGCACTGATGGGCAACGTTCGAATTTAGGCTGCAAATAATAAGTTTTGCATTGGCTGTTCCTAAATACTGAGGGAATCAAATCTTGAAAATAGTTGATATTGTATTCCTTGCATTATCTCTCTACCTTGTGGCACAATGTTTCGATTCTCAGACAGGTTGGATAAAGCAAAGCTATTACCATGTTTTCTTGAGGCTCTCGTCTTGGTTTTGTCGCAGTGGTGCAAAATCTCTCGTAATTTTTGAATGAGTAAATAAACAAATATCGTCCTTTCCCACATAAAAATTCGGTTGAATGATCCATAGCTAACAGTATTGCGTCAATCTCCAAAAGTAATATTTTTTCAATTTGGAACTTTGGTTGCTAATCAGAACAGGCGTATCTACTACTAGGATAAGATTTGCAAAAAAATTCTTACGAAATACCATTCATTAGGTTTCTGTGGGAACGCAATACAAATAATAGTTCCGAATAGCTTGTTCTGGACTTGCTATGAGTTCTCCCCCAGCAGGCCTAGTCCTTTTATAACGTCTGAATATTTATATTGAAGCTTTTATGTCTCTATATGAAGGCTTCTCGATCAATGGCCGACATTTACTTAGTCGTGTAATTCTGTGTCAGAGGACTGTCATGAGGATTAGGGCTGTTTCCCTTTGAAGTCCACAAGGTACAATTTTTCACAACATGGAAAATAGAGGGACTGAATGGCCGTCTCTTATGGCGGCGAAGGGCAACTGATAAAGCGAGGCCGAGAATGGTTGTTAAGCGACATAAATTCTTTCAACCGTGATTCTCAGTCCTTCTGCTTACCGTGAGATTTGTCAGATGTTTCAAAAACCCCCCTAACTTTCCTTCGAAGCCAACTTTTCCATGAAAATAACATAAATACGTGGAAGGCGGGGGGGGGGGGGCGCTTCATTTCATTTCCTGCATCCTCCAGTTGAAAAATAATTTTGTTATAGGCCATCCTCTTGGATTCCTATAATTCAAGTTCACAGCACTCAGAAAGGTATAACTTTGACATCATGAACCATATCAAAATGGCCATGAAACAAATCAAAACTTTTGTTTACCATTTTTGACATTCTGATCTGATCGATCAACTTTGAACGAAAATGACAGATGCATCCCCGCTTTCCTGCCAAAGTTTTTTAATGCGAAGTCTTTCTTTCGTTACGACGAACATGAGTCATGGGACATCCCGTGTTTCGGCACTTTTTAGGCAGTTACTTCTCAAGGTTTTTTTAATTTCAACCAGGAATTTAAAATAAACAGCTTTGTGGAGGGAAATCTATCATTCATACAAGCTCGGTGGCAGCCATTTACCAGGTTTTTGTCCACCATTTGTTAGAACAAAGCACTCTCTCCAGTCTCCTCTTTAATTGTTGAAATGGTCTAGTCATCATTGGTAGCTATGTTATTGCTGTTAATGGTATTATTTGCCTTCAGAACGAAACGTTATTACTACCAGTGAACATGAAATTAAGATCCAGTTTGCACTGTATCAGTTTAACGTTGGATCCGCAACAGAATTGTATCAGCCTCCCGTTTACATTGCTTCCACTAGACCAGAACATTTTTGCTCCGTTATCTATAGACTTACGTTGTTCTAGAGCAGTCTAAACGCTCGTGAACCGTAACAACCTTGTAGCGGATCAAGACTGCACTGGTACAATCTAAATGTGGTCTCACGCTGCATCGGTACATCTTATGATCCGTGGCAAAATTGTGACGAATCAGCTTACTGTTTACTTTGTCCTTGCTAATACATAACACTTCTGTTCCTCCTGTTTACAACAAAACCAGATTTTGTAATACAATAGCAACAGTCGCTTTAATTGACGCCTCAATTCAAATCGATTAGCAACTGCAGACAAAGGAAGTTATCTCAACCGGTAAGTCAAAACAAACACAGCCACAAAAGTTGACCCCAAACCATTAGGGTAAACTCTCGTCTTGTGGAAGCGGAAGGGGGCTTTTACGGGTAGTTATGTGTTTATAACAAAAGAAGTAGGGTAAATCTAAAGTTCTGTGTTGCGGATTTCGTGTATTTGATTCAGAAGCTGTGTGGTAATTGTTTCATTCAAGCTCTAAATACCCTTGAATTATAATGCCTTCTGCTCGGCTTCTGAATCAAATAAACAAAATCCACCGGGAGAGATTTCTAGATTCACCCTTCCTTTTTTGTTATAAGCACAAAACTCCTCTTAAAAACCACCTTTCGCTTGCACTAGGCGAGAGTTCGCCCTACTGGTTTTAGGGCAGCTTTGCGGTCGTGTTTGTTTTGAAAATCCAAGTTGCATTTCCTCTTTCTACAGTCACTAATCGCTTTGAATTGAGGTGTCAATTAAAGCAACTGTTGCTATTGTGTTACAAAATCTGCCTGTCTGCAGAATGACTTTGTTCAGGAACATTGTAAATGCCCTTGAACCGTAGCAACTTTGTAGCGGATCAAACGTCTATCGGTACAGTGTAAAATTGGTCTAAGTCGAAGTATTCTCCGAGCCTTTCTTTTCGTCTTTCTTTTCTACATGCATAAAAACAACGCTTTACTTCTGAAGAGAATCTTTTACTATACCTATTTGTTATTGAAAATCTTTCTTAGCTTCTGCCAAGACTTGGCAAGATGGTTGATCGAGAAGGAGATGATAGAGCATTTGTTTGGTCCGAATCATCATATTGAGGTAGTCATAATCATAATCGTACTTTCGTTCTCCCTTGCTATCGCGCGTCATCCGCCAAGAACACTTTCATTTCGTTCGAATGTCTTTGTATTTAATCAAAGTGGCGGAAACTTTAGCCATTTCTGCTTTTCATCACACAAAGCGGTTTTTATCACCGTTGCGAGTTGATCATTTGATTTGAGATATTTTGTATTATAAGGGAAAATGCTATGTTGTCAGGAAATGGGCTCTTGGAATATGTTATTCATACTGAGTCTATCATGTAGTTGTTATTCCTGTATTATTTATCCAAGCTGTTTGCAATATCTCGGCTCATCATTTCCAGTACATGGCGTTGGAGTGATCTTCATGCAAGTATCAGGTGTCTCCAAAATGTGCCGATTGGTGTCTCCAAATCAGTATCAGGTGTCTCCAAAATGTGCCCAAAATGTGCCAAAATGTACAAAAGAACGAAAAAACAATTTATCAGGACTTTTCGAAGACAAAACTTAATTTTTGACCCTATCGTTTTGTTCATTTTTTTCCAGTCAAAGGTGGGGTACTTTATCGAGGCATCCGGTCGAGTGTCTCTTTGCTATACCGCCGAAGACAATTGACTATTCCGAAGACAATATATTGACTATTGATCAAACTGTAGAACCATATCTACTGAGTGTCCCAAAAAACGGGGAGTTATGTGTTTAACATAACTCCCCCGTTTGAAAGATCACCAAAATTTGATTGCATGGCCAATCTTCAAATTTCTTTTCTTGGCAAGCATACTACAGACCAAATTGTATTTCTAGGTATGGCTTATCTTGTGATTGATCTTAGAATTAGTCAATTTATTTATCTTAGGGATGCCTGGTCTTTAAGAATACTGTAAAGAAGTACCGATGATTACCAGATTAATTTCTCTGTGCGTATCAAGCAGTTTGATAAGAAATATTAGAAATAAACGCAATTTTTCATTGTAGACATGAAAGATAATAAAATATCTCAATAACAGACTAGATTTACGATGTTGCTTAAAGAGTATAGCTCAGAATAAAGTTGTTAGCGCGTCACTTTCTTCCCTTTACGTGATAAAAACAAACATTTTGTGACCTTTAGATATATTTGGATCATTGATAAAAGAGATCAAAAAGAAAATTTTATGATTGGTTTCACGATGGAATTTTGGTGATGTTTGAAACGGGAGTACTTTTGTTGGGACAGCCGGTACTTCTTTTCTGGTGTAAGCTTAAGCGCATTTTTCCATGCTGTAGTCGTCAGGAAGAATGTTTGCACCGTTTACATTACAAGGGTGAATCTGAATTTGTAAGCAGATCTCTTTTTCTCCCTTTTTTGAAGCTTCTAAAACAGTCGCAATTCCTATTAAACTTTCTGGCTCAAGAACGGCACTTAAAGCCAAAACATTTGGAATGTGTATGGAATGCTGCTCAGGTATGACTAGTTTATGTTAGTTGCAAGTCGTTTCTGTTTATTATTTCGTTTATTTCTTCGCCGACCTTCTTGTAATTATTGTGCTGTTTACCTGGACATGTGTTTACGATGATTTGATAAATAGTGTACACATTTTTCTGTAAGGGTATACGGATATTATTTTTTTGTAGCGTAATGAGCGAAGTTAGAGCAAATCAGCAGCTAAAGTTATTTGTATTTAACGACAATGCATGTGTTTTCTTTATCTTTTTCATGGCCTGATTTGTCTGTTTCATCAATAACTAATTCAATTCTAGCTATGAGTGGAATGCATGCTTTGTTTTTTCCGTGAGGACATTTTGCGACAGTTATTAAAGCCTTCGCAGCGAGGAGCTCTAAGATATGGATGAGATGCATCATGTATAAACATCGATTGAAATAAATCATTCTAGTTTTGATGAACTTCGAGCTGTGTTACTATGCCTTTTGCACCAGTTCAGAGTTAATATTTTCTTGAGAAATCATGATACACAAATGTAACGAACGTCCCTGAAGTTAAAGGTTAAATTCACTTCTTTTAGTATTCTTTTCCAATGCTAGACGTAGTTTTTTATTATTTCGCATTAATAATCAGCCTGAAAATTGGTTGTTTTACTAGTTGTGTGCAAGGTCGCTCTATATACACTGTTATGTGCGAATTACAGGAAAAAACAATGACCTTTATTTCAATTCATACTGTTTCTTTTTTAGCTGAAGCATACTGGGAAATTTGTGTTAGATTTGCTGATTTCGTTAACCAAACACATGGACCTGAAATCGATTCAATACTTGCTGTCATTGGTTGGCAATCTAGCCGTCGGATCCCATACAAAACAGACACTATTACTGGCATCGTTACTAACAAGAAGAGTGTGGTCTTCTACTTTGGCAACTGGAATCAGAGGAAAGCAAAGCGAAGTTAAAGAAACAAGCCTTCCTGGAAAGCAATGTGAATATCTTTTTGAAGCCACAATGTCGTTTACCAGTTTACAAGCCTACCTACTCATAGCAAAAGCGTGCTGTTAAATTAGATACAGATCTTGCCAAGAATGTCTGTTTCGTTCCAAGAATTGATTGGAGACGACCTTTACTTTTCATAGGCTTCTTGTCACGATAAAGCATTGATCTTAACCTCTAAACGGCTTAACCATTCTGACGTTTGAACAGTGACTTTCCAATGTCTATCTTTCAACCATAGGAAACCAATTGTCGAGAAATTTTTCATCTGAGAGAAAAACTGTGCCTTGTTAATCATAAAAGATGCCAAGATTACATTAGAGCTTCGATTTGACAGTTTTAGCATATGATTTTTCAAACAGTACTGACATTTTGTGTTTCTTTGATATGAAATCAAGAAATGCCGATTATTGTTACTCTTTGACTATTTTAGCGAAAAAGCGTGTTGATGTCAGCCCTACCGCAAGTGAAAGTGCCAGTGTGAGTAGCGATGGATCTACGGATGAGGAAGTCGCAATCATTCATTCCAATAACTTAGTAGATGATGAAGGCCGAACAAGACAGGCAAGAAGGTTTGTTCAACACGTCAGTGTTTTGTTTATGTTTTGCTCAAGCGCAAAGGTATATATTGATTTTCGCTGTTTTATAAATACACCCCCAGGGGGGTACTTCCTAACCTTCAATACGGGGGGGGGGGTCCGTGCCACTATTTCTTTAAGCCTAATGTTTTGGGGACCCCAAATATTGTTATCTATTTCTGGGACCCCTATAATGTTTTTTGATTGTTTCAGTTTGAGCTTCTTGACCTTTCTAAGTTTTTAAATAATACCAAAACATTTATTTCATGATTCGCAACTTCAGGGTCACACTGCATTCCATGTGAAGTCAATGCAAGACAAATTCCACGATTCTTCCTTTCTTCAGATTTGTGGACCCCAAATATTGATTTAACGTAAATTTTCTGACCCCAAATATTGGCACGGACCCCCCCGTATTAAATGTTAGGGAGTACCCCCCTGGGAATACACCGCAAACATTTTCGTTAGTAATCTTCTTAGTAACGAGGCCAGCATTTTCGAACATGTACCTTTTCAATAGTTAAGTTCCATCTTAATTTGAGGGATGCTTTTTATACTGCAATTCATAAATAAAAATTAAAGTTTGCTTTTTGTTTTGCTCGCTGTTTCTTGCTGTTTTTAGAGGTAGTAAACTTTGTTGCTTTGTAGCCATGCTGCTGCTTTTGCCAGCAAACAGTATTTCGAGCAAGCAATTGATTTCACAGTTTCAACTTACTTCTATGAACAGGAGCGTGGCTTTTAATTTGCTAGGTATTTAAATAAATCCACCTCAAATTCTTTCGGTGCCAATCTTTTATATGAAATAAAAAATGCGTAAAATGACTTTACTTCATTTTCTTCCATCCTCCAGGAAAACAATTATTCGCTATAATTTTGGATTGGTTTCTTTGCAAGTTTTCAGAAAGGCACACCTTCATCAGGAGCTTTCTCAAAATTGTCATAAACCATATCAAATCGTTTGTTTCTCTTGCTTTGTTATCTCTGATCTTAACGATCAGCTTCGAAGGAAATGAGGAACACTTCACCGCCAAAACTGTTGAGGTGTGGTCGCTCTTTCATTACGAGGCTTACCATCCACGGGACATCCTACAGGCTACTTTTGGGTGGCTTAATGTCTACCATGCATTTAAAGCCAACAGTTACAACAGGGAATTCTATTATTCCTGCAAGCTCGTTGACAGCCATTTGCAAAATATGTAACCGCCATTTACCTGAACAAGTCGCTCCTCCCAGTCTCCTTTTTCAAATGTTGAAGTTGGCTGTTAAGTTTTCCTTTTCTTTGAATTGTGCATGACGAATCTTACTGCAATTATCCTCGAATTTCTATTGGAATAAAGTTAGCCACCTTTAACGCTGCGTTCACTTTGCACAATCTTTTGTAAGCGTTTGTGCAGATTTCCGCCATACTAATGCCTTAGAGTGTTCGGAGTGCAAAATATTCATATGCGGAAAGAAGCTTGCTCATGGGAAAAGCTTTCTGGTTAGCAAGCAGATTGCGTACACGCGCATGCAAGCGAGATGGATTTTAAGCGTTTCATTCCAAGTAGAAAAACGACCTGCTATATGGGATCAAAAGGATATTTCAAACCGAGCGGGAAAATCCAAACAAAAGTGCGTTTATGCAAGCAAAAGCATGCACGTAAAAGCAAGCCTTTAATTTGAACGCAGCCTAAGACTAGCAGGAAACACTGAAATGGAGATGAGTCAAAGAAACGAAAACGTTAGTGAAGTGATGATTCAAGTTTGTAAAGTGACGCAACAGTCCAGCAAGGCATACTGTTTTTGGATTCCTCACTTGTTTGCAAGACTGTTGGAATTGGAGTGCGCTGTTCTTGGTCCCCTTTGCCGAATCCATAAATGTTATCATCTTTGTTTAATCACGTCTATTTCCGTTCTAGGAAAGAAAGACCCGACTTTACCCCAATAGGGTACGCTCTCTTTTATTCAATGATTTCGTATATGTGTAGTTGCAATGCAAGTGTATTGCAATGCAAGTGTATTTTAATGTTATCTTTTGTTCATTGAACTGCATTAATGAGTAATGAATGTTTGAGCTATTTGATTGTAAAAAATTATTAGCAAATTGCAGAATCCTGTTTTCGCAATGCCATTCATGTTTCAGACGTGGCTGAATGTAATGCACCGTGGATTATCTTCAGCGAAGACATTCACTGAAGCACTTCTGAAAACTGTTTACGGGCATTCACAACTTGGCAACTCGACTTGGACAATATTGTTTCATAATATGAAGTATGGACAAAACCAATGTTCTAACAACTCGCACAAAGTGCAGTGCTGCTTGTTTAACCATCTTTTCAGATGTTGCTTTGACCAAAATGAATATCCGAATATCGTCGTCTGCATATGTATGATCTGCATAAGTATCGTCTTAAGCTTGTAATTTGTTAAAGTCGAGGAGGTCTTGTAAGCGAAGTTTCCTGTACTTGATATCAGGTGGATGTACCCCTTTTTTAGCCTTGATCTGGGGATGAAAGATAGAGAGATGCAGCCATTGTCAAATGAAGAGCCATTGTCAAATGAAGAACCATTGTCAAATGAAGAACCGTTGTCAAATGAAGAACCGATGTCAAATGAAGAACCATTGTCAAATGAAGAGCCATTGGAAGTATCACCACGTGACTTTGAAGATTCAGATGACCTTTTGCCTTCCTCTTCATTTCAAAATGAGCATGTGCAAGGCGACTTCGATGAAGATGAAATTGATTACATGAATGTCAGTCCCGTGTCTGAAAGAGAACATGAAAGCGAAGAATCAGAAGAAGAAATCGTTTCGCTAACACGTCGTGTTCCCACAAGTCAACAAACCAAATCACTACCAACAAGTAAAGGGGAACTTGATGCAGAGAGCCTTTGCATGGAAGGAAGAACCCTTCTGTGGGATCTATTGCAAGACAAGAACATCGTAAGTCGTCACGTTTTGATAATTCAGACATTTTTAACTTTAATAATACAAAGAGCACTTTGGTAATCCCCTGGTTGCAGGAGTATTGTGGAAGTGAGTTGGTTATTTGAAAGGTGGCAGCAGATTTTATCAATATATTCTTTGTTAACCTTCAGATCATCATGAAATTCGCCAAAAAGACCGCCAAAACTGAAATCTCATTTCCCGCCAAATTTGGATAAAAATCAAACTTGGTTCATGATTATGTTAGTGTTGGGTTGCAACGCTGTGCATTTGCACAACCACACAAGGAGCACAAACGCTAGGTTTAGAGGGAGATGGGCTAAGGTGTGCCCATTTTCAAATATTTGATCTTGAATTTAGTACCATTTTTGCGCAGTTTGGCTAAATATTGAAGTGTTTTTAAAAATGAGCCAAATGAGATATCTTGCTAAAATTATTGCTTCGAAGTGGTCCGTAGCCAGATTTCCATTTGGCTAACATTTGAAGACATTTGAAACAGGACTTGACTCTATTTCATGCATGATGATGAACTTATCTGGAATGACCCGACTGACAGCAGTTTGACTGCATTTTCCTGTCGGTTGCCAGTATTTTGGTATGGTTCTAGAGGGTGTATCAAAGAAAGGCTACCTGTCGAAAAATCTAAATTTCTGCTGAAAGAAGGGTCTGACATAGATAGGGTCGCGATTTTTAGAAGCACAACTCCTGTACATCATTTTGGAACATAGATTTTGCAAAACTGGGCTCCAGGGAATTCGTAAGGAGTAAAAAATGAAGCCAAGTCGAAATGAGATCCCGTCCCTATCAGATGTGTGATACAAATTTATCGAAAAAGTGCAATATATACCTGGTGTCTCAAAAAGGTACCCCCTTTTGACTAAAGGAAACGATAAAATATCAGGACTTTTTGAGTTCATAGGCATATTTGTTGATCTTCGACTTAAATGCTCATACCTTGGATTTTAAACTCATCCTCCGAACACCGGAGATATGAGTTCACAAAGCCGAATTTTGGAGTGCACCTGAAACCAGAGGTTTCATAAAAGGGCCTAGCGATGATTTGATATCACAGGCATATTGCAAAAAAGTTTCAACTTTGACCTTTAGCTTTTTCTTTTGAAAAGAATTATACCTTGAAATGCTTCAATTGTTCTACAGATAATTATTTGCTTTGAGGAATCAACGCGTGCATTTCAATCCATCCTAAGTGTCAAAGAAGGAGAAAAGTAGCACATGCACGCTCATATAGAGATGTGGCGCGACATTATCATTCTTACCACAATTTTATTATATTTGTGTAATCAGGGCGATTTCCACGAGTCTTGTATTCTTTTCAAAAGCAAAAAACTGAAAGTTAAAGTTTACAGGTGCTTTGGAAAATATCCATGATACAAAATCATGGCTAGGCCCTTTTTTCAAAATCTCTGGCTTCGTGTGCACTGTAAATTTTGACTTTGTACGCTTGTATATCCAGTGTTTTGCGAACGATTTTTTCAATGTAAGATAGGGTAATCTAAGTTGAAGATTGATAAATTTATCTGTCCATTTGGAGAGTAATGATATCTTATCTTTTCCTTCCTGTTTCCACTCAAAAGGGGTACTCTTTTTTGAGACACCACTCGGTATATTGCAAGACTAGCTGTTAACGAAGTTAAGTAAGTGCTGCTCAAGCCCTTGTGTAAAAACATACTATTTCTGCAAATTTGTCGACAATAAATGTTGGAGAGGAGTTTTGAAGGATGTGTGACTTGCCAGGTACAACTGCAGCCTCTTGATTAAAAAATTGTCCCAACCAATAAAAGACTGCAGTCTCTTGATTAAAAAATTGTCCCAACCAATAAAAGAAATTTTTGTAACTTTCAAGTCTGTTTGGTATTACTACAGCATCTATAACATTTTAACACAAAATTAGTCTCATTTCAAGTGTTCAATTGTAACATTAGGCACAATTAATTGATGTTGGTACGTTATGTGTTGGACTGTATGACTTTCTTTTGTCCTCTTTGGTACCTCACATGGTATGGTTTTCTTCCCTGTCCACAGATCATAATATCTTTTATCATTCCCCTGTAATGCTTGCTCACAGTTACTGTCGATTATCTGCTTCTGTCAGCAATATGGCAACAATGGACTCAATAGTCAATGATATCTATAATGACAATGAACATCTTTCTATGTCTGAAGGACAAACAGTCTTGAGAGCTCATGATGCACATGATTTGGTCACCACCATCTTTCAAATGTAATTTTTATCCAGTAACACTTTGTGTCAAAGTAAGGTGACAAAGTGTAGAGGATAGTGATATCTTCCCAGTGATTTCTTGGTCTCGTCTTACACAAGTGAATAAATATCCTAATGGTGTTCCA